>VWPW01011298.1:151275-194242 GCA_013389825.1 Crypturellus undulatus | reverse complement strand
GCGGGGTGAACGCAGCCGCGTGCGGCGCAGGAGGGCGGCCCGGCAGGGCCCGGCCATCCGCGAACGGGAGCGGGGGCACGGGGCGCTCGGGAGCCCTGGGCGGGGCCCGTTTGTGCGTGCTGGGGGCCCCCACGCTTAGCGTGGGGCTTCTAGTAAGTTCTGAGGTGAGTGCGGCGCGCTAAGGGGCCCCAGAGGCGTGCGCGAGGCTCTCCGGAGTTAATTTCAGTTCTCCCCCATCAACCTTGGTAGCACTGCAAACAGGGTAACGTCCAGTCTTGTCCCGAGTATGCTTTCCGTGAGAAAAGTTATTTGCAAAAAGTCATGAAAGTTATATGCAAAAAAAAAAAAAAAGATGAGCTTTGATTGTTAAGCCTTGATGATGCCTGAGTGAGCATTTTTTTTTTTTTAAGAATTTGAAATTAAATTCTTTTGGACTCTTCCGGGTAATAAAAGGCAGCTGTGTAACTTGGGTGTGTTGGTTGTAAATTATTGGCCTTATAATTGTCTGAAATTATGATATTTTTCGTTGGGAAGAAAGCTATCAGTGTCTTCTGTGTCATTTATAGCGTGGCTCCAGCACAGTCTGGCTCTGCAATTTCAGCAGGTCGAAGTGAAATCTTTTCCTCTCGCAGACGGTGAGGATGCACAGGAGCCTGGCACTGCCCGCAGTGCAGGGCAGGTCCCTCTGGTGCCTGTTGGAGGCTCCCGCCGAGGCCCCTCTCGGTAGGCTCGGCAGGGCGGTAGCCGCCACAAGCTGGACGCGCCGGGGGAGGCCCCGCGCCCCCTGCACGAGCTGCGGCGAGGCCTGCCGCCCGGAACCATGGTGGCGGCAGCGCGGCGCGGGGGGGCAGCACTGGCAGCGGCACCGTGAAGCTTCTCCGCGCGCACTTCCGGTAACCGCTCCATTGCCTCATCTCCCGAGGAGGCAGCACGTGCCGGGGCGGCGTCTCCCCATTGGCTATTGCTGAGGGTGGGGGCGGGGCTCCAGCGGCGGCCATGGGGAGCCGAGGGCAGGTGAGCGCGGCGCGCATGCGTGGCGCTAACGGTCGCCGCTAACGGTCGCCGTGGGGAGGGTCGCGGCCGCCGCTGCCGCCTCCGTAGCCGCTTCGAGCCGGGGACGTGCGGCCCCTCTGGGCGGGCCCGCGGCCGCCGGGGAGGGGGGGGAGGGGGGGGGCTTCGGCCCGGAGCCGCCTCCCGGGAGGTGGAGCGGGGCGTGTGCGGAAGGGGCGGGGAGGAGCCGTGCGAGGCGCGCTCGGTGCTCGTCTGATTGTGTTATGGATGAGAAAGGCCCAAGGGAGTCAACGTGGTGTGTCTTCTGCTCGCGTTTGCTTGTCAGGTCGTACTTTAGGTCTTTGAAATTTTATTTAAGAAACGTCCCCAATATTCCTAAGTGTTTGGGAATGGACTAGTTTATATTCTTCCCAGGAAGACCTCTGGTCTAGACGTACGTTGTCAGTAGCAACTTATTTAGTTGTAAACTACAATAGCAATTATAAAACATGCTGCTCCATTGAAGTAAAGCAACGACAAATTTGAATTCGTTGCTATTTGTAAGTTTTTCCCTTAATATTGTGTAAGTGGTCACTTGATACTACTGGGTGGTAGAATCCCTATTGACCTGGAAGGTTACCAATTGTTACTGTCTTATGACCTCCTCTCCTCATACCACTCGTGTTGTGCCTGTACACTTGTAGATGGATTCTCATAGGGTGTAGCCAATTTGCAGCTGAGATGGCAGTAGAGAACTTACCTTCCAAAGATAAAAATGTGTTGATACCTGTTGGGAGTAGTACCTTTCAGAAAAGGTTCTCGTCTTTCTCTGTCATTGAAAGTTGTGAGCAACATATCTCTCAGAGCCTTTCTGGGTTGTATTTATTGGCTGCTGTCTCATACCATGACTCTTTTGCTGTTAGAGGCCAGACCTGTTTGGATCTCCAGCTCACAGGTGAAGCATGCTAATGGAGAACATGACATTTTATTAGATATAATCTGTGTCTCTTCAGCTCTCCTCCTAAGAAATACTGAGAGAGTTTGTTGTGGGAAAACAATCTATTATTTAATGGAAATACCTGAAATTGTGCCTTTTAGAGGTACCTAAACTCATAAGGAAATTAATTTGTTTATATATATATATATATATATATATATATACACATATATATATATATATATGTATAAGTGTTAGCATGAGAAATATGTTCGCATGAATGTTTTTTCAGGATTAGACACCTGCCATACCAAGTGATTATACAGAAGCGTAAGGACAGTACGCTACTGCATAACAGATGAATTCAAAACAGACCTGACTGCCTAAACTTTTGATATCCTTAATTTCTAGTTGCTTTATCTGCAGATTGTTTCATCAGGAATTGAGACTCTGTATCTGAGAAACTGATTTCCACTGATTCCAACAGAATCTTGTTAGCAAATATGTTTTGTTGACATTTGTTGACAGGTTTTGAAGCTTTTTAAATTGTTACACAGAACTCGACAAGAAGTTTTTAAAAATGATACTAGAGCCCTAGAAGGTAAGATATTTTTTGTTACATGGTAGACGCTCACCTTGTCTCTCTCTGTGGGTTTTTCTTCTCTTTGTATGTTAGATTGTCTGAATATTTGTTTGCTTCTTAGTGAGTTCCGTTGTTGTGGCTATAAGACTTGATAGGGCCTTTAATCAGTTCCCTGGTGAGTTGCGGGGTTTGCGTGCATACTGGTGGGTTAAACTTCACCATTTTTTCTGGTGCGTTTTGTTGTGAGAATGCATGGTAAAGACAGACAATATCAAGTCATTATGTTATTTTGCTCTATTAACAGATGCTGTACTGCGGTTTTGAGGGAGGGTGTATTAACTCCTGTTTATGGAAAAAGAGATAGAGGGGAGAAAATTAACGTTCTTTCTGTTTTTCTGCTTTAACAAATAGTTTTGTGCATATTATATAAGAGAGACGGAACTTAGGAGAACTAGTGAAAACACACATTTGAGGGATATGTGGTTGGCAAAAGAAAAGTCAGAAAGAAAATAATTCTTAAAATAATCTTTTAAGTGGCTACCTGCCTCTTTTGATAGGCAGTCATTGGGGAAATGTTCGTGTGTCCATATCCAGATGTCTTGTAAGTTGAAACAAAGAGCTCATTGCTGTGTCATATTTTGTAAATATCAAACATCATATTGCAAAAAATGTCTTTTTTTGGAACACTTGGTGACCTTTCTAGGATTTTTTAGCTCTGCACTCCCCTTCTTCAGTCCAGTAAAAGCATGCTTAACTGTGCTAAATGCTTGACTTGATCTTTATTGTAGCTGCTGTTCAAGGGGTCAGTATACTTCTACAGTAACAGAAAAGTAATAATGTCTGTGTGTTAGTTCTTTTTAAATCTCAGAAAACTAGATAACCAGTCACAGTATTATGTATTATCACTGTACCAATGAAATCAAATTAAGATACTATCATGTAAATTTCATGGAAAACTTGTATTAAAAAAAAACTTTGGACTGAATGCACCAGGAAGGGGGTGACATTTTTCTTTTAATGGAGAGGATTAGGTAGCCAAAGGAACATAGACATAAACAAGGTTAACGGCATGCTGAGAGCTTGTTAATGTGTTTTTTGAACCACTGCAAGGTAAAGATAACATTTTTATTTGTGCTTTATTTCCTTGCATTGTTTAGCTGCTCGACAAAAGATAAACGAAGAATTCAAAAATAACCAAAATGAGACATCTGCAGAGAAAATAAATGAGGTACCTCATTTCATTTTTTCCACTTTCATTGCATGAAAATCTATAGCTTTTTCTGAAAGAATGCAAATATTTAATGAGGCTCTGAGAGATAGGTGAGTTCTATGGATCTTTACTTACAAATATACTGATACCTCCATTGATATATATTTATATAGTGTGTCATATGATTTTGTGTGCATTAAAAGACTTAAGGAAAAAGCAACTTTAGTACTTTGATGTGCTTATTCAGAGGTTCATAATAAAGTAAGGAAACTGTTTTATGTTGCTATTTTTCAGTAAATATTTTGTGGGATATTTTTAGAAAATCTTCTGGAGTTGGGTTACTAGAGTTTATCTCTGTCTTCAGTATAGACAAGTATTCAAAATAAGGAGAAATTAAATAATACCCTGCATTATTGGCAGGGATGTGAACTTATTTTGATTCCTGATCACAGGTTAGGCATGCTTATTTAGCGACAAGGGGAGAACTGTTAATTGTTCATGGCTTTATTATCACATAGAGTTATTGATTCTACCACTGCTTTTTTGTTTCATGTTTCCATATACTGAAAACATTATATTGCAAAAGAAAGAATATTTTATTTGGTCACTATGTAAGTTTCTTTCTCTTAGTTGCTATTTTAATACTTTTTACTGAGTACTTTTTCCAAAACCTACTGAGGAGTGAGATTAAATCTACATTTTAGATATTTTTGATTATTACCGCTCATATTGAGGGACTGATGATTAAGTCATTGTCATTCATCCTTTTAAGGAACTGTTTAGTTTCTGTTATGTTTGAACAATGATGTACTGGAAAAAGTTGCCTGCATCTCTTCCTTGCAGAAATAAATCTGGACATCATTCTAACCACTGGACAGCAATATAAATAGTATGGAGCATTTAGTTAGGATATTCTGTTATTGTTTCTATCCCTGTTTCCAGGTCCCTATAGTAGTATTTCTGTGTTTGTATCCTGGACTTTTGATCTGTTAAATTGTGTGCCTTTCATTATTGATATACAAGAAAAATACTGGCTGAAATTATTGTCTGTATTTGTAGGAGTGGCAACCTATAAAATCTACACATATTAATAAATCTTAATATATTAATTGAATGGGTTAGTGGAAGAAATTCTAGACTTCTAAACTGTCATAGTTATTGAACATAAATACGTGCTGAAGTGAATATCAGCCACTCAAATGGGTTTTACTTTGCCAGAATGGAATGTTGCTGTGTTTTCTGAGTGTGACATTAAATATTTAGCTATGAAGTGACCTAAGAAGAGTAGAATAACCATTTGCAATATTAGAATGTGGAGTGTAATGGCCACATCTACTCTAGTTATTTACTTCATCAGGCATGTACATTATAAGTGGTCCTGGTTGTCTCCACCTACTTTCATTTGCCTTGTTTTGTGAAGCAGTCTTAGAGCATATGACTCCTTAAAATAAAGCTGAGGTGGAGATCAAGCTTCAAGAGCAAGCTCGGTGCATTGTGGCTTCTAATGGGCATTCAGTAGGGGGAACTGGATCATACTTCTCTCAAGCTCTTTAAAGGGGAGAAGCGAGGAAGAGCAGATAAAGATGTAGTGTAGCTCTACTCAACCCTAACTCTTACAAATCATCAAATAATCACTCAAACTGGTACTCACTGCTTCCCAATTAAATATAGACTTTGGCTTCCAAAGAGTCTCTTACTTGTGCACTTACATTTATTTCTGACAGAAGTATAATGCAAACAAGTTCTAGGATTCTGCTGATCACTCGACAAAGTTGACAGGATGCCTCTGTTTATCCTGTCAAAGAGAGAAAGAATTTCAGGGCTTTCACCACATAATCATGCCCCTGTTAATCTTTGGACTTGAGCTTCTGGTTCCTGCACTGCTTTCGAGTAAAAGCTCTCTTGTCTGGTTTTGCTCCAGTTTTTGCTTCCTTATTCCTATTCCTATTAGAGTAGGAATGTTAAAATAGCCATATTATCCATCTCATTAGAGATAGTCAGACGCTGCCTTTTAGTTATTTACCAGTGCCTACAGTCATTGAAACAAGCTATTTGTTTTGGTAATTGTGTTTTACCTTATTCCTTTGCAGTTTTAACTGAATTAATAGGCCCTATACTTCAGCATGTTACCTACCAGATGACTTATTTCCTTTCTCTGGCGCTGTATGTCAGGGTGCTTCTTACTAACTTGTAACATACCTCAGGATCCTGAAATATGTAGATAGTAAATAGCTTGCTGAGTAGTAGAATTGATTGCCTAGTTTTTGACAAACCTTCTACTGTGGAAAATGGCTGCAAGGATAATTGTATATCACTTAAATTACTCTGTTCTTATTTTTCTTCCTTTACTAGCTCCTGAAAATGGCTTCAGATGTTGAAATGATTCTCAGAACTTCTGTTATCCAGGCAGTTCATACAGATTCTGACAAAATATGTGAGTAAAGATTGCGTGTTAAAAAGATGTTGAAATTCAATAAATAAATATAAATCAAAAATTGAACAGGGGGGTGGAAAGGGGAAATGTCTGCCTGTTGTCCATATATCTGCATCTGTACTTAGTAATTTAAGCGTGTTGATTAATGTCACTACATATGATATGTAGAGATGCGAAGTTATGATGTTTCTACCTAAACTTTCTGAATTACGAAGGCTTGATAGGGAGGCAGAGACTGTCTTTTGAGTCATCACTGAGGAAAAGAAGTTACAGCATGGTTATCTAGTTTTGCAATTCTGTAGGAGTGACAGCATCTGTTTGGCAAGTCCACTTGCCAGTACAGTGGCGTGTACTAGCTATGCAGGCAGCCTGTGTTTAGATGCAGCCAATACATGTGCTTCCCAATAGGCGAAGCTGCCTGAAGAGAATTAAAAAGTTAACATTTGCTACCCATAGAACAGATTTTTCTTTAGGTTTGAGTTTTGTCTTTCGTCTAAAACTTTGAATGATATTATAATTTCCAAATTGCCTGACAAGCAGTCTTGGAAAAATCGTGACATAATAATGGTGTGGATACAAAGCCTCTCAAACTGGCTTCCAGTTTAGAAGTCCTTCTATAGCTTTTAGTCAAACCAAAGAGAAATGTAAGGCTTAGCTTACCACTGCTTGCTGTAGGAGAAATCTTTAGGTGCATCCATTGTTTCCTCTCACTTCTGTTTGCTGCTGTCTTTATAAATCCTTGTAGCTATATCCAATTTTAGATTCCCTAAACTAGTAAATGTTTAACTTCAGAACAGTTTTACTGATTTTCATCCAAAGATGTTTCCAGACATCCAGGTGCTTTCCATAGCACCTTCACATCTTCCAGATATTTACATTTTACCTATTAACACTTACTGAGCCAGAGACTTATTTCTGTTTTAAATACTCAGTGGATTCTCCCTGGTGTGCTTATTCCATATTGTGCATGCAAACTTCTTGCATCCACTCTGTCTTTGGCAAAGAATTTACTATAGTTTTTGTGAAAATAACTTTCTAGGTTTGTTCTGAATATGGCACCTACCTATCAAACTACATCCATTTTGCCAAGCTGTTGATGATTTTTTAGCCCCCTATTACCTCCCCTGCGTTGTTTTTTTTGTTTCTTTGTTTGTTTTTCCCCACCCATGGGATAGTTTATATATGAAACAACAGCTGAATGCCTGTGATCATTCTACTGCCCTCTTCTGTACCTTCTTCAATTCTATTATAAACTTTTTAAGATGAGGAGTTGCACACAGTCATCGAGCTGTGAGCAAACCAACAATTTGAACAATAGCACAATGATGCTTTCTCTTTTGTTCTCAATTATTTCCCTAGTTATTTCTAACCCTAAAACTAGGCTGGTCTCCTAATGCTATTATTTTTGCAGTATCCTTGAAAAACGAGTCACTGCTCACCTGCTTTTCCAGGTTGCTTAAAAGTATATTAAACAGCACAGATTCCAGCAAAAATGCCCACAGAACACCACTTGTGACGTCTCTCCATTGGAAGAACAGTTCACTTAGTCTTTGCTTCCCATAGTTTAACCAGTGATTTATCCATGAAAGAACTTCTCTCATAATACGACAGCTGTATTCTAAAAGTGTTTCGTGAGGGACTATTGGAAATCCAAGCACACTGTGGGATCCTCATGAGAGCTGTTCTGAGAACTCCAGCAGAGACTGTAAAGCAGAACTGCTCTTGCAAAGGTCACATGCATTCCTATTCTAATACCAATTCATACTCTAACTCCACCTGCAGGGTTGGGGATGGGAAAGCCTGAGCCCACCTGGAGTTGATTCTGTCAAGGGGCTTGAAGGTCAACAAGAAGGGCTTTTAGAGATACATCATCAGCAGAAGGAAGGAAGACAAGTCAAAACGTGAGAGTGCTACTGAATGAGGCAGAAGCTTTTATAACAAAGGGTATGGAAAGGCTTAGGGCACTTGAATAGCTTCTTTGCCTCAGTTTTTAGTGATAAAAATTACTTTCAGGAATCCCAGTGCCAGTGGGAAAACCTGGAGCAAGGGAAATTTACTTATGGTAAAGGAGTATCAGATTAGGGAATATTTAAGCAAGTTAAAGACACATCCGTGGGATTATGGAAGCTAGCCGATGTCATTGCAAAGACATTCCAAATGATCCTTCAGAGCCTATGGCAATCAGTGGAAGTTCCCGAGAAGAAGGAAAATGAATGTTTATCCTATTTTTAAGAAGGCCAGTCAGCCTCAGTTAAATCTCTGGAATGGTGGTAAAACCAGTACTCATAGAAACTGCTTTCAAAAACATAAAGGACACTGGGAGTTGTTAGCATGGATTTATGAAGGAGAAACCATGTCTAACTAGTTGACCTATTGACCTTCTACAGAGAAATGACAGGCTTGGTGGATGAGGAGTGGATAATGTTTGTCTTGAATCTTAGCAGAGCTTTCAACACTGTCTCCCATAATATCCTCATAGACAAACTGATATATATTACTGAAGTGAGAAATGCTTCAAGTCTTGATATGTAATTTTCTAGTAAAATATTAGTGATGTTTGGAAAGGAGTTCCAAAGTATCACAATAAAAGGTAGTACAAAAATAAACAGCATAAAAAATAGATAGAATGGGTAGGAATTCCTGTTAAACCTTTTCATTATAGCAGGACAACAGAGCAGTTGGTGAGGCCAGATTTTAAATTCAAGGCTTATAAGAAGAATTGTATTTCTGTTTTACACAGTAAATAATTCATAAAGGTCATGGCAATGAGTAAACTTTGCAAGCAGTTGCAATGTATTATTCAAGAAAAGCATAAAAGCAGAAAATTAGACTTGATATTCTGCTTAGTATTATAATAAGAATAAAAATATTTTTTTCCTCAAAGAATATACAGACCTTTAAGCCGTAATATATCAATCAGTAACAGAAAGTTCATCCCCAAATGCCATTCTACAAAAAATTTTAGTTCATTTACACCTAGGTGTGGTTTCTACTGCTGTTCCTTTTTGTTGAATATCTTGTCATGCTGTTCATATCCTTGCCTGCTCGTTAAAACAAAGCTGTCTTGAGCTTTTAGGTGTAGTAAATTGTCCAGGTGATTAATTCCAATACAGCCATAGTTAAAGAGGTTGTAGCAGAGCAAAATCATCCTTTCCTAATATTTGCACATTGTGTAGTGACTTGTGATGATAGTATTCCACGTAGTTTCTCTGCTGCTTTTTTGGGATGTATGCTTATATTAAATGAGAGACTTAGACTTGATTTTATAAGAAGCAGATATTTTCATTTGTAGAAACAAGAATAAGTGAATTTTTAAAAGGTTTCAGTTGTCCAGGAGAGTGAATGGAAAATGAAAACATTCTTATATTTATGATTTTCTAGTTCAGAATTTTTAGAATGGAAAAAAACAGCAAGAACTAAACTTGCTTCTTACTAAGCCACTCTTTAAGTTAACTAAACTATAAATGGTAAAAACATTCATTTTTTCATAATATGTCTTGAAATGTCTATATGAGTTACTCTTTGTAAATGAAAATAAGCTAAGTGAATTTACTTGGAAAAATATTTTTTCATAATGTTTCATTTTATATGCTGCGTGTTTATAAACTTTATAGATGAAGGTTCACTTTGCTGTAATAGCAATTACATCTACTTGGATAAAATTCAGTGTTATAAAATGTTTATACCTGAGCTGCACTTAATGTAGTATAATGCCCTTATTTCCGGAACAAACTGGAACAAACAAAAATAATTAATTGTCACGTTTCATGAAAGAAGAGAGGGGGAGGAGATGCTTGGCAAGCTGTAAACATATTAGAAACCTGTTGCTGCAGCTTTTTTTCCCAGGCAAGTTACTATCAGAATCTTCTCATGCTTAAATTTTTGTATTATAGCAAACAATTGTATCTTAGCTACCTGTTTTCTGTTTGGTTTTTAATTTACATCTCTAAAATAACAATTTAAAACAGATACTGAAAAGAAAAGCCGAAACTAGTTTTGGATAGTGAAGAAAAATATTAATAAAGTGAACATACTTCCTCTATCAAATGAGATCAATCAGTGCTGCCGTGACTTTGGAAGCATTACTTTTCTTAATAAGAATCTGAGATAAAGCAGTGTATCGTCATGTTGGATTCAGTAATAAATCTTAAAAAAATAATTAGGCATGGTTTTGCTTACTTAACAGAAATTTTGAGTTACAAACTTGTTTGTCCTTTAAATAAATTAAAATAACATTTTTTCCAAAATGTGTAATTCTGAGTCTCATTATTTACTAGAATTCAAGGTTCTTGGTTCTATTTATTTTTACTTCAATTGCAAATGAAGCTCATAAAAACAGAGCTTACATGTTCGTGATACATGAACAGTATGTCCAGATGATTTTGATGTTATATGTTGACTGTATATATTCAAAACGTAACTTTGAAAAGCATGGTAAAAAAAAAATGCCTTCTTTCAATATTTATCTGTTCTGAGCTTCTATTTTGTTTTGTTTGGTGGTGTGTCTTGATAGTTTAAAAATAGTTCCTTTTTTTTCTTTTATTGCTTTCATGCACCCATTGTAGCTGTATAGATGAACATGGATGAACATGATTTGTTGCGAATTTACTGATCTGTGTTTTCTCTGTAAGAAAAACCCAATTAAATTTTTATTTAAAACTCTTATGACCTTATTAAATGCATCAGTATCAATCCATGGATGCAAAAGAAATATATCCTCAAGGAAATAAGTTTTCCTTCTTAAAATATATGAGAAGATACTGTGCTTTGGACAGGTTGTTATTCATTGTTACAGATGCACACACAGTGCTTTAGGGGCTTACTGTACACTTAGCACCTGACCTAGTCTGACCTAGTCAAAGTGTAGCATTAGCTTTCAACCCTTGTGCTTTAAGTTGCTCTTACTTGAGCAAATGTAACATGACATTGCTCCTTCCCTCTTTGCAGAAAGACCAAGCTGGTGTCTGAAGAGCCAGATGGCCAGAACTTTGAGCCAGGGACAGGTTAAAAGAGCGCATAATTAGACAACCCCCAATATGCCACTGTTCTTTGAAGAGTTAGTGCTCATAACTCACATGTGATTCTTTCGTTTTCTGCTAGTCTTTGGAACAGGGGCAACTATGCTGATACTGTGGACCTTAAATCGGATAGCGGGAAGAGATATGTCAAATTTAATGCTTATTTTTAAAACTGTTTAAGTAAACATAATCTGACTCAGGATTGTCAGGTAAGTTAAAATAGCCATTCTCTCTATTACTACAAGTTATTGCCGCATTGCCCATTTTATGGATTCTTAATTCATTAAAATATTTTCTGTGCTTTGAAAGGGAAAAAACAGGAGAAAGGAAATATTTTGACAAACAGAAAGTAAATGTTAATATGGTTTTGTCTTAGATATTAATTATACTTCTCATTAGCTTACCAAATCAGCTTACTCTCATTTCAGTAACTTTGGGTTTTTTTTGCAAGTGTTAAAACAACTTTATCATTTTACGTAATAATTTCCAGAAGATATTCTTACAGGTTTTTCTTTTTCCTTTTACAGTGCTTGTGCCCAGGAAAGATCTCCTACAAGACAACACCCCTTACTTTGATAAACCAACAAAAAAACATAAATCTTGAAGATAATATGTCCTTCTTTCCCAAGGGTTAACATCCTGTAATGAGATGTAATGACAATTCTGAAGGATACTTTTCTTGTTTGGAAGATAATATTATTTCCATAGAAACTCAAGACACATACTGTTTTCTTCTGAACTTCTGTACTTCTGAAGTTGAGCCAGCAGTGGATGTTGTAAATTGGAAGAACTATCATATAGATTGTTTTTTGGCGATTCCAGTGTTTCGCAAAACTAAATGCAGATCTTAATCCCGACAATATTTATTTGTAAGTTTGTCATCAGTGATACGCTGCTTTGAAATAACAAAAAAAATCCTGTGGTTTGTCATTTAAATTTACCATTAAATTTATGCTTTACAGCAAAAACATTATTTCTGAAGTTGTCATTAACTATACTGTAATATACTGTGATATTTGTGAGGACTCTTTGAGATTCATCTGAATAAATTATTCAGATTTTGCAGATGGGAAAGCATGTGTAGTGTTTTTATTCTCCTGACACACATTTGAATGAGCAGGAATAGCAGGATTTGCATATCTCAGTGGCAGTGGAACAAAAGAACTCAGACATAATCTAAGCTTAAGGATGTTGGTCTAGATCATATGGCTTGTGGATTCGAGGTTTTTAGTTTATCTTGTGATTACAGAGTGACTTCCTGAGGCATTTATCAAAGAGGATGGTTGCTTTTGTAACTTACGTAGTCTCAAGTGATCTGACTTCTGTAGAGAAAATTTATGGTGAGTTTATTTACTAAGCCTATATTGATTGCATTTTTAATAGATAATCATTTCTTTCTCACTGAATTAATCGTATGAGTCTGTTCAAGTCAGTTTGATTGGAACCAGATATAACTACAGTGAATACAGAATCTCTGTGTGAAATCAGTGTCAGGGACCATAATAGGATCTAAATAAATGTAATACCACACAAAGTGAGATATTCAAATGCTGCCTCAAAACTCTCTTTCTGGTCCCAATGGTCCTGTTTATTCCTAGTAAGCTTAGAGGATACCAATATTCCATCTCCTTGTAGTTTCTGACGTGGTTTCACTGGCCGGCTGAAAGTCGTTGCATTCGTTTTTCTCTCCTCACATGGAGTGTCAGTGGGGCAAGTACACCTTTTCTTAAACTGCCATCTTTGCCTGTCATGTACAGGGTAGACAGCAGAGAATATATGTTGTCAGTAATCCCTGCTTCATTTTACAATTAATTCAGATAATGCCCTGATATTGCCTCCATTGTCCCTTTACAACCTTCACTTTTTTTGTCTTTTCCTTAAGGAACATGGGAGAAGAGAGGCAAAGGAGAGAGAATAGATGGTAGTTGCATTTGTAAAGAGAAAACAAAACAGAACATTAGCTGAAGCAAAGTACTTCTGCACCAGAAATTGTTAAGCTGTGGCTGCACAAGAGTGACTTATTATACAATCACCTCCTGCATGCTAGAATTATGGGGGGATTTGTCTCTTAGAGATTCATTGCTTTAGGCAATAGTGTACTAATGACTTTATTTTTAAAACTGGCTTCCTAGTACTGTTAGTAGGTTTTCACCTTTATAGCAGTGATGTAAAGTAGTGTTGTTCCATTACGATGCATGCAAATATGTGTTTAAAAATTTAATGATGTCAACAGTAGATGGCAGTCTTTTGCATAATATGAAGAAACTACATGTAGAGAAAATTTTCACAGGATTCTTATTTTGTTCTGCTGTCATGTGTTTGGGGTTTCCTTTTTTAATGAGTTAACATCAATAGGAAGATAGTGCCGAAATGGCAGCTTACAAGATCAGACTTGGAATTCCACAAGCGTTTTTCTGTTTCATTTTGCTTTGGATACTCTGAATGAAAATATGGAATTACTCACCTTTATAGTGCATGTAACTGTGAAAAGTGAAGGACATGATTAAACAGACTGATAGGGTTTAATAGCCACAGGAGTAAATTCTCCTTCCTCTGCTGTGCAAAATGTTTATGATTCTGCTGCATTAACATTCCGTGTTCCTGCTGTCCTTGTGCATTCCCGGGCATCAGACACTAGCTGAGCTTTCAAGTGCTGAGATGAGGAAAATTAAGCTGATACACAAAAGACTCCTAGTGTAAGGGACTGGCAAACCTATTGGTGCTCTTGTTCCAGAGTGGTGCAAAATTTAGTGTCTGGGGCGTATCCAGACATGGGACAGGGAATTGAACCTAAAAGTATCTGAAAGTTATAGGCCCTGTCTGGCCCAGCAGTTATTTGCTTTCTGCACACTGAGCTTTCCAACACTGAAAGAATCACAAACCTACTTAATAAGCAGCTGGTAATTAAAGGCTTCTCTGTGCTAGTTGGTGCTAGTGTTTATTCCTCTTCCTGTGATCTCCTCCTTACCTGTTGGTTCATGTTACAGTATCTAATCCTCCCCCACAGCTTACATTTCCATTTTCATTTCATTCTGACTATGAGTCTGTTCTTCATACTGCTGGCTTTGTCTTATGTATTTGGTTTATAGTTTTTGTTCTTTAAGAAAGGAAGTTTTGTTGCAGTCCTTCATCAAAGTTTAAAGCATAGCTGAAAATTTCTCTAAAATATTTCACTTAATGACATAGGAAGGGAGAAGATTGATTCTCTTTAGGAAAAACTGGGATTCGATTGATTTACAATAACATGATTCAACCATGTTACACTTTTTCAGGTTTACTGGAGCTGCAGAGTTTTAGCGCAGATCTGTGTTCTTTTCAGAATATGCATCATCAGTTTTATAAAATAAGGCGTAAAGTTTTATGCTTCTTTAAATTGTCAATCTCTAACTAGGTATTATTCAAATAGAAATAAAACCCATTTAGGGATCTTATGCAATCAGTCAGGAAATCTGTTGTTAAAAAGAGATAATTTTCCACTTTATCAGATGTGCTATAGGTCAGCTACTGTAGCAAGAGGTTAGAATGGTCTGTTCAGTTGGGCTTTTACTGAAGTCAGAGGGGGCTGCTGTGACCTGTACAGCTATATCAGCCATGCTACTCAGAAGTACCTCAGCTAGCTGGTTAAAAGGTTAGTTTCAGTAAGTCTACAAAAGGCAGTCACAAGCGTATGCAGTGATTGGTAGAACAAATGTTACCTTGGTGATTACACAATAAAAAATCTAAGCACTTCAGCTTGAACATAATTTACCAGAGATGTCTCTGTTGCTAGAGACTTCTGCTCTGGCATTCTTTGTCTTGAAAATTCGGCTTTGTGTGCATTGTAACTTAAATGAAAACATTATTTACAGTCTGACAGTATCTCCTGTTTAAATATTGTGGGTTGTTGTTGTTAGTGTTCTAAACATCTTTTTCTTCACTCCTTTAGTATTTTCAAAGTATGGGGTTTCCTACCTTTTTCCTCTATGAGCACTAATTCAGCATAGGGATCAAACACAGTATGTTTGCTATAGATTGATGTTCATAAAGCACACAGATGACAGATCTAATCTGTGAATTGATTTGTTTTGCATGCATAGGATTTGAGTTGGAAGCTTTTCTTAAGAAATAAGATAGCTTTTCTAATTTAGCAGGGTGAAGTGAATCCTTTGCTTTATTCTATGCCCATGCACTTCAGTAAGGAAGTATTTAGTGGTTATTTTTACAGGCATTGCAATCCTACACCACAACAGGACCCCACGAGGAGCTGATATAGAAGTAGCATTAGCAAAGTGTTTTGTGCCTTTCTTGAGGTGCTGAACTACTTTTCAAGTGCATTTTTGGGGTAATATAAGATCAACAAATGAGTGACTAAGTCAAGTATCTAGCTTCATGCTAGCTGAACTGAATGCTGCGTACCTGCATCAATACTGTTTGTGTCATGCTGGACCTGTAAATAAAGTTATTCAGCTTCAAGTACTGGCAGTCCTTTACACTTCCTTTACAAAAGGGAAAAAAATACTGACAACTGAAAACTAAAAATAAAGGCTGACCAACTTACAGGAAGAGCTGAGTCCTAGTACTTCCCTGCCTTAGATAACTTTTTCCAAAGTACTTGCACTGGAAAATGCAATTAATCCTAAATTCTGGAGTTGTATGCTGTGATATTTAGCTGTATTTTGAATTAAGCTCAAATTGCAAAATCAGTTCAGCATTAAGATTATTTTACAGCTCAAAAGGTCTTGGTAACTCTAAGGAAATTAGTCTGTCTTTGTAGGTATAGGATATGTTGTTTGAATGGTGTTTGCTAAATCTGTGGTATAGATACCCATCTCTAATTCTGGTGAAGGTTCATTCACCTTTTTTAAAGTGTACCTTTCTGTGCATTTGTTTTTAAAAAGAATAAATCTGGAGAGAGGAAAAGAGAGGAAGGACACAAATTATATAGCAGTATAAATAATTTGCTGTTTTTATTGCCAAATCTTTCCCTTTAGTAAGCAGTTTTAATAATCTAGATTGCTTTCCGAAAGAGGAGTAAAAGCATTCACTTTTTATATTAAGCTTTCCTTTTTCTCACAGAGTATGTGCTTCAGCTTTCCATCTCACCTACCCGTAAGGCTGTGACTTAAGTCCAGGGTTAAATAAGCAGCTCATGAAACTACAGTCTGTGACAGCTGGGAGGGATCCCACACGCTACAGCATAAGAGTGGGAGAAGTTCTCCTGTTTCACCTGCTACTGCAGCAGCAGCAGTCCTGTCCTCAGAGGTCTCTGGCTTTGTGCAAAGGTGGATTCACCTGGCCCTGGATTACCCTTTGCAGATGAAAGATGTCATCTTAGCTGCACCTGAGTATTTTGTCATTCTGCTCTCTATGCATTAGAACTGCAGCAGTGAAAAAGGGCGGACTGCAGCCCATACAATATTCTGTACCTTTTCCAGGCAGTGTGTAAAGGAAAAAATCAAAAGGTCATTCTAACAGTTCCTTCCCATTCTAAGAATGCATTTCAGATAAAAACCTGTGTTCTATTTGCTCTCTGCCTGCAGATGAAACAACATTGGTGTTTCTGTTGAGATCTTTATCTTTCCATTCATACATTTTCTGTTTGGAAAGATTGCTGTCCTCTGCTTCAGATTTCTTCATGATGGCTGCAGAGATGCAGCCTGAAGTCAGCTCCTGAGGTCAGTTGTGGGATTTTTGGAGAGTCAGCACAATCTTGGCCCACAAAGTACTTTTAAAGAAAAGGGACAGACTTGCCCTTTGCACATCTAGTTATGTCACAACAGCGAGAGTGTGGCCTTCAGGCTCTAATTCCCTTGGATGTGTTTTCAAAGGCTGCATATATTGTGAGCTTTCTCCATCAGTTTGGCCAACATGTTACACTGGAACAGCAGGGAGCAGATCTCCTGTGTAATGGCATAGTACTTAAAATCCTTACCCAGCTGGACGTAGTCCCTGAAGGAGATTTCCTTTAATATTAAGAACATGCCACATTTTTTTTGGTTATTTTTGTTTGGTTGGTTGGTTGGGTTTTTTTGGTCATTAGTATTTAATAATGCATGTGGTTTCCTCAATAAATTTTCTCTGAACATAGATCTTGATTTTGGAAATTCAAGCAGACAAGTGATCTTGCTGAAACCTGCAGAACTGCCCAGTACAAGCTGGGGCAGGGGGAGTGAAGATGTGGGGGGTTGGCTCCTGTCAAATCAATAAATGAAATGCAAAACAAATGAGCATGAAAAGGAGGATGAAGGCATTAAAATTCACAGATGGAAGAGCAAAGGAAATAAAAGAAGATTAAGGATGGCTTTGCACTAGCAAAGGGAAAATGTTGATATTCCAAATGCTTCTTTAAACAATTTTCCACTCTAAATGTCAGTTTTTCATTGTTTAATGCTGGTTGGTAGTGCAACATGAATAAATGTGGACTGAAGAGATACAGAGAATAGAGAAATAATAAAGGCAAAAAAGGAATTTCATGTGAACTTGTTCATGTTTCAGTGCAGTCATAATTAAGACTGCAACATGACCTTCTTTGAGCAAAAAGATGAAGATTCAGTTATCTGTTTTGTACCAAATTTCCTGTATAATTTTGCCCAAGTCATTGTTTTATTTCAATTGCATTCAGTGGGACTTAGATAAATAAATACTCAGCTGCAATGATTTAGGGAGACTTCCTTCTTATCTTGGTTCCTTATGGAGAAAGGACGAGAATTTCCCCTGTAAGGTAATCCCAAAACTCTTAGATACTGTGATGAGAAGGATTGTGTAAGAACCTGAGATGTATTCCAGATTATAAGTGTATGAGGTGCAATGAAGCATGGCAATTTAATGTGGGACTAGTACTATGCCTTGAGGAAAAAACAAGTTAAAAAAAGGAGGAAGACAACGCCAGGAATAGTGAGGTTCTTTTTGCAGAGTCTCTAACGTGTATTTAGAGAAGAAACCCTGGAGAAAAGTTTCATACTGGCAGACTTTTGCTCCTCACTCGTTTTGTTTTTAACAACTACTGTGTTGAAAAAGACAAAATTTAGAGAGTTTATGATTTCAAGAACCAAAGGCCTGGGTACCTGCCATTGTCAGATGGCAAACATATTATGATGCACCAGTTATGTCAAATAATGAATCACACATGACAGCATACATTTCAACACCCTTCCCTTCTCTTATACAACAGACTTGTTTTTTCAGGTTTTGCTTTAAGATGAATATTGAGGTTTCTTTCACGTTTTTTAACCATTTTCACTGAATGTTTGAAATTGTAAGCATTTTAAATGGAGGAGAAAAATGAAAATGCTGGCACACATCATCATCATTTTAGGGCACAGGACCCCAAATAGGTAAGAAATAAAAAGAGTTAACAACAACAAAAAACACACAATTCTTTGTTTCTATGATCAACAGATCCAGTAAAGCTTAGTGCAGATTTTATCTTCTTGTTTTTTTTTATTGTTCCATTTTTTAAAACTGAACTTTGTAGCAGTTGAAGTAGTTATCCAAGTCAGTTGTTCAAATATACAGTAACTCAAATCATCACAGAAATTAAGTCAGTTGACTTTTTAATGATTTGTCCTAAATGCAACTTCCTCTACTCTACAAAGAAAGAAAATAAATAAGGAAAACTGAAATTGCACAGAGGAGAAAAAGCATGAAAGCATCTGAACTGAACTGCTTGTAACATCTGGCATAATTCTGAAATCAAAATCCTGTTGAATCCTAGAAAAATAACTTGAAATACTTTCTTTGTGGAAGTAATGTGACTCTCTAAGTCACAGGAAGGAAAAAGGAATCAAGAAGAATTTGGTTATTTTATGAATTACTTAGAAGTTTGGATTGTAATTGGAAATTGCTGAAGGGTACTGAACAGAGATGCAAAAAGTTGACATAAAATTTAAAAAAGGAGTATTTTATATCCATTCAAATGTGAAATTAAAAACAAACTAAGAGAAGCTAAGTAGTAATTACCTCCAAGTAAGTGTAGGTATACGTAAGGAAACACAGGAGAAAGACAGACTTTTTGATGATGTAAAGTAGCAAACTTTTACAATGTGACTATCCTCCAAGTAGTTTTTTGTTTCCAGAAGGATAGGTAATAGCAAGATGCTTTCACAGGCTGTATGTGGGGCTAAGAGGATGACATCCAAACAGGAAAAACACAGGCTGCATATATACATACCTATATTAATATATATATATATATATATAAATAAATATATATAAAAGAGATATGGTATGTATAAACATGGACTGTGATTCCAATTGAAGTCAGTTACAGTCTGTGCAGTATATTCTTTTAGGCAAGGAAATATTGCCTCCAAGAAAGAGGACATCCTATTTATGAGGACATTTAAAATCACACCTACCACAGTGCTAAAGCGATTGCAGTAGAGTAGCTGGTGCACATTCAGATGAGTAGGAATGACAGCTCAGCTGGACTCGGGGAAGACGATCAGTTAGTTATTCCAGCTAGATTGTTTGTATGCTAAAGCATTTCAGAAGCAATGTGCCCAATCTCACTGAAGGCAGCAGGAGCTGAAAGGACAGGAGGTTGTAGTGCCTCCATCCTCCCCCACCAGATGATTAAAAGGAAAGCTGAGAGCTAAGACAAAGCAGAAATTGTGTTGTATTTAGTTCAGTGGGCGTACAGGCCTCTGTAAGGCCTCGGCTGTTGCTCTCTATAGCCAGGAAGTCTTCCTACCAGGTGATTAAGACGAGAACAGTGCGAACCACTAGGTCTTTTTTTCTTAATATTTTTCATATGAACATTATGCATTTTACTTCTCTTACACATGCCCTTCAGGAAGTCTGTATCAGAGTCATTTTCACAGATGTTGCCAAGCAGTAACTGTTAAATGTTGCATTTACCTGGATTATTTAACCTTTAACCAGCAAATGGGTTCTGACCCTTGAGGAGAGAAAAAAAAAAAAAAAAAAGTCATTTGCAGAGGCTGTTGATATCTCCACCACGTTAAATATATGGAAACTTGATCCCACTTTAAGCAGTGGAAGCACCTTGTTCTTGTGAGGCAAACAGCTTTACCAAGGTTGTGAGGGGGTCTCACGTTTTAATTTCTGAGCCTCCTTGCCTATTTTATGTTTGCCCACAGCAAACTTTGACTTGAGTGCACTTAAAATCTTAGAGCAGTCTACAGAGCAATCTTAGACTATGTACAGAAAAAATGTATTTTATCTTTATCTTTTCTTCCTGTTCACCATTTTCCTTCAATATTTTTCTCATTTTCTCATGGTGTTGGAACAAAATGCCCCTTTTTTGTCAGTATATTGGCACCAACACTAACATGTGAAGCACATTACATACAATGTTGCCATATATCGAGAGGTCAGGGGAGCAAGGGAGGTGCTGGAGGACTGGAAGAAAGCCAACATCACTCCAGCCTTCAAAAAGGGCAAGAGACATAGGAAACTACAGGCTGGGCAGCCTCACCTCCATTCCTGGAAAGGTGATGGAGCAGCTTATCCTAGAGACCATCTCTAGGCATGTCAAGGAAAAGAAGATGATCAGGAGTCATCAGCATGGATTCACGAAGGGGAATGTTTGACAAACCTGATAGCCTTCTACAATGGGGTGACTGAGGGGAGAGCCATTGTCTACCTAGACTTCAGCAAGGCTTTTGACACCACCTCCCATAACATCCTCATGAGGAAGCTCCAGAAGTGTGGACTGGATGAACGGACTGTGAAGTGAATTGAGGACAGGCTGGATGGCAGAGCCCGGAGGGTGGTGATAAATGGGACCAAGTCTGGCTGGAGGGCTGTGGCCAGTGGTGTCCCGCAGGGGTCAGTACTGGGCCGGGTGCTCTTCAACTTGTTCATCAGTGACTTGGATGAGGACACAGAGGGCACCCTGACCAAGTCTGCAAATGACACCAAACTGGGAGGAGTGGTCGACACTCCTGAGGGCTGTGCTGCCATTCAGAGGGACGTGGACAGGATCTGGGCAGAGAGGAACCTCCTGAGGTTCAACAAGGACAAGTGCAGGGTCCTGCACCTGGGGAGGAATAACCCCAGGCACCAGGACAGATTAGGGGTTGACCTGCTGGAAAGCAGCTCCATGGAGAGGGATTTGGGAGTCATGGTTGACAAGGGGTTAACCATGAGGCAGCAGTGTGCCCTCATGGCCAAGAAGGCCCATGGGATCCTGGCTGCATGAGGAGGAGCGTTACCAGCAGGTGGAGGGAGGGGATCCTGCCCCTCTGCTCAGCTCTGGTGAGGCTGCACCTGGAGTACTGGGTGCAGTGCTGGGCTTCCCAGGACAAGAGGGATGTGGAGCTTCTAGAGAGGGTGCAGTGGAGAGCAACAAAGATGATTAAGGGACTGCAGCATTTGTCGTATGAGGAACGACTAAGTGAGCTGGGCCTGTTTAGCCTGGAAAAGAGAGGATTGAGAGGGGATCTGATCAACATGTTCAAGGAACTGAGGAGTGACTATAGGGAGGATGGGCCAAAGCTCTTCTTGGTGGTGGCTGGTGACAGGACGAGGGGAAAATTGAACACAGGCAGTTCCACCTCCATGTGAGGAAGAACTTCTTTCCTGTGAGGGTGACAGAGCCCTGGCACAGGCTGCCCAGAGAGGTTGTGGAGTCTCCTTCTCCGGAGATCTTCCAAACCCGCCTGGATGCCACCCTGTGCCCCGTGCTCTGGGTGTCCCTGCTGGAGCAGGGGGTTGGACTGGGTGAGCTCTGGAGGTCCCTTCCAACCTCAGCCAGTCTGTGACTAAGTGATTGTCTGTGCCATGCAAGAATAAGAAAGCCTATTTTGAATTCTGTAAAAGACTTGCTGTCCTTCTGAAATAAATATTCAGAACAGAGCTGTCTTTCTAATGTTTAATGGTGGAAAACTGGCAGACCATTGTGGACGCATCTCAGATTTTTTTTTCTGAAGGGTTGACAGGTTTTTCCCCCTTCTTAACTTGAACAAGGGTTAACTGCAGCATGCTCTGTGCCAGATAACCGTATGTACAGCATGTAATGCTCGTGGTTTAGCTGGGTCCATTAAAACCAGAAGGGCCAGTGCTTCTTGTTGTCCTCCCATGAGCTGCCAATCTCACAACAACAAAGTAGAAAGGAGTTGTATGAAAATACAGGTTTACAACCTGTGGGTGTGTAGCCCTCAGCCACAACATTACTGCTGCAACAGTGGGAGAAGACTTTTAGTAAGGAGTGCCTTACGTCCTTAAAGTGTGACTTTACATGAAAATTCACCTGTGGTGCATATTACTTAGAATATGATCTGGCCAGTTCCTAAGCAAATACATATCCTTGCTTATACAAGCAGCCCAATTAAATGCAGTTCTTAAATGCTTGCAAAACTGGCAGCTTGTTTTATAATGACAGTTTGCCAGGGAAATAAGAAACTTGGGAGTAAATCTTTCCTGCCTTATGCAAAGAAGCAATCTCATTGAATTTACCTCTGTGCATAAAGCAAGCAGGATGTGGCATTTGCTTCTGCGTGTGCCAAGCTGATGTTTGCACTGGGTTCACTGCGTGAGGAGTAGTCCAGAAGCAATACTAATATCAATGGATGGGCTGTGTAACCATTCATTTGGTTTCTGGAGCTATTTTCAACTCTCACCATGGAGAAGATCTATATAGATCTTCACTGTGGTGATTGATTTCTTTTCAAAGAAAGTAGTTCCATGATTTGTAACTTTCATTTTCTACCTCTACTGACTTCCAAAGTACCCGTACAAAAAAAATATACGTGTTTTATATTGGACTATAGCAGTTGGTATTCCAACAAGATACAGAATCAGCTGCAAAGAGCACTAACAAAGCCTTCAGGTCTTACATCTGTCTTAGTACATGAGATTTGGGGGATGATTCTACAGAAATGTCAAAGAAACCTGATAAAAGTTCTTTCAATAAAAGTGCATGCTTAAACAGCCATGCAGGTTCAAAAAGTGAAGTTACATGCTGTGTCATGTGTTTGAACTTCCTGTTATGCTCCTGTTTATACTATAGTAGTGATTTAATGGGTATAAAGGACCTAGGGAATAATTTGATGTTTTGAATAGTAAACTCTAGCACAATAGGGTACTCTAGTTCTTCATCCATGTATTTGAACATGTTCTTAGATTACTTTAGATGAACAGGAACATTTCAAATGCCATAGGTGTTATATACCTTTTGTCTGTTCATTAGACTCACTTATTATATGTAACAATGTATCTTTCTAGAAAAGACAGGTAAACTGAAGATCTGAATGAAGTTAATAGTTGGCATTTAATTTAAAATCTGATGCCATATGTTGTTTGGGATTACTTCCTCAGAGCTCTAAGAAACAGAAAACATTTTGGCCACTCCCCAGAAGAGCTTAAGGAGCCTGATCTGCCGTCCCAAAGATTAAACTGGATGGGCTGAGACCTTAGCTTCATCCCAGATAACATGAGAGAGGGTTGTTTCAGGTAGGGCGTTCCCAGCAACCTTGTCTCCAGCCCTGTTAAACGGCAGTGATTGGCAATGACCAGTTCTCTATGGGGCTGCTCTCTGCATTTTTCCTTTCTGTGTGCTTGGCACAAGCAGAGGCTGTTGGGGTGACAAGCGAGAGGACAGACATCCCCAGAATGAAGAGCTGAATAAGGCAGAAGCTGTAGTAGATTTCTGAAAAGATCAAAATGCTTCCCAGCGGCTCCCTCCACACCCTTGGAAAGCCACAGTAGTTTTGTAATGCATATCAGCGGCTAAAGATTTCCTGCTTGGATTCTCTCTGTCATCTATCCCTGGGGAGCACAGCAACTTCAGGACCAGTTATGAAGAGATGATGACGTGGTGATACTGGTCACAGCTGTTTGTTTCCTGCTTTAGCGAGGTCTCCTTTAGACTTCGACTTATCCAGCGCTCCCTGGGCTTATGTTGCCCTGTTCTCTTTGCAGTCTAGGAGCAGGTACTGCCAAACTGCTTGCAATTCAGGAATTTGCCCTGCTGATGCATTAGATGTTGGCAAGTGGGTTTTGATTTTTTTTTAAGTTGCAAATGCTTAATAAATATGCAGGTTCTTATGTCTGCATTTTGAAGGCAGCAGTGAGGGATTAGATGCAGTCATTTCCCCAAAGATTTCCTTACTGTTCCTCGCTGATAACAATAGTACTAACAGTACTACAGGATATAAACTATTTTAGGGAGAGCAGAGGGAGTCCTTTTTTTCTTTTTTTTTTTCTTTTTTCTTTTTTCTTTTTTTCTTTTTTTCTTTTTTTTTTTTTTTTTCAAGATTTCTTTTCTGGAGGCAAGCTGTTAAATGATTCACCATACTCTACTTTAAATGTCAATACCAAGAAATGAAGCCAAAGGAGATATGTGTCTGTTATATTGTATGACACAGCTGACAGTTAGTTAAATCAGGTACTGAACTGGAGAATTTCTGTTGTAATGCTGGTAGGCCAGGTACTAGTCAGAGCTGGAGCTATTAAATGGGCAAAGAAAGTAAAAAGAAACTGTACAGAAGTTCTCAATAATTCTAGTCCATTGAATGTCATTATTCAGTGACATATGTCTGCTTCTTCATCATCTCCAGAAAGACTGAGTTAGTGGTTCCGGTCAAACTTTGTAAAGCCAAGAGCTGCTGCATAAGTGAATTAGCATTATTATTATTTGCATTTTTGACAGTAGAAAAACATATGTCAGGGGAAGAAGTCTTAAAATGCAAATAGTAGATTTCATCTCTACTTTCAAGAGGTTATTGATTAGTTTAAAATAAAATGTGAAAAAAAAGGTGGAGAAATGGAGCAGAGTACAAGAAAAGTTATGTCTGGTGGTTCAGCCTAACAACAGAAGGAATGGATATTTGATTTTAGCATATGCACAAGTATTTTGTTAACAAAAACACACAACCAGAAATTTCAAGCATAGCAATGGGAATTCATGAGAGATTTCCTGAAGGGGAAAAAAAAAAAAAAAAAAAAAAAAAACACCCTCCCTGGCTTTACCCAACAACACGTGTGTTAGAGGTGGTTTGATGGTAAGCAATGGCAGGAGAGAAGCCCGCAGCAAGCGGTTAGCGCCCGAGCAGCGCGGAGCCGAGATGAGACGGGAGCCGCATTCCTCGAGAGGAGCTGGAGGGCAGAGCACTAGCACCGAGCCACGGAAACGGGAACTGACTGACATGGTCAGGTCGGTAGCCCAGGAGAGCTGTTTTAAAACCAGTGTTACCTATTAAATGGGACCCAGGTGCCCAAGGGAAAGATGTTTCAATAATCACAGTAGTGGACGGTGGGAATTTATACCAGCAGTTTAGCTATTAGAACAGGAAAAAAGGGAAGGCATCTTAAAATCTTATGAGGAAAAAGATCTGATGCAGTGTTATTTATTTATTTTCCTTAGTTGCTGCTTGTAGCAAGAGGTAAGTGTTTAAGGTAAAATCTGTTAGGCCACTTTAGTGTAGGAACAGTGCATTGGTTGTGACACAGGACTGTTTTGAATAGAAAGCAGGAAATTAATCTCTGATTGACATCTGCTTCTTATCACTCTTGTCCTACTTTGAAGTTCTTACATTCAAAGTATTCTCCCTGCAAGCACAAAATTGTTTTCATAGTAATAACTCCCCTCCCTTCCTCCCTTATTTCAAGTGCGCCTTTGTTTCTTTTGCATATGCTGCCTTAAAATGTATACAGCATCGTTGGGAGCCAGGGATCACGGCCAGAGCCTGGAGGGTCTTTCTGCAGGCAGGCACGGGGGTCGTAAGGGAGCACGGGAGCGTAAGGGAGCTGCAGGGACAGCTCCGCTCCCGAACCGAGCAGCGACCGCAGTGCGCTCGCACCCGCGGCATGCACGCGGCGCGGTGGCGCGGGTGCGCTTCGCACGGTGGCTGTGCAGCAGGGGAGCCGATTGCATTGGTGTTCGCCAGGGAGGGCTGCGCAGCCCGGAGGCAGCGGGTGAGGTGGGAGTCGGTCTGTGGAAGAAGTGGATGTGGGTGGTGGGCAGCTATGCAAGGAATCGCAAAAGCATGAGAAGACACTTTTTAAACAAAAATAGGCTATGCGACACAAGTAAACAAGGAAGGAGAAGAGCACCTGCCCATATCTTGCTGCAAGTAGACCTGGGAAAGAAGACAGACAAATAAAATGGTTGTTGCATCCTTACACATTTTCCTTAAGAGGAAGATTTTCCTCCTATTCAAAAGAGTAAAGAGGTTGGTCCTCAGAGGGCACAGAATAAAGCTGCTTCTTTAAAACGCCTGCACTTTAGTACACCCTCTATGACTTGCCTGTGATCCCTGATGACCTGCCCTGCACGGCTGATGTGCAGCCAGTTCCCAGCTTTCATCTTTAAATGGATTTCCCTAAAAGGAGGGGGGTTCACGAAATGGTGCATACAGCCTCCAGCTGTGTTAACATCATGCTGTTTTTTCCAGTAGGCTGGTGAGAAGAAAATACCTGCCTTTGCTGCTGTACGTGGCCTTCCCTTGACCCTGCAGCGCACCTGAGACCTGGAAGAAAGGTGGGGATTAGAAAGGCAGAAGTCTGGGGCTTGGGGCTTTTGGAGGTCGAGTCCTGTCTCATTCCATATCACTGAGGTGAATGCAACAATATTGCTGAGGGAGAAATACTAGTCTGCAGTGCTTGAGGTCATATCCCTGTTGCCCACTTTTGTTATGATACCTCTGTTTGTTCCTCTTCTGTAATTCCAGTGCTAGGGTCCTTCTACCTTAAACAAGGAGACACAAGAGCGCCTTACGGCACCCATGGAAGTGATTTGTGTCTGACACCAGCGCATCTTATGCACAAAATCTCTGTTCACAGTAGTATTTTCATCTTGTTATTTATTAGTTAGGATTAATGCAGTTATTTTCAATTTTTTGATTGTTTGTTTATTTGGTTGCTTTTTGGGGGAGGGGGTTGCTTTGTTTTGTTTTGTTTTCTCCACAATAAACAATGAAGCAGTAGCATCTCTAGGGATTAATGTCTGGAGTAGCAGATCGGTGAGGTGAGGAATAGGCCTGTGAGGACCAATACTATTCTAATTTTTCTACAGTTCACAGCAGGAATTCTTGTTAGAAATCGCTCATTAAAGTTCGTTCAGTCAGATGAGCTGCAGTACTTCAAAATGAATATTTTACATGGTAAATATTTTCTGAACAATAACCAACCATCAGTAGACAGACACTCGCACCAGCCAGAAAAAAAAAGAAAGCAGAGGAACATTTTCTGGTTACCAAGTAACAGCCGGATTTTGATGCCGCAGCAGGAGAGCAGTGATTATTTGAACAACCTCATGCTGGAAGTTTATAAATCATTTCCACAGCTGTCGGATGTGCTGCTTGATGTTGTACCCTTCAACAACGTAGAAATGAAGAACAGCCACAACATGTTTGCATTTAGCTTGTTCCTGAAGCAGCTCTGGGAGTTATGGTTATATGTTTAATACAGTGCTTAGATGATGGTACTTTGTGTGTGCATTTACATATGCATTTATAGGTAACTCTTGACTCTCCAGAGTGAGAGAGATGATCTTTGAGGAGATGATCACAAAATAATGAATCATGAAGCCCTGACACTGTGCAGCTGTACTGCCGAGTGCCAGGTACAGCTGCAGGTCCAAAACGGGCGTCCATGGGCTGCCTACTGCACGGCAAAGCAAGGAGTCTGCCAGTCTTGACCTCGGCTGTGCAGGCCTGTGCCCAGGTGGGCTGTGAGGACAGATGCCAAGGCTTCGCGCTGCTAAATGCAAGTGCCTCGTGTAACATGTGTGTAACGGCTGTGTTCTGAGTCAGCTTAGCCAGATGTTGATGCTATGCGGTGTTTGCCAAAATTACATTTTGAGAAAACATAATACTAGTGAAAGTTGCACAAACAATCACTGAGGATGTAAAAGCAAGGCGCACGTTCAAGGCCCTGCCAGCATGATTTCATGTTGACCTCGGCTGATTAGACATGAGGCTGCCATTCAAGGGGGAAATTGCACCTTGTCCCCAAGCACATGTTCCTGCTACCTCTTTGATTCCAGAACCTGAAATTGTTCAGCAAGTCAGGCCGGTTTGCTGCGCTGGCTGAGATCTAGCCCCACAAGACAAGAGCATTAGGCTGCAGTAAGAGTGCAGTGCTGGCATGACTCACAGCTGGGTGATCACTAAAGCCAGTGCAAAACCATGGGCATGGGCAGCTGGGCCTAGGCAGAGGAGCAGGACCAGCCCTTTTGGCAGCATCACAGCCTTAGACTGGCTCAGGGTGACAGTGAAAACATGCTCTACCCTAACATGCCCCTTGGTTAGCTCGTTCTTTTACTCAGCTACAGCTGTGGGCATTTTCAGGCTGGATCCAAGTCCTCTAAAGTTCCTAGCGGCGTTCATGGAAGTTTCAGTGAAAACGATACAGTTACAGTCAGAGTTAAATCCTCATTATTAAGAACACATATGTGATAAGAAATGGCCATTCGATCTAGTCTCCCCCAGCAGTGTTCCCAGCCCTTGCTCCTGCCCAAAATGACCATAGCCCTTATTTTGGGGGCTGAAGTCTGGCTGTTTGACCCATTTGCCTGCCTGGCCTCACAGGGAGCTATCATTGACATTCATGGCAAATATACTTTTCGTCTTGCACTGTGGTCAACTGAGTGAACGTAGATAACTCCATATCTGCTGTGGTTACAGTAGGAAGCAGTTTCTCCCTGTTCTTGCAGAAAATACAAGTTTTATATTTTTAGTTTCTCTTCATGCCTGAAACACCCTGGGAAAGAAGGGATGTCATAGCCTTGTAAAAGGCTATGCTCAGAATAGCTGTCAGAAGTAAAATGACTCATAATCAATACTAGCAGGAAAGCACGCTTGATGCAAAGGAAGTGTGTGGGCAGAGGAGCGAAATAAGCCTGTGAAAGGAACCAGCAGAAGCCTCCAAATATAGAAGTTGGTAATAAATACTCATTTTTTTAATTGATGATACAAATCAATATATGATTCCGGTGACTGACAGGTGGTTCTTTTTTCTCGTCCTGAGTTTCCTCCCTTCCCCACCCAGAAGCACCTAGACAAGTCACAGCTTGTACGGAGGGTGTGCTCCACATTCCCAGCTCTTGTCACTGCAAAAAACACGCGGGGCATCTCCCTGGGGGGACCCTGCAGTCCCGAATGCTCCGTCACCTGTGTTTTTGGTGTGTCATTCAACAGCGGACCTGATCTGATACCTTTGGCTTCACGTATACTGCTTGAGACGAGCTGTGTGCTTAGGAGGGGGGCTCACAGAAACCATGGTTAGTTTTGAGTAGAAGACTACATAAATGAGAAATGCAGGAGAAAACAAGCACCAAGGCTTGCCTGTCCCTTTCAGGTAAGAGGATATCTGCCTCTCACTGGGTCTCACAGGAACTATCTGCCTTTCGTAAACCATACCTATAATGTAATTCAGGAGCTTTTTCTTTTTAATGACTAAATTTAAACATATCTATTATTCCATTAGCTTTTCCCATATACTTTTGTAGCACGGTGATACAGTGGTGAAAGTGATAGGCCACTTGCACAACTGAAACTCACTCCGTGTTAGCGTAACGTACAAAGCTATAGTAAAGTTCCATATATCCCCAAAACGATATCCATTTGCAAGACACACCAAAAACAAACAAATAATTATATAAATAAATCAGAATGCTAAGATTATTTTAATAGATTGAATGTCGGACAAAATTTTTGCTTCTATACATTTGCTTTTTGGGGTTCTAAATTAGGCTCTGTCAGGTTAGTATATGACATCTACTAACAAAATTATCTTTTACATAATGTTTCCATTTGCACACCTAGAAACAAAAATCTGTGTTAAAGTGACTTTACAGTAGAATACAATGCAATCCTGTACAGCCAGCTATATCCATCGCTCATACCATGCCCACTTGTCAGTAGACCTAATCACCAACAGTAGGTATAATTGCATGATAATCTTGTCCTCACAGGCTGTAAAGCTGCTTTGTACAATGTTACTCAGCAACCCAGGAAAACATTGTCTGTCTCGTTTTACAGATAGAAAAACAGTTGCAGAGAGGTTAAGTAATTTATCTGAGATCCTGGAGGAATAAAGCAGAGAATATAGTTCAAGAAGCCTAGACTTCATGACCTTGATTTAGCTGACACTGTATTTGCCAGGCACGTCATTATTCCCATTTGCTTTCTTGTATAATGGAGATATTTAATTCCAATTATAAAAAAGGAGAGCTATGAGACATGACCAATTATGATAATGAGGCTAAAATCATGAAGAACATAGAAAAGAGTGCACCATTAACAGGAATACAGTGTCGACTAAGTTGTGGGCAGGTGCACTATTAATTTTGACTTTTGCAAACAGACTCTGCTAAATCAGCAATTGATGTAAGTGATCTGCTGCATTTCCAGATATGGGCTTAGTTACCCGAGGACTGTCAGTGTTTTAAACTGTATGAACTATGACTTCCTGAAAATAAAAATAGCTTTGTTAAACTTAGACTTTCATTAAACTATGTAAGATTACATGTGGCAGAAAAAGTATTTCTTCACATAATAAAGGTTTCTGGCTAGTGACATTTTAAGACTTAAAACATATGTGATGTTCTGAGTCTCCTCCCTCTCTCCTCCTGCTTTTGACTGCGCTTGACTTTTCTCCTACACTGAAGTTTTTAGGAACAATAAAACCTCAAAATGTACAGATGACTTTTTCTATCAGACAGAGAAGTAAAACAAACTAGAGGGGTATCAGCACTTCATAGTTTCATTTCTGTGCCCAGTAGAACCCCAGTTTGTGCTTAATAACCATGAACAGTCCCACAACGGTCACTGGATTGCCCCATACAAGGAAATAAAGAAGCAGCAGCCATCATTTGTACTAATGACCCAGAGTGTCATGTTTAGGACACGTCCACAGTTCACACACTTAGTGAGACGGTAGCTCCGAAGGCTAAGTGCCAAATTGTGTAGTAGAAGTAGGCAGTGTTTGACCTCATACATTAACTACAGGAAAAACCTGAGGTGAGGAAAAGCAGCATGTGGCAGAGCACAGTGAGGGTGGGTGTGTGGATGTCCCTATGGCCTGATGATTTGGCTGTTGGTCTCAAAAAACTTCCCTCAGAACCACTCCTCAGACTGCAGTCTGACAGTTCATGGTGGGTTCCTATCAGTGAAGTTAGGAAGTTTGATATGGATGGGTGAAGGGCTAAGGCTTTAGTAATCCTTATAGATATTTTTGATGGTATTTTCAGGGAAGACAAAAAAGCGAAGCTGAATTCTGGAGACCTCCCCTGAGGCGTGGACATGAGCAGCAGTCTATACACGATCCTTGTGAGTTTCTCTGCAGTCCTGAAGTCTCAGAGGATTGTTTATTGTGCTTGTTGCCTGCCCAGCCCAATTTGTATTTAAAGCAAGTTAGAGAATATGTTTTTTATTCTCTTTTTTGTGTGTGGGAAAGGGGGCCATTCACATCACTAAAGAATGGGCTTTCATCCTGTCCAACACAATCAAAAGCACATGCCGAGGAGCTTTTTCCCTGCTGGAGCAATGCACTGAGAAAGGTTCCCCTCCGTCTATGGGTACCTTCCCTGGTCTCCATCAGCAAACTCCCTTCTTTGCACTTCTGCAGAGCTGCAGAAGGTCTGCAGCTGCTCATGGTTGCAAACCCACCCCAGTACTGATGGGGTCCGAAGCAAAGAGACCGGGGAAGATGAGTGGGAGAAGAGAGCAGCTAAGAACACAGCTTTCCGCAGCACTTGGCATTGCTGTCAGGCTGAGGAGCAAATCTAGAGCTGTGCACAGTATTTTCTGCAGCGCTTATTTTCTCTTGGGTAATAGAAGCATGAAATAGAAGAAAGACAGTCTGAGGAATGAGCAGCCTTGCCATATTAGCATCTCGTGGCCATATAAAGACAGCAATCTCTCTCAAGTTGCCCCGGTTGTTTCACTTGATAGCACTGCTGGCAGTGACTCAAGAATACAAAACGATTTACAGCAGAACCAGGGATACAAAGGAGAAGAAAGGCAAACAATGAGGATGTTTTTAATTAATTGCTTGCTCCACTATAGACAGTTTGTTTAGAAGTTGTTTTTCTGTTTTGTTTATATTTAAACACTGCTATTGGTATCTTTGCTCTTACTGGTATGCAGCAGTGACTCAGATTGCGATGCACTCCTGTTTTTGACTCTGGGATAGGAGCTTCTGACTCCCAGAGTCTGACAGGACTGATTCTCACTCTCTCTCTGTTGATCGTGCATGTATGTATGCAAATAAAATGTAAATATTTATTATTTCTCTGTAGAGCATACACATGCAATAATCAAGCAGTCTTTCAACGACAAGGGACTGGCAGCCTATCTGGTTTTGAAACAATATGGAAGTTAATTGTTCTGTGCCTGGCTGTTCATTTTTTGCTGCACATCAGTAAATTCAGACACTCTAAGTTAACTTTTAGCGTACTTAGACATTCTGAGCTCTCTGTCACAACAGGTTTATCTGAAACTTAAACAAGTACATGCGAATATATATATTTTTTCTTTTGTATTGCCAACCGTGTTATCTTTTCCAAAAGAGCAAATAAATAACTATCAGATGTTAAGGGTAGGATTGTGAAATGTCCTGAATATCAGCTGGGAAGCCAACAGACCTGAATTCCTAGCCAAATCAGAAGTCACTTTCAAACTTTGCTGCAAAGTAACATATATATAAGTAATCGATATGTAGCATTATAAAAGGATGCACAGTATTTCAGTGTCCCTTTGAAGAGGCACAAAGCGTAACATGCTTCAGCTGAGTTCTGTCTGCAGATTGCTACAGTTCGGTGCTAACTAACTTAGAGGTCTGAAGTAGTTCAGAAAGATGCTTTCTACACAAACACGTAGCCTGGTGCAGCAGCAGTGGAGCAGCAGAGCAAAACACTCTTTGCTGAGGATCTGCTCTCCACACTACACACATATGGGAGGTTTTAAAGACAAATGCAGGTGTGAACTAATTGGAAATTCCTGAATCTGTTTGTCTCAGTGCTTTAAAGGCAGATTGATTACAAGCAGAATAGACAGATGGAGAAAAAGGAACTGGAAACATTCTTCTACACATTTTATTTTTTTTTCTTTCCTTTCCTTTCGGCTTATAGAACTACGTGGACTGAGCACCAACACAGATGTTTTATTGATGTCAAATTGGATTGAAACAGACTACTTGTCAAAACCCAAAAGAGAAAAATGTGTTTCAGTTGGACACATTTGGAATTATCAGAGTGGTGCCAAAGCCACTCAAGTCCTAACTTCAGCCTTCCCGATCTTTTCTTTCTCTTAGTTGTCCCATCTTGTTTTTTATTTAGACGGTGAGTTCCTCAAGGTACAAAATATTTCTACAAAACCAAGAGCTTTCTTTTTTTAGTTAAATGATACAATGGGGCTTAGGGATGCTAGGTCAAAGCAAAAAAAAAAGTAAACAGAAATAAGAATATTTTTTTTAAATATTCTGATCTTCCATTAAATTTTCAGTCTGTCCCTGCTCTCCATTTTCAAAGCAGTTGACCACCCCGGGAAATCAATGAATGCACATACATTTCTTGCTTATGTAGGTTCAGTTTGTTATGTGTGTAAAATTTGTATATGCAGTGGGCACTCATCGTATGTGTGAAATCCAAAAGGACCGAAAAGTTATAGAAAGTGATATAATATTCAGAAACATACACTCCAGTTGTTATAAAGTTTAACAAGAAATTTGACAATTGTGAGATTTTGCGGAACATTAGCATGAGAATGAAAATAGTCCATATCTTCACCATGGGGTAGGTGTGTGTATGCCCCATATTCTGGTCCCAGCAACACTTGGAAGAGGGGACCTGCTGGAGTGCTTGGCAAGTACCCACCGGCTGTTCATCCTAGTTCCCTCTACGCAGCCTCCTCAGTGATGCAGGGAGAAATGCACAGAGTGATGCTGATGGCTGAACACGAAACCCTGCACAAAGCTCAGGAACTTCCAGATGCCAGAAATTGTCTTGCCTGTTCCTGAGAAACAATTTGCTTGTGCAACACAGCTGCTACACAAAGAGAGAGATTTGGGGAGAAAGGGGGGATTTTTACAGCTTCAAGGTGACAGTTTTGTTATTCTTGTGTGTTCTTTTGAAGTGTCCTTTGAGGGAAGTAGTGGGAAGAAATTGGTAAAGGAAGACCAGAAAATATTTAATTGTTCTACTCCCACAGTAGATTGGGCATGAGAAATAGAACTTGAGCTCCATGTCTCTAATTTGATTCTTTTAAAGTCCCTCATTCTCTTTTTGCCTAAGGCAGGCATCTATTTTTGTATTATAGTTCCTCTAAAACTAAATAGCTCTTGGGGCTTGATCCAGCTTCCATTGGAGTGAGTCGGATTTTTTAAATTGATTTCAGTGAGAACAGAAATAGACCTCTGGGATACATCCTTGAATTATTTTTTTTTCAGATTATTTTGTCATAAATACATCCTGAATTTTTGAGGAAGGAGCATGCAAAATATATAAAGAGTTTCACTTCTAAGCAAAACTCTTGCTTTATTCCAGATCTAAATTGGGTTAGGGATAAAATCTAAAAAATCAAATCAAAATCAGTTCTACCACCCAAGTGAATTAATACTTTTTGTTTGATTATTTGTTTAAACCCCAATAGGCATATGCCAATGTATTACACAGTCTTCCATTGTAAATACCTTATAAACAAAGCATCTTACGATGCCAAACTATAAACTTTGGTAGTGACTTCCAAAGCGTTTTGGTATGACTGGCTGATGTTAGTCCCTGTTTTAAATTACTAGCTCCCTGGATAGAGCAACACTGAGCATTAACAACCAGGTAGTGTTAGGTGGTTCTGATTTTGTCATGCCACAATCTGCTTCTGATCACAATGAAGTAAGTGGTCATTAACCTGTTTCCAAATGTATATTTGGACCAACAGGGCTAAAAATACAGAGACTAAAGAAGAAGGAATCACATGGTGGACATGAAACACTGAAGTATATACAGAATCCTCAAAATTACATGTCCTTACATCTTCCAGTGCAGTCCTATTTATGTGTCATTACCATTTGCAGCTCAGCTGTACAGTGTTTGAGGAAAAGGCTGTTTCCCATTTCTGGGAGGTATTCAGTAGGGAATCTTACATAGTTTTTACCTGCTTCTCCACTTTTTTACTGTAAGATTCCTGATATATGTACACTGTAATCATTTTGTTTGTTGGTTGGTTTATTTTATGAAAATGGATTCATCAACAATTTGTATGGAATATGTTGGAATATTGCAAAAGGAATATGAAAGGAACTAGTTACACTATTTAGCAAGGAGAAGCCTATCAGTCTCTTGCACTTGGACTGCTGGTGTATTTGCTCTGCTTATGAATGGGTTCTATATTAGCGTGCCTTGTTTACAGAGTGAACTGTCCTGGAATGAAATTCGAAATCTTCTCAGATCCAAGAAAACCTTTTGCTTTTTAAGACAAGATATTGCTGAAGTTGCTGCAAATTTCAATGGCAGTTCCACATCTGGAGCCACTCCAAGATCTGGCTCTTAATTTGGAAAATGAATTACATTTAGTATGCATTTAAAGCTTTCTCTGTTTTTTAAGCTTGTGTCCAACCAATTTTATCACGTGTTGCATAACTTTTCTCTGCAATTATGCCAGAGCTGCTGAGCTCTACTGAAATTCCAGGACATGGGTCTGCCAATTAGCAGCAGCTAAATTCCTCTGTTTATGAGGCAAAATCAGGTGTGCATTCCTGCAATTTCTCACAGAAACTTGCTTGTATGACTTAGAGCGGATGTCTTATTAGTTTCACCTCAAATATGTTTCCTTTAAACACTTTCATAACATTGTGAAGGTAAGACTTGGGTGAAAGTGGCGCCCAAGATTTCACTCAGGGTCTGTAAGGAGACTCCTCTCTACAGAGCAACCAGGTGGCTGTGGCCTCCTCATGTGAAAAGGAGAAATTCCTGGAATAAGTGAAATACAATGCAGGGCAATAAACCGGTCAATACGATTTTAAGGGCCATTCAAAGTACTATTTGTAATAATGGCACACTGATCACATCATGAGGTCTTGTGCTGCTACAAGGAGCCTGGTGCAAATGTCACCACAGTAAGAAGGAAGCTTTGAAGGAGCCACACCGGCTCCAGCCTGTTGGGCCACCCTTGCTGCTGGCTGGGCAAAGCACTGAGATGCTTTGGGAGTCATCTACTCCCACGGATGGCTCATACCTGCAAAACACACCACTTCTGGCACTCCTCAGAAAGCCATATTTGATAATATTTTCATTTTATTCATCTGACTTACCAGTGAACTCACATATGTGAAGCACTTGTTTGCACCAGGCCTTCCAAGTTAATAAGGCCCCTTACTACAGAATAGTTGTATTTGCATATAGCATGATTGTATTTAATTCACGGTTAGATATCCCAGTGGTGTGTTAGAGAGCAGAATAATTGCTCGACAGTGACATGTGAAGAAAGTTACCTTTAAGATTAAATATGGAATAGTGAAGGAATGGAAAATGGTTGATTAAATGCTCTGTGCTCACTTTTGTCCCATGCAGGAGAAACGGTATTGACTCAAGACCTAGAGGAAATAGACTTTCAGAGAATATTTGGATTTTTAGTGCAACTATCTGGTGGAACTAAAAGCCACAATACAGTCATAAAGGCAGAAAGCTGAAAAAAAAGATAAATATATTATTACCTGTGTATTATTACCTGGCAAGTATGATTTCCATCATCTCATTTGGAAAATGGATAGTCCTATTTTCAGGGCTATGTTCTCATTCTCCCAAATAAATAAATGTGAAAATCTTAAAAGTTCTTTGGCACTATTTCCCTGACATTTTATTTGCTTTCTTTTCAGTTCTATACTTTTTTTTTCTTTTTTTTTCCCCTGGGCAAAGTTTCTTCTACTATGCTTCAAGATGTGCATACTTTGTAGGTCTCTGTGTTTGTTCTAAGAGAGGTAGAATGCTCAGATTTTTTAGCTTTCAGAGGATTCATTAAAATGGTCCAAAAGATGACAGAAACAATGGCCTGAAGGTGAAAAGTCACAGAATGACGTTTTCATTGTTTAGGCTGCAGAAGAACCACACAGTATACTGACATTGTGAATGTCTGCACTACAGGAAAATTTTCATCACTTGACTTTTTAGTGGACATAAGGGAAATAATCTCAGGACAGAAACCCTAAGAAACTGAAATGTGTAGGTTCCCATGTTCACGAAACTCCATGCTATTCTTAATTATAGTTCAACCAACATGTATTCTTTTGTCCTCATTTTGGAACAAAGTGAGAACTCAAATCCCTTTGCAAGTCTAAGTCAGAATGGATTTCACCATCCGGTTCCATTTCAGATAAATAATCTCTTACCAGATATTATGGGCAACATCCATGCAGCCTGAAATCTAGCTGTGATGATATGTACAGCATTGCCTGTCACATGTGGCTATTGGTTATGCACTGAGATCCTGGCCATAAACCTTTCATTTTTATTTCTCAACACCTGTGGTGCTAACCAACCTTCTGATGCTAGAGACTGCATTCACCCAGGGCACTCGTGTGCACCCTGTTGTCAGCGTTACTTGCTACATCGGTGGGCCTGTGTTTGGGAACAACAGGCAGGTGCTTGAGCCCAGCCCCGTGCAGGCAACCATGCCACGCTGCAGCAAACTCCCGGTGCAGTGGCGCCGCTGGACATGCAAAACCACACTTTCTCCAAGAAAGAATCAGTAAGACTGAGGGCCTAGTGATAAAAGGCTATGTCACTGCACGCATGCATTTTATGTGGATTGGACGACACTGGAGTTGCTTAATTTTCGTGGTAACTTCTCATATACCCCCTTACTGGATTGACCTGATGGTCTTCTGCAACTGCTCTAGTGCATACGCAACTCTAATGATTAGCAGTAGTGGGATTCTGATTCCAGGAAAAGCTTGGCATGTGCTTCCTATCCTGCCACCTAGTTCTTTTATGACCCCCAACTCTTCTAACCAGTCTTATGGACATGAAATAAACATGAGTATTTAATGATAATATGGTCTGAGGGTTCCCGTTGCAAGTTCTAAGAGCAGCTGCTTCAGGGCACAGTCCATATGCTGAGGGTGGCGAGGTTAGTTTCTCTCATGAATATGAATGACCCATTCAAAAAAACCTTTTGTCAATCTCTGGTGGCTTGGGACTGAAAGTTATTCAAAATTAGTCTACCAGGTTGGCAGGAAATCAAAAATACCAACAATGTATGAGTCTGTGCAATGCACTGCCAGTAGCATAAATGAAGGAGGCATCAAAATGGAACCACTTGGCTGCATAGCCAAATACTGCTGCAATCAGCCTTCCTATACTGCCTATCCATCAGGTGAATAGCTTCTGCTTGCAAGCTCAAATATTAAACACCTGGTTAAGCTAGCCATAGTGTAGACTGAAAAAAAAAAGTAATAGAAAAGGTACACTGCAATTTATAAGGTGAAGGTTATATGAAACCTTTCTAGTATAAAGAAAAAAAGGCCCAGATGCTCACTCAAAACGCTGGGTTAAGAAGCTAAACTTGCAAGGTAAAAAAATGGTCTCACTGAAGGCAATGGTATGTCTGCCTTTCACATCACTCCTTTAAGGTCTTGGGTCAGCATCAGACTGGGGTACGTGCCTGTGTTTGAAATGCAAACAATATCTCAAGGAGAGAATAGAATTCCCTTTACAAGAATAAACCACCCCCCAATACTGGATACAGCATCTTGTTGTATTTCTCAAAGCCAGAAATAGCATTATTCTGAAAGCATTAGGAATGGTAATTTCTTTTTCATGTTCCTTTTGAAAAAAAAAAAAAAAAGGAAGAAAAAAAAATGGTTTATATCATTTCTGTTATAGAGGTTGCCAGCTGGTTACACTGCTGCCACTCTCAGCTACACTGTGCTGGCTCTGCTGGAGGGACAGGCAGGTTAATACCAGTTAGAATGTGTGTTCACCTGGTTGGAAAGTAAAAAAAAAAAAAAGAGGCGAGAGTACAAATCTTCAGGAAAGTGGAGATTAAAGACTCAAGGGGAAAAGAAGGAAAAGATTAAAGAATAAACACAAAGGAGCATTGTCAGCTTTCAGAATATGGGCAAGAATGTGGATAAGGGTGATTGTAAAGGGTTCAGAGACCTAGTAAGTCTTCTGCCCAAAGTTCCTGTTGATTTCAGAGGAACTTTTTGAGGATGAATAAAATAAAATTCCTAGGAAAGCATATGATCATATCCAGCACTGCCAGTAAGACTGTGAAACTTGCCATGCTATTAATAAGGCATCTAGGAACATGAACAGCAATGTAGAAAAAAATAGATGTCAAAGAGGATCCCACCTTTTTTTTATCCTATTCTATGACCATCTCATGTGGGTTCATAGTAGCATATCTTGCAGCAAGGCCTGCTTTTTACAGTGCCTAATGGAATAGTCCCTGATCTCTGGTAAGACTAAGAAATCTGTATTTTCATAAAAAGGAAAATAAAGTTGATGTCTAGAGGTTCTGTAATAATAGAAAAAAATAATAGCACAGCATTATTTATTATTTGCATCATGACAAGGAGAATAGCCAAACAAATTGGATGTTGCTTAATGTCAGGCAATGTGCTAACACGTTTGAGCAACCTAAACAGAGAAGACAGCCAGAGGGTGAGACAGGAAACAGAGACATGAGGTGGTACCTGTCTGTGACTTTTCAAAGCCATACACAGGCATATAACAAAATGAAGGAAGTTGCAAAAAAAAAAATGCACTAGAAACCCAATTACTGGAGCTGGTCCTTGAAACCAAAGAAGAAGTTTGTTGCATGTCTACTTAATGTAAAAACACTATTGTGTCTGAATTTCCATTTTTATCAGAAAAAAAAGGAAAATGAGAAATCTGAGAAATTATGTTTGCATTTGTGCTTAGTAACTCCTTTTGCTCACAGAATTTTTTTTCAGAAAAAATTCTGAGCTGGTTTGCCAACTTCTGGCCTTTACACATTCGGTGAGAAGTTACTAAGCCAAGAGGACACATGTACTTTGCTGTTCTCCTCTCTTTTTCTTGATGATCTGTAAATCTGCTTCACACTAATTTAGCAGATCACTTCAGATTGTGTGCCAAGTCTCTGCCCTATGGATCTAATTTGCAAAGACACACCTAGATGGCAATAATGGCTATGAGGCTCCAGAGAGCCATATGGGGAAGGCAAAGTTTGTCAGGCTCTACAAGGGCAGTCAGTGGGCTGCTACGTAGAGGGGCTTGTATCCAAACTCCATGTAGGTTCAGAGTGACTGGTGGAACTTCAGGATCAAACTCCTTGAGAAAGCAAGTAGAATTTCTCTCACCCTGACTTTTTCACACGGAGGAACCATTTACACTGGAGAAAACAGTGGAAGGTGAATATCCCCTATAGCTTCCTTTGTCAAAGAAGGAAATTTTTTCAACAGTCATGTGGATGAGAAGGCGCTCATGCTTCCCCTCTCAACTTGTTCTCAGTTCCTCTTAAGGCTGGCAGTTATGACCAGGCGAACTTCAGCATTAGGTCATGAACAGACCCTTGCAAGTGATTGACCCAGCAGGGCTCAACACGTTGCCTCCTGTTAGCTGACTCACATAAGTGACCGTACTGCAAGCTCTTTGTGGCAACCACAAAGCAAAACGCGTGTGCTTAGACTGCCTACATGAAGGTACTCATCTGCCACAGGCATGGAATGTGCGTCTGATCAGTTAATTTAGCTCAATGAATAGGCAACTTAATCACTTGCAGTTGCTGGTCCACACCTTCACTGCACTGGATAACAGCTCCACTAGAAATAGAGGAATGCCATGGTGGTTTTGAGTGCTATGCCCACATATTGCTAGTTTGCCACAGCTAAAATGCTTGCTTTATTCTCCTTTTAAAAAGAAAACAATACACTGTATCATTAAATTTAAAATTGAAGGGCAATTTTTTTCCCTTTCAGAAAGTGATCATTCTTTCACATAAATCATGAAAGCCAGCAACGTATTTCTATTTGTTGTGGTGCTACACCTAACAAGTGCCTAACAAGCACTCTGGCACACAAGGTAAGAAAAAAAATCAGTTATCATCAGAACTTCATATGAATATTGAGTTAATTCTCCTTCACCATTTTTATGCTTATGTAAGACCGTGAAGACAGAAGAAGAGGAAGAAGAGGTTTTTGAAAGATACAGTTTTTGCATATCGCTACCATTGGGTATGGAAGAAACAGTAAAGGGAGTCAAGAATGTGCGTAAGACTGTTAATAAAACTGGAGCGAAATCAGGGGAATGGCCAGTATATAGTAAGAAGGATATTTGAAAAATACTTGGAAAATGGTAAAAGAAAAGTGGTTTATCTCTTGAGGAGCTAATTGAGATAAAGCAGAGTGCAAACGATTGGTCAGAGACATTTGTGCAACTCAGTTGAACCTACTGTAGGTTGCAAAGAGTTCATTACAGGCATGGCTGGCTCTCTACACAGTTTGTTCTCACACACAACGTGATTAGCACTTTGTTAGTAACCATGGCAGCTAAATATGTACCATCCCTGCCAGAAGCGGAGCCTGGCACATGACTGTCTTCTGACAACTATGTGGCACATGGTTTTGCAGTGCGGATGAGTCTCCTGACTGTGCTGCTGGACCTGGCTCGGAGAGTCGGCTTCCTACTGCTTTGTGCTGGGGGGCTGCTCAATCTGCCTTTGGGCACTCCGGTCTCTTGAGGCACAAGGCACAGGCGATGATACCCAAACTATGAAAAACACAGGAACCACCTCATATGGACAGCTGCAGATGCACGTGCGTGGCATATCCTTCTTCTGCGAAAGGAATTGCTGAGGGGAATAGCTCAAAACATGTGTTATGACAGGATCTGATGAAAATGCCATGACTGCTTAAGAAAGCATGGTGGTCCTCCTAATGTGGACAGTCCTTCATGGGAACCATTGGTGTGTTAGCAGCTTTGGCCTGAATCCCGTGTGACGTTCCTACCATTCACCGCTGTGTTAAATTTGCACCTGGACATTCTCACTTGCATCATGTCTTAGATTCACAATATTGGAGTGACATATTATATATGCATGTTCCTCTTCCTGGTTTATACCAAGACATAGTCAACAAAACAAGATCGTGTTTCTGCACAAAGTTTGCTGTATAAATACACCTATTCCCAACAATTTAACCACTTAAGTTTTCTGCATGAGCTCAACATAGTTTTCTGCTCAAGATGATTTGTGTTGGCAGGTCTTCATCAGTACTGCTCTGCTCCTTCTCCCCTGAATTTTTCAGGAATGAAGCCCCGAGAAACAGAGCTTGAGGAAGAAAATGAACTAGTGGTTAGACTGTCTGGATCTGCGCTTAAACTCTGGATTAGGTTTCTGGTTTTACCACATACTATATGTATGACCTGAGGCAAGCCATACCATCTCTTCATGCTGCAATTCCTCTTCTGCAAAGTGTGGATAATAATACTTTCTTTACATCATAGGATTCTTGCACAGAAAAGTCTATTAATAGTAACGAGAAGTTTAAGTCAAATGGCAGTAAAGATTGCAGCTCTTCATTGTATATAATGATGTTTCACCATCCTAATGTGCAACTGCAACCCCAACAACAGGGCCAGGACTGGTGACTTTCAGTGGCCAGATCTGTGCAAGGGAAGATCATGGCAGGACACGTTGCCCCAGTGAAACAGCCCTCACGCTTTCCCTCTGAAGGCAAGTCAGAGATCACCACGTGTGGTACTTCAGTAGCATAAACAAAGGTCCCTTAGGAAAAAATGTTCAAAACCATAGAAAAGAGTTTGGAAAATGAAAAAAAAAAAAAAAAAAGACGGAAAAGAGAGGGAGAGGGAGGGAAAGGGAGAGGGAGGGAAAGGGAGAGGGGGAGGGAGAGGGAAAGGGAGAGGGAAAGG
>VWPW01011298.1:22017-149342 GCA_013389825.1 Crypturellus undulatus | reverse complement strand
GGTCTGCGGGTGCCGCGCGGCCCCCCGGAGCGCGCGGGCGCTCGCGCTCTGCCGCCTTCCCTCTGCGTGACTGTCACGCTTGAAAGGCGGTTTGAGCCGAATCTTTTTGTGCGCCCGCTCCAAACGCGCCCCCCTTCTGCTCCGTTACCTACCTAAAATTTAACTGTTATACTGCCTTAGAAATGAAGAACTGTGAATAGTTGAGGGTGCTTGCGAGGCGAGCGTGAGTCTGAGGATGCTTGCGAGGCGAGCGTGAGTCGCTCGTATGTGGCAGCTTTGTTGGGATGGTGGGCGCAGTGCAGCGCTCTGGTGCCTCTTCCACCTGCGCCGCCGCGCGAGGGGCTCGCTCGGGAGCGACCTGCCCCTTGGCACCACCTGCTCCCGGGGCGCTACCTGCCCCTTGGCACCACCTGCTCCCCGGGCACTCGAAAGCTGGGCCAGGGTCCTTGGTCGAACAGGCGATACCTGCTCAGTACGAGCACTGCGGCGGCGCTGGTCTCCTCCTGGAAGCTGCACCTCGCGTTTTGTCGGAGCGCGGATCTAGTTTTGAAAGACAGTGAATAAAACACATCTTGTGAGTGTTTCTGGAGGGGAATGGAGAGGGGATATCAAAGGGGACACGGTAGGAAGCAGTCCTGCAAGTGCTTCCAGCCATTAGTGATCTAAGTGGCAATTCAAAGAAGCAATGAGATCATTCGCTGTGCACAAATGTTAATGTGCACATAAACTTAATTGTGTGTAAATATTTGCATCATTGCTTGCAAATTTGGTTTCTGCCGTTGACTTGGGTTAGAATCTGGAATATAAATATATGTATCTGGACCACTGTAATTATTCTGCTGGATAATATTTTCTCTGTGTTCTTTGTATAGAGAAAGGGTCATCTCTTTCCTGTAGCAAGGAATCAGTTAGGCTGTCGTATTCAAGAAACTTCCTGGTGAAGCGTGCCTTTATCCTCAGATACATACATACATACATACATAGATACCAGAAATTTTACAAATGTAGTAGTATGGTCTGTAGAGCGTTGCACACCAGCTGAGTGAAGAACACTGGAACTATTGTTACGTGCAGTTTGTTTTCCAGAAATGTTGTGGCTGCACCGTACATTATCCCTAATTGAGAGGCTTTTTTTTGACCAGTAATTTATTGACAATTTACTTACGCTATCATATTACAAGACAAAATCAATTACTTTGAAGCCTGCTAGTGATCCTGACCTTCTGGGCATGTCAGGCAACGCGGTGCTGTGCAGTGCGGCAGCCGGAGCCAAGCGCGTGGCTTGTCACGGTAGGGAGAAGGCACAAGTGTTCTGAAACACTCATGCCAAAAAAGCAAATTGTATTGCTATAGAAACAGGAAGGGAAGAAGAGAAACCTGGTGCTTTAGGTGACTTTCTGCATTTTTATTATTGCTATTTTTCCTTTACTGAGGGTTTTTCATGTGTGTGTTTTTTGTTTTTGTTTTTTTTTGTCTGGATATCAGAGCGTCAGTTGCAATGACAAATCATTAGTCATAGGGTAGTGACAAAGAATCAGATTGTGTCTTCTGGAGGTGTTGCAGTAAACAAGAAGTGTTAATCATGTTCTCGTTTTGTGTCTTTCCCCAGTAGGCAGTGTTGTACATGCTAACTCTTTTACATTGCTAGAAGGAGCCTAGCTTGTGGTGATGAAATAATGTTAATCAGCATTTGATGCTTTAATGCATTGCCCACTGGGGAGGAGTTAGCGTGATATCTGATAAGTCAAGCAAATCTTGTAGAAGGTTATCATGTTTCTGTGGCAGAGACCTTGACTTCAAAGACTTTTAGACTTTTCAGACATTTTTTTCTCCTAGTCAACTTGGATTTCTTGCTAGAATAACAGTACAGTGTTATACAAGCCATATTCTTACATGTTCAGAGAGGCTGTGGAGTCTCCTTCTCTGGAGATCTTCCAAACCCTGGATGCCACCCTGTGCCCCGTGCTCTGGGTGTCCCTGCTGGAGCAGGGGGGTTGGACTGGATGATCTCTGGAGGTCCTTTCCACCCATTCTGTGATTCTGTGATTCTGTGATTACTGACAGGGAAGGGACAAGCTAAATGTTTCGATCCTGAGAGAACCAGTTGAGGAATTGTTTTCCAGATGTAAAAATAGTATTGAAACGTATGCTTTGTTTAATTCGATTTCTAGATCAACTTCTACAATGAGGCATGAAGCACGTTGTTCAGTTAAATCTATTCAATAATATAAAAACAACATTAGAAAAGTCCTTCGTGGAAGTATCTGTCTTGCAAGTCTCCTTCTTTCTTTCTTTGTTTCATTTATGGAGACCTTAAGTTTGTCAAAATATGTATGCAAATTTTATGTAAGCTCAGCCTACCATACAGCTAAAAGGGTTTTTTTTTATTATTATTATTTGGCCATTTCTCTCTATCATGGCTCCTATTGGCTCTGGTTTGTGTGTGCAGACATCCAGTGTCTTCTGGTCAGTGTTACAGAGCAGTTGTATACAAGTTAATAATTAATTGTAAGTGGTACTTTGACTAGTCAAATTAGCTTCCAACTTAGTTGCACTGCTTCGTTGCACTTGCCAAATTCATTACTGCAGCACATATTTTTACTAGATGCAGCTTGGGCTAATAGTAGAGACTGTCTTCTTATATAAACATAGATCTGAATGGTGCAGTTATATTCGGTCACATGCTTAGCTCTGGATATCTGTTCCTTGCTGTACATCTCTCTGTATGCTCAGAGATGAGAAACCAAGTGAAGAATAACCGTCCTTGCAACCTTGCTAGCACCTTGCTGTGTCATATTCATACAAATGTGCTTGTTGCTGGCACCTCTTTAATGTTACCTCTGTTATGTCTCCTACTGTTGGTGTTAGCCCAAAAGAGCAAATAAACCACTTCTAAAGGAATTGAGAGATAAGTAAGTGATGTGAAGGTGTTGGTCAGCGTGCTGATACCTTAAGCCCAAAGCCAAAGAAATGTTTTTACCTGTGCTGATAGGCCATGGGAATGAGTTGCTGTTTTCTCCAGGTACATAGTTGGTTTATTTATGTGTGGCTTGTAATGCAATTTGTCCATTCTTAAAGCTTTCTTTACAGGGTTAACATAAAGGTGTCTTTAATGTGATAACTGGCTTATATTGCTAGCCTTTAAAAGTGCTGAAGCCAAGTATGCACGATGATGACTACACAGGTAAATGACCCTGTCCTTGGAATATAATATTGAATAGAATCTGAAAAGCAGTAGCATCTGAAAAGCAAGGACACAGTGTTCCCCCTCTGGGAACACTGTGGTGGGGGGAGAAACACTCCTCTAAAGCATGCTGGTCCTGAGATGGGCAGGTTGCCTCCTTTTCCCTTGAGAAGGATAAAATCAAAAAATCCATCAGTCTTTGGAGGCTTTTAAGCAGTCACAGTCACCTAAAGGTTTCACCAGCAAGTCTTGCTGAAGCAAATCTATCTGTCATGACTGGTATCTTTTAATTGTGTGACTTCTGGGGCTGTAAAGAATGGCAAATTTAAGAAATGAGTAGCCCAAGGTAAGGGGAAATGGGTAAGAGAATAATCAAACATCTGCTTTGAAGGTGTTAAACTAGGGGCTTTTTCACTCAAAATAGAGCTGAATGGCGAGACACTGGGGCAGTGAGAATGCTGCCAGTTATAATAAAGAGGATCCAAGGGAGCTAAGCTGCAGGTTTGGGAGAGTGTCCTGCGAGGAGCTCTTTCTTGGAGCCTGCTACACAGCAGGGTCGCTGTGCTTGAGGATCCCATAGTCTCTCCGTGTTCCTAGATTTTGTGTGCAGCTAGAGGGTGATCAATGAGATTAAAGTGCTAGTCCAACAATAATTACGATCCCAAGAGGAATAAAAGCGTCCCTTGATGAACTTGTGCCTTTTGTGAAGGCACAGTTCAGTGAGCACAGAGCTGCTGGGAAGCACTGTGCCCTCTTTCCCTAACTGTTACATTAACAGAAGGGGTGAGGAGAGGGCCTAAGGGGACATAAGGGGACAGTGTAGTTGTCGACAGATATTGCAGACCGCTTCCTGAAAGGGCAGATACACTATATTAACCTTAGTCTTTTCTGACTTATTTTGATCGTTCTGTCCAGTAAGATCAGTGATGTTTGTCTTAAGATGCCAGAGGAGAAGATAGCCGCTCTGTGCACAGCACTGTAGTGTGTCGGCGTGGTGCAGAGCAAAGCAAGCACTGGCAACTGCACTGCCCGTAGGAGCCGGGGGCTGCATGCAGACCTGCTTCAAAGTTATGGTTAAGGTGTATTTAACAAATAAGTACCTGGAGTGGGTCTCAGGGCGTGATGTTAAACAAATGTCCTGCTTATTTTGTTGGTATTGTGTGAGTCATAATGCAAGCATAATACAACATCTAGTGCTGTGAGAGGTATGCCCTGCTGCAGGCACCTAAGCACTTGGTTTGATGCTGTGGTCATTAGTAGATCGGGTTAAGGTTGGTAGATGCTAAGTTGCTCAGTCCTTGGCTGGACCAAGTTTGAGTCATCTCCCCAGCGTGTGCAAGCAGTCGCTGAAGTGGCCTGGCCGTTAGGTCTGTTCCCAGTACATAAACCATTGCCTCTGAAAGGAAAAAGGATCCCTGCAGGAGAAATGGGAGTTCATCCCTAGTGCAGTAAAGGAGGAATTCTCATATAAGTGATGAGGAGTTCCTGAAATTAGGAGGAGATTATACCAAGTGATGACAGCTCCTATTGTTTTTTTTTTTTTTCACAGCAAAAGAATACAGTACTTACAGTCATAGCTTAAGCAAGTGGGGATAAAATATTGTAGCTTTCTCTCTCCGTTTAGACCAGAACAGAGAGCTGCTTGTTTCATCAGTATATAAGTCACCGTGTAAAGACAAAACACTGCACGAACCAAATAACTGGGCATTATAGACTGCACCATTGTTTGTTTGCTCTGTGCTTGTGCACTAAAAAAAAGGAGGGGGGGAGAGCACAAAAGCACACAACTCAAGAAAATGTACTTTGACTGTATGTGCTTTGAACTTTATCAGCCATCATAGTGTACTGATTTGTTTCTTAGGAAAGCTTGCTTTACACAAAATTGTGTAGTGTCACCAAAGCTTTTCCAGCCAAAATCCAAGTTGTCCTCAAAGAGAGGAAAAAAAAAGAATGTACTTTGTCTTTAGATAGAAATGGCAAGCTTCATCCAAAAGTATAAACTTTGTATGAAGTAGAATATACCTTCTTTCACTTCCTTTTTGGAAGAGAATAGGCCTTTTTGTCATCTTTCTTGTAATCACTCACTGATTTTGGAGACTGACTGTTTAGATCTTTTTTTTGAAAGCAGCACTTTCCAAATCGAAACTGACTTCCTTATCAAAACAGTCATACTATTAAACATTGAATTATTACATGCAGAACTTCCCTTCCCTTCCCTTCCCTTCCCTTCCCTTCCCTTCCCTTCCCTTCCCTTCCCTCTCTTCAAACACCAGTTGCTAAAGGCATCCCACCTCCTCCTTTAAAGTTTCCTAAGAACAATTATATTTCAGTTGGGCACAGCCACCTCTTTTTCCGCTAATAACCCTTCAAGTGAATGGGATCTTGCCCTGATTTTTTTTCACTAAGAGCAGTATTATTTACCTGTTTGTATAAACAGCAGATTCCATGATCTGATAGGAGTGTTTTTTTTCCAGCCAAAAGAATGTGTTGGTATTTAAGGAACAGTAATTTACCTGATGTTGGTGATATACTCAAGAAGCCAAACAAAACAAAGATTCAGAAATACCTTTTAAAGTGACTTCCAGTTCTTAGTGAAGACCTTCAAATGAAATTGTTAGTCTTGATGTGTCATGGACCTCCTCGGGTATTTTATTTGAGAGTCCTCAAGCACATTGTGCTTTTACAGTTAACTTGATTATTGAATGGAGGAGATACTCTTGTGCTTTATGGAAGATGGTTTGCTGGCACCACTATTACCAGTGTGGGGGAGAATCATGTGCTGAGATAAACATACAATATGAAGTAGGTCAGTAGCCCTGGACCTTTTTTTTTCCTTCCTTCCCTCTCTTGTAAAAATTTAATCTTGCAGAAATATCCATAGGATCTGCTGTCACTCTGAGCACGTTACTGATCTTAGGGTACAGTGGGGGTTTGCTACCTCATGAAGTCTTTCTCCGATGGTAAAGGAACAACTTACTCTCAAAGGTAAGACGGGGCCTGTCCGGCTCTGTTATTTGACACAACTGTACCTTGCTTATTGCTAAGCTGTTTAGTTATGGCTAAATCTTTGTGCTACTCTTACCGAATGCTGATTGAGCTTGAGCTTTCATGTGGTGACTTTGACAGTGTCAGTAGAGCTGCTTTTTGCGAGACATAGAATTGACTCTAGCATGCTGCTTTCTGCATGTTCCCGTCCTCCTTCCCACCACTGTCTGGCTGATTAGGAGGGCTGCAAGGACAACCTGCAGCACCCTGCTCCAGAGCAAGCTCTTGTTGGGCTGTGTGGGATTGCTGTGGCTGCTTCTTTTTGGTTCCCTCCTGGGGAGGCAGTGGCAGTAAGTGGCGAAGGATGCCTTTGCAGTTGAAGTTTTTGAAGCAACAACCTGTCTGTGAAGTTAATGGTGAAACTCGCTGAGGTCGATGCCCTGCTGATGTGGTGGCTACACAGGCTGCATCTCTGCTAGAATGTAACTGCAAGAGCAATACTCTTTGCTGCTCCCAGGCAATCGTGATGTCTTGAGCAATCATGACATCCCTGGTGCCTGTTCTTAGACCCATAATTGCTTTAGCTGCTTTTCCAGGGTCTTCAGCAATTAGAACATAAGACATTGCCACAATATATATGGAGAATCAAAGTACACGGTGGATTGGTTTCAATCAACACCGATTGAACTGGACCAAGAAAGCCGAGCAGAGTTGTGTTTGCTCCCAGCCCTCTACTTTCTTTGCTGTCCAAATGTGTGTGACTTTGGTAATGGCAGTGATCCCAGTTCATTAAGGGATTTTTGTTTATTTTCTTTTAACTTGAAAATTCTTGATTTGCAAGAAGAGTGAAGAAGTGAAGAGTGATCCCTCTTGTGGGAAACTTGCACCTGGAGCAGAGAAGTTAAAGTCCAAATAAACGTGTGGAAGCAAAAATCGTGACAAACAAAAAATTGTTTTAAAGAAAATAAGACTCAACTTGTTCTGAAAGTGACACTTATGTATCTGGTGGTAACGGAGTAGTGGGTGGTTGCAGATTATGCTTTCTATACTGAATTTATGCATTCTTCTTGATATCTGTAATCCTTAAACTTGGTTTCCCTATTTACAGGCACTAAAAGCATAGTGTGAAGGCTTGACTGTGGCTTTTTTTCTACTGGTTGAGGTCATGCTAAGATATTTTTATCAGTGCTCTACTGTAAAGACAGCTCTTTATCAAATTATTTGTGGCCTACTGTCTTTTTAAATGTAACTTATTTGTGTCTCATCAAAGATGCTGAAGGCATTTCTAGTACTGCAGTTGCAATTCTAAAATCCCAGGCAGCAAATTCTGCAAATCACCATGGTAATGTGTGTGTGGGGAAGAAGGCTGAAGTCAGAATCTACATTTAATATTGCATATGTTCAGCGCTACTAGCACTGCTTGTTCTTTGATGTGTATGTGCTCCTTGGCTTAATTAAAAAAATCAGGCTTAAGCAGTCTTAGCTGCATCATATTATTTTACCTGATTTGTTGATCTGAAACAATCCACTGAAGTAATTTGATTATGTGGGTAATGGCTGAATTGCCTTCCTGCTCATAAAATGACACAAAACACAAAGATATCTTATGAATGTAACAGAGAAACTTCAAAAGATCTTACAGAGACAGCAAAAAAGAAGTTATAGATAGGTTTAAAATGCAGTGTTTCAAAACAGGAGATGCCTACGAATCATTGTGCAGCAGGTATCTCATCTCCCTTTAGTTTCCTGCCAAGTCACCGTGAACGTTCGAGTTTCTTGACTTTTAGGTGTTCCTGGATGCTCCTGTGTGTGCACTTGTTGCCTTAGACAAAAAAATCATGAACTGCAATCAATGGTAGTGGGTTTCCTTTTGCTTTGAGGGAAGGTTTTTTTAAGACGAAGTGTGTCATGTGCTAGAGTGCTAGAACTGGTTTGCCTAAAAACAGTGAAGCTAACGGTAGAGTGTTTTCGTACCAGTTAGTCTTATGTAACTATTAAAAAGCTTTTGTAACAGGGGACTACCACTACCTCATATACGTGTGTGTGTGTGTATATATATATATATATATGTGTGTGTACAATAAATATGAATATACACAAATATATTTAAATTTATCATCTTTTTTCTACTTAAAAAAAATAAAAAATGGAGAGTCTAAAGGATTTTTTTTTGTTCCCCATTATTATGAATATTCCAATTTTTTATACGAATTACATAACTTGTCAATTTAAAAAGATGGCCTCATGTCTATTGGTAATTACAAAGGCAGTGATACTGGCTGCAATCACAGTCCACGTTTTCACAGTTTCCGTGTTAGAGACTGCTTGTGAGAATAGGGCATCCTATTGCCTGGAAAGATTATTCTGCAAAGGCATCAAGAGGGACACAGAGTTGACTTGTGCAAGTTATGAAGCTATTTGGTTAGCTAGTGATTTGCTGGGCTCCTTCTTTACTTGTTGAAGGATGAGACATTTAATCTGCATGAACTGAGAAGTCCTGTTTGCCAGCTCTTTAACTGACAAAACTTTAGGATGTGGAAGGCTCTGGTCACTGATCTCTTCTGACCGATGCATGTTGACTTTTTTCTTCTGTCAAATCTTAAAGGTTACTTCAGCCCTGCTACTTCAGCCTGTGCAGGATTTGTATCAGCGCTAGGGTTAGTTACCATCTGCATAATTAAAAGCAGACAGTCAGGGGATTATTCAAATTATTTTTGAAGCAAAAAATTAAATAAATTGCATTCTTTTGTTTGTTAAATCAGTTGAATCAGTCAAATCAGATTCTTGGTCTGTGTTACTTGGCAGATATGAAAACATGCCGTTTGCATCTGAAAAGTATGCTGTTAAATGCACCCTTTTTCTCACCAAAATCCTGGCAGTATTAGCCTGTTCAAACCGTTCAACTATGGAAGAAGAAAAGCCCTTAATTGCAGGGGGTGAGATGACTGTTAGGTTTATGTGTCTGTGGTAGCAAGATGACCTGAGAATGGAGTGCTAGCCCACAGTTACACTCTTCTTCTAAGAGTGGCTTAGGCTCTCAAGTAGTAGTATAATACATTCTGAGTCTCTGTGCAATAAAAATGGAATTTATTAAATTGAAATGAAGTATAAGCAGACTTCAAGCCTTAGGGAGCTGTATTTTTGTATTCCCAACATCTGCCTGATGACCCACATATCTTAAAGCTTTCTCCTTAGCCACATCAGTGCAATGTAGTCATTAAGCATCCATGTAAACACACCTGTGTCACCAGTGAGCCAAAGATTTTCATGGGGACAGGGAAGAAATAGAAGAACTTGATGCTGACACAGATAAGTACGAGCTGAAGGTCAGTTTTATAAGGGTTCTGACTTTCAGATTTTCACTGATATCAAAGGCTGTTAGTTGCTGCTGCTTTTTTTTTTTTTTTTCTAATAAGTGGAGGAAGATTTTTTGGAGAGGAAGGGAGGTAAATGTAAACACTGTAAGATACTGAAGCAGTTTAATGTTGGTAGCTTCTAATGGGGGAGGTAGAGTCAGTCCTCTAATCTGAGGCTGCTTATTGAAAATTACATTGCAATAATAATAATAGTAGGCTTCATTAACTGGGCCAGTGTATCCACCTGTGATCTCTTAGCCACGATAACGATTTTTCCAAAGCAATCCGCAGGGCTGTGGGAGAAGTGTTCAGAGATGGGTTTAAGTTGGCTGCTGAGCCTGGCGAACAGAGATGTCTGCCTCCTTCAGAGGCATCTCGGTGTTCGCTGCTGCTCTGAGTTACCCTCTGAGGGACCTTCGTGTTGGGAGGCACCTCTTGCGTTGGTAGGAATGGGAGAAATGAGAGGTAGCATTCATGATTCTCTGTGCCTCAGCTTAATGTTATTTTTCATAATGTCTTCATGCCTCTTTAGCTTGCATGTATTCAGACTGCTGAACTCGCCGGCATTTGTAATTCCAGTCACATTCATTATGGCTCTATTACATGAACTGCTGTACCAGTTAGAAGCTTCATAAGGAAATGATAAAATCTGCTCTGCTGGTTATCTGTCATCTTCTGTATGTCTGTGACTGCTGAAGATGTGATGTGACTTCTAATTAACGGGTTTGCTTTTGACTCGAATGGAAGGATGATTGGAACTGAGTCAAAACACACACAGACTTGTAAATCTAACCTTTGACATTTCTATTTGTTAATAGGTTGCAAAAAGATGAACAATTTGACTATCTAAACTTTATATTGGGCTTTATCTTCATTGCATTATCATTTTGTGGATGAACTCTTGAATCTCAGTGTCCTCCCCCCCCCTTTTTTTTTTTTTTTTTAAGTGGAAGGACTGAATGTTTGCAGAATCTATACCTGTTTGATGGTTATATTTGTTGGCTCATGGCCTCTTTGACTTCAGAAGTATTTTATGTCCTAGGAAGGAATAAATGCATTCTGTAACATTTTTCAAAATGTCTTACATGATGTCTTCAGATTTATTGTCAAATTTGAACATGTTCTATCTAATTTGAAAAATAAATTGGAAAATGCTGTATTGCTCTGTTTTTTTTCTGCCAAATTTGTAACACTAATATTCATTTTTCATAAAAATCTTAGTGCTTACAACAGTATCATAACTGCCCCTGCAAAACAGACTTCCAGTCCTCGAAAAGTGTGTGTATTTTCACAATAGGAGCCATGCTAATAGATACGTTTCACCTTTTTTAAGATGACTGGTGTGCCATTTGTCATACTGTTTTTTTTTGTTTATTTTGTTTTTCTGTCAATTTTGTTTTCATAAACAACTTTATGCAGAACTTTTCAAACAGGCTGATGGGACTTTTAATCTGTCATGGACTAAGTAAAAGGAACAATTGACTAAGCAGATAGGAGATAATGGTGAGATCACCTCCTAACATTGCAACACTAACAATTTCTTATAATTGGTTAAATAAGTAGTTTTGTTTTTATTTAGAGATACAGGAAATACACCAAACCTCTCTGAAAACAAGACTTCAGACAGAAAGCTTCAAACTGTCGTGCAACTTCTAGTACTTAGGTATCTATTTATGCCTCTTAATGAGCAAGTGGTATGGTTAAGTCTGCAAAAAGCTGTCCAGACTTTTCGTAGAAAGTAGGTACAGCTGTGAGCTAGGAGCGTGTCCTGGCAATACCAGCACACACAGTGCTTCTTGCCATTCTGCTCCCAGCCAGCTAACTTAGCAGCCTTTCATGCCAGAAGTGCACCATTTATAGAAGTGGTTTTGTGAATTAAACTGGCCATTAGGATGTGGGCTGAGGCTGCAGTCTTCATTCATCTGGGATCTGATGTAGTGAGAACACAGTGACTTACAACAATTAGTCCAAATTCTACTTGTAATTGACATATTTTAAGTTATTGTGCGAAGATGTTTTTGGTCATTCTGTGGTGCTATACTTACAGTGTGATCTTGTGTTACTGTTCAGGGAGGTGTAATTCACTTCTATGGCTATTTGTCTTTAAGACAGGTGGAAGACGTACTTGGTTTAGTATTTAAATACATAATTAGGTTTTAAAATGGTTAATATGGAACTGTGGTCTTTATACATGTCATTTGGATATTACAAGTACCTTAACACCTGTGTAATGTGTGCTTTGCTCTAACATTCGTTTCCTACTCTTTTTTTTTTCTCTCAGTAAAATAAAGAAGTTTTTCTCCTATTTTGAATTCAAATTGTATTAAAACTGGGTGAAGAGATCCGTATGTTAATGAGTTAAATTAGATGGTTCTACATCTATATCTCGGACGCTGAACATGGATTCTTTAATTAGAAGGTAAACTATTTTATAGAGTTGAGATCTACTTTAGAAATGTGCATCTTCTTTGCAGGCTTCCATGATTTAATTTGCTTTCTTATTAAATATGTTGGGTGTGCAGTGTCATGTGTTATAAGCTGGCTCTTCAGCTGTGTTGTATGAGAAACGGCTCGTAGTCATGATATGATTATTCTGCAAAGGGAGGGGAAACTATTTATAGACAGTCTGAAAATAACTTCTGTAGGGGTTATGCTGTTATGAAAGATTTTAGCTGGCAATATATTACTCTGCAATTTTGATTCTCTTTTCACAGCTTGTGATCACTTGGGACTCTTTTGTGCAAGCATATATATTACTACCTGCTGTTTAGGGACAACTTTTAATGTCCAAGTAAAAGAAATTGCCCAAGGATTATGATTCTCCAATGTTCAGTTTTCTGTGGATTGTCTGCTGTGGTTTGTTTTCTCCAGCAGCCTCCCCCTGCTATGTTGATAGCCTCCTACTTGGATCTGACTAGACGTGCAGTCTGCAGGACCTGTTTTTCCATAAGACTTCTTCCAGCTCTTGGTCTGTTAACATCATCCTCTTGATATAGTCACTCGAGCCCAGCATCCTGTTTGCTACTGCTTGTTCGTATCTGCCGTTTATGCTTCTGAGGTAACCAAAGATGCAGAGAGCAACACAGAAGCTGTTCTTTCCTCCTCACGAGGTTCTTCAGCTGGAGAAAGGAGACTGAAATCTCATTCTTTCCACTTGTTATCACCCAGTTGTCCTGGGCTATGTAGTGATCTGATGTTACTGAGGCAGCTACAGCCCCTTCCGAATACTGCCCATCCTGTTAACCCACTGCTAGGACTTCTTCCTTTTTCAGCTACCAAGATTTCTGTCCTCACAATGATCAGGGGTTTCTGACTCTCTGACATGTAATGCTATCCAGGCAAGTTTCTCTTCTGCATTCCCTTCCTCCCTCATTCTTATTCTCTGATTTTCTTGTGTTTCATATGTGCTCATCTGGCTCTAATTTTTATTCCTAGTCTATACATTTTACCTCTTCAATTTTATTTGTAAAATTACAAGAGTAGAGGTAAAATATCTTCATTTTACTCTCTGAATCTGGTTTTTGTCAGTCTGAGGAAAACTGGAAGACTCTGTTCCCCAGCTCACGAGCAATGACAAGTTACAAACAAGAAGGAAGCCCCACTGCAAGTCCTCAAACAAGTCTGTATCATTTGGTGAGAAAGGTGCAACACCAGGATGCTCAAATGTGGAAAAGATTTAAAAAATAAAAAATCTGCAAAGCAGTACTGTACCTGACAGCAGAGGAGACATGTAAACATAACTATAAAGGCACAACTACTTCTGCCATATTTTATAGGGACTTCTAGGGGGTGAACCAGTGATCTGCTTCAATATGTTTTGAGGGGTTTTTCTTCCTTTTGTCCTCAGGGTTTCCTTCTGTTGTAAAAAGTCTGTTTCCAAATGGACAAGCGCTCTCAGGACAGCCTGTCACTATAGGTGGGTGATTTCTGGACACAGTGTTTGTTTTTAAGAGCACAGTAAATAGTTCACCGGCCATTCATAATAGTGGCTCGGGAGCAGCGATTCCTCTTGTCATTCAGAGCCAGCCCTTACCAATGTGTTTCCTTTCCGTTATTGCCTCTAGTACTTGTAATCCATCCTTCCTTTTACTGAGAACCTGTTGAACTTGCTGGCAGATGCGATGGACAGTAACTCAATAACAAACTTGTTTGCTACCCCTCACAAGTGTGGCTGCCAAGCTGTGCGTTTCTGCTGGACATCTAGTCCTAGTAGGTTATTTCCTGGACTACCTGGGATTGCAAGTGACCCGGAGCTGCGCTAGCGAGAGGGGGTCACCTGGCTGAAGTTTCTCACGGAAACGATGGGTATGCCCAGGCACCTCCCCAGGTCCCGCTAGCGCTGGGTGCGCTGCGGCGCCAGGGCAGCCGAGGGGCAGCGGGCGCGAGGGCAGCTGCTCGCCTCGAGCGCAGGCGCTTGGGGTCCCCTTGCGCCGCGTTGGTGGGCGAGCAGGGTGCCTGACCTTCCAGCTGGCTCATGGAAGCGCAGGCAGAGCTGCCAAAAGCGTGTTTTATCTCACAGAAGCAGAGACCTTTGGCAGCCCTCGCATCAGGGAGCGGAGCGGAGGAGTGCGGTGGCCATGTGGAGGACAGCAGCTTCCCACAGGGTTTCCCCTGTGGCCTCCTCGGGCGCCTCTGGTGGACCCCGGGGCCAGCCTCTGTGTATGCCAGCACCCTCATGACGGACCTAGCCATCTCGGCGGGAGCCAGAGGTCCCTGTTCCTGCGCAGGTCGAAGTCAAGCTGCCAAGTCCATAGCTGCTCTGTCGTGGCACTGGGCGTCTGCTGCTCTGGAGGAGTTGTTTCCTGGAGCAAAGGAAGTCACAGAGGAACACTCAACGTATTTTAAGTTTGCAGGGCAAGGAAATACGACGTACATTTGGTTAGGAGGCTGTGAAGAAGCTGCCTGAAATATTATTCCTTGGGAAGTCTCACTGCTTTCCCGATATGCTGGTGCTGTTGAGCATAATTGCAGTGCCGCGCTACGCGGCGGCTCTCGGGACGCTCGATGGAGCACACGCGCCAGCAGCCTCACAGGCATCTCTGGCCACGAGCGCGCTTGGCCTGCGCCATCATCGCCCGTTTGCCGCGGGCTCCGTGCGGCGCTGGCTGGGCAATGCCGGCTTCGTGGTCACAGCGACGCCGTAAAGCCGGGACCGGCACGACGCGAGATTGAGCGTGCAGGGAAGCGCGCCCCTCCTAACAGGGTGCGCGCAGCGGTGGAGATGGCGCTGCCCTGCTCTAGAGCTAGCTGTGGTGCTTAGCGTGTGTGTGCCTGCAGCCTCACAGAGCTAGTGTGGTAGGGTGGTTTTCTTTCTCCTTCTCTCAGTTCAGTAGGTAACCTTTTAGCTTTGTGTAAGTGTACTTGGAAATTTGGAAAGTATATAATCCAAATCTGCATCGTGTTTAATTGTATACAAAGCTCTGCTGAGAGATGTCTAAATGTTAGTGTGTTCTTACAAGGTTGTAACACTCCAGTAAGGTAATTTTACTGTTTGAGGTAGTAGTTTGTGTAACTGTTTTATATGCCATCAGTCCGAGCTGGACTAGTTGATCAAGGACCTGGGATGTAGTCGCGCACTTATTTATTTGCTTGGGCAGCTGGGCTGTGTAGTGAACTGAAGCAGGAAAATGATACAGACAGAAGAAGTTATTTTAAGCCATGTTGCTGCTGAACCTCTTGCCATGGTTAGATGGCACAGAGAGACAACGGCATCCCTTGAAAACAAAAAACCTTTTTTTAAGGTATACTTCTTTTCTCTTCTTTATACGTACAGATCTGGTCTGAACAAATCTGCAGTTCGCGCGACAAAATGTTCAAACTGAGACCTACCCAGGCTTAAAGGTTTATGTACGTACACTTTTTGTGTATTGGTTTTCTCCTTGTGGAACAATCTGGGAAAAAAAAAAAAAAAAGATAGCAAAACTTGTTAAGACAGTAGGGAGGCAGAAATCTGCCCTGTCACTTCCCCTTCTGTGAAGCTGAGTCTTGATAACTTGATCTTGCAGGTGTTAAGGTTGCACAAATGAGCTGCTTCACTGAGTAAAGAGAGATTTGGTGAGATGGGTCTGTGTGGTCTCATCCAGCAGCTAGTGCTGTGTGCTGGACAGCCATGCCCAGTCCCGTCTCACGTCGTTCTTGTGCAGGTCTCTCCTTTGTGGACTCCTGCGGGTAACTAAGCCAACAAAATATTCAGGGGAGGGAATGTGCAGCCGGAAATTTGAAGAGAAATGGGCCATAGGGAAGAGGGGTGGCTCTTTGCTAGTAATTGGGTTGGACTGCCTTGGCTATGTCAGTGAAATGTGCTTAGAGCCTCTCTCTCTCTGGCCTTATGTTTTTAATTTCCATAATTAAGCTATGCCAGCAGTGTAAATATGGGCTACTAATTATTGTGGTATGAGCACATCATGTCTAGCTTTCTAAGATACAATGCATAAGTATGTAAAAACATTTTAAAAAGTAAAATCTGCAGTTAGTTTCTGAGTCATCAGGGTAAGAGGGAAGCACCCAGTAGTGTGCAGCTCTGAGGGCTTCTGGTGTCGTGGCAGGGAACAGGATAGTCTCTAAGTTTTTGGACTTTTGTGCTGAGAGCAGCAGCTCAGCTTCCTAGGAGCTGTGACATCTGCGACCCTGCAGTGGGGAGAAGGGAAGAAGGTCTCTGACTCTCCCTTCTTGTAACTGTTTTCTTTAAGCTGACATGAAGTGGTAATAGATGGGATTACTTAATAACCTCACCCTGCCACAAACCCGCTCCCCAGAATTGGTCATCTCTTCAGTGAATAACTTCCTGCTCAGCGAAAGGCAGTAGGATGAGGGAGGTTATGAAATTTGGGTAGGCAATGCCGCCAGTTTGCTTTTCGCTCTAATAGTTTGGCTAAACACAGATGACAGATCTATGAATATTCATGGTGATACCAAAACCATCAAAGCATGATAGGGATTTGAACCTGAAGCAGATTGGATCTGGTTTCGTGGCACTTCTCATGAATGCTAAGCAGCATTTGAAATGCCTCCCTGGCAAGGAGCCCCTGATGGGAAGTCCAGCAGAATTATGATATGCAAATGTCCTTTGTGTTCGTAGTAAAAACAGATTGATTAATACTGATATCTAATTCAGAACAACTTTGACAGGAGGTCCAGGTGTTTTGTGACCCGCAATTAATTGAATTAATTATTTTTGACAGTATTAAAGTGTCTTGGTGCCCCAACAGACTCATAGTATTCATGGTATGTGTGTCAGCTTCCCCAGTTTTATTGCATAAGGAGCTCTGCGCATTTTGTGCTTATTGTCTAGCAATTTTGCATTCCTGATCCTCTGCCCAAGCTAAGGCTTTATGTACATCTCCAAACTCTTCAGTAAGAAGATAGAAATTGATCTTCTTTGTCTTGTACTTTTTGTGGTTGTCATAACTGGTCTTGTATTTTAGTACCACATTTATTGGTTATAGTGTTCTGCTCAGCTTGTGAAGTCGGGGTAGACTGGTCTCTTGTACTTTCCAATTCTCAAAGGGTCAGTGCAATGCAAACAGGATTTGCATTCAGCAAAGTTCTCAAATATATCTATCTATGTCAAGTTTTTGACATGTCTGTATGCCAGTAAAACACTCAAACTACTGCTGTTTTCCTGTGAACCTGGAATTTACACACTGAAAAAAACTTAATGTTTTCCTTTAGTGTTTTGTATTCTAGTGTCTAAAAATCCAACTGAGTTTTGGAAAAAGATTCTCCTACATAACAAATTATTTAGGAAATGTGCATGTTTTGACACAAATCTTACATATGCTTCTTCCCCAGAAAAGATGCATTGGAACACCTATGGCACAGCTCTGTGTGTTTATGAGGGGTGGAGGCAGAACGTGCTGAATACTGTTTATCCTCAGATATAAAGTAGTAATTTTCTCTCTATTTCATCCTGTCTGCGTTTCTGGTCACTGTTTATAGGGTATGTAATTCAGGGATCTGTTTCCCTAAAAATACTCAAAGTGTGTTGAATTTTATGTAAGCATGCATAAATGGCTAAATTAATGTTTTTCTCATTCTTTTTTTTTCTTTCCCTGCCTCCACTTCTTTGACAACTTTGAAGTATCTGAGTGAATGATATTGTCAATACCAGACGTGTTTGGGCTTATCCTTTGTATTGAGCACTTCCTTTCTATGAACACACCTGCTTTTTTCAGCTTTGATTTCACCATTGTACAAAGTTTCTGGCAGAGCCTGGATGAGGGAGGATCTGTACATGAATTTACCCTGGAGTAGTAGGTGTCAAAGAGGTGCGTTGATTACTAGCCGGTGAAATGGGAAGCTCAAGTGGCACTCCGAAATGCAGTTGGGATCTTCATGTCCCCACAGCTGGCCCTGGGATTTCCATTTCAGCCTCCCTTGCTATCCTGCCTCAGGATATTGAAGGCAGGGCAGAATATGCGGGATTGCATGTGAAGAGGAAGGCTGGGAAGGAACATATAGAATATTTGGGACAGAAGAAGAAAAAGAGAAGGACTGCAAGCAGGAGGAGGAAGAAGGATAATGTGCAAATGAGAGATGACCTAGCAAGAGGCATGTAGGGAGGGGAAAGGACTTCTGGAGCACATAAGACAGGTTCAATGATGACTCCCTCCAGGAGCGGGGGAAGGCAGGGAGCAGAGATCTCTGTGCTGTGAAAATACTTGGTTTTGACTCTTGTGCCAGAAACGAGTGAAGTGAAAGGGAGTTCCCAGCCTGTTGGCTGCCACTTCTGTATGTGCTCCAGGGCTATCTGCAGGAAGCTTCAGTCACTAGTCGGGAAATTTGGCCTTCCTGACCTGCCTTGCTGAGCGTGATGGAAATCAAGTCCAAATTCTTGTAAACATCATCTTAGTGTATGTACTGTTCCTTTGGTTAAAAAGAAAAATGAGAGGTAGAGAGGAGAAAAGTGAGTGAGGTCCTAATGTCTTAATCATTTGGAGGTTCAGACTGACAATAACACAGTGTGCTCAGCAATGTATCTGGGCCATTCCCTGTTGCCTGTTAACTACAAACCCTGCCATTCTCCTTCTTCCCTGCCTCTGCAAGTGCATGGCTGGACTGGTATCTTCACGTAGCCAGAGTGTAGCTGTTCCTCATTGCATGGTTTTGACTACGTGCTGGGCTGATGTAATTCCAGTTGCATAAACAAGAAGTCATTAAGGCTTGTGGTTCTTCGCAGCTAGCTTATTCTTTGTTTAGTTCTATGAAATATTGAAACTTGCCCAACTGTTGAGAGCAAACTTAAAACGATCTGGAAAAAAAAGCTAATGCTATGTCCTTGACAATTCCCTTTTAGCATAACTCTGCATTGTGTAATTCATTACTGGTCTAGACTATTGGAAAGGTGGAGAGAGAGAAATGAGAATGAATTTTGGAAGATAAATGTTTTGTCCATTAGCAAACAACTTCAGTTTGTCCAGGAATCCTATATTCCATATATTTCTAGCACCAAAGGCTTCTGCAGTGTTTCATCACTATGCTCTTGTTGCCAGAAGTACTAGGCTGACATCCTAGCAGACTGGATGCACGGTGGAGTTTGTGTCTGGATACCGAGGCAGAAAAGTCTGCATATCTTCAAAGACTGGAATGTGGCTTTTCTGTTACTTGAGTTTTGTTCACAGTTCAAATTTTTTTCATGGGCTCTCTTTTCAGTGCAAGATTTTCACTATTCCTGAAAGTATGTAAAGTGCTTAGGTTTTCATATGTACTGCATTTGCATTACTTTTGTGTAACTATTTAACTTTCAATTTAATCATTAATTCAAGGAGCTGGAGCAAGGGTGAAAGAAGTTTTAATTCACTTCTCTAGCTGAAATGGATGCGCTCTGCTGAATTTAAGGATAAAGGAAAAATTAACATAGTGTGTGGATTGCTAACATGTACATTTACTGAAGGACTCCCTGAATTTTCAGAGAAGCTTACACAAGAAAACAAAGACTTTTCTATTTGCTACTCTTGAATTTTAGTTATTACATTAGCCTTGTAGAATATATATTGGTTTGGCACAAACCTGTGCCTTTCTGTTTCTCCATTTCAGATGCCCATTTGTACAAATATTTATGTTCTGTTACTGCTGTCTTCTGCGCTCAGTATGTTTAGATCAGGTTGTTTTCCTCTTCGTTATTAAAAACTTGGGTCAGACAGCAGGGGTTATATGACTAACTCATTCAACTTTTTACATGGTGGGTGGGAGGACAAATGTTCTTGAGGACCTAGCCTCTTGAACATTTTGTTCACATTTTGAAGGAGAACATTGCTGATCCAGCCCAGTGAACAATGTTAATGCAGAAGGCCACAGTGTCACTTTTGCTGTCGTTTTTCACTGAAGTGCCAGGTGAGAAGCAAAGTCACTTTGTGCCTATGGAAACCCTAAAATAGAAGAAATCTAAAAAGCATAGTCCCTCAATAAGAGAACTGCTATCATAGAAAGCAACTCTTATCATACCTGTCTGTATGAAGAGAATATTAACCAAAAAGTAGCATAGTGAATGCTTCAGGAGATGTAGTTGATATCTAAATTAAGTCCTTAAACTGATTTCTTCTCCTTTATGGGAAAACCCTCTTGCAGTGTAATGTTCCGTGTGAAACGTGACATCCTGAAAAAGCTGCCCATTTCCTGCTGTTTCACCCACAGTTTTTTTCACTTTTTTTCTCTTTTTATAAATTCAGTTTTATGAGGGAAAAATATTTGCCATTTTGTAACTAAGCCACCAAATCTGAAGCTGAAGAATGAGATAAGGGCTTCAACCACTATGCATAATCGTATCTCCCCCCAGAATGCCCCAGGCCCTCATGGTGTGTAATGCTCGTGATGAAGTGCCTTCTGCAATTAAAAGGCTGGGGGACAATGTGCTGAGACTGCTCGAACATTGGCATCCTGCTTCCTTGAGAGACTGGGGGAAGTGTCCCCCTCCGCCCACCGTCATGGTCACACACTGTCTAGGATTTGCAATCTGTCTGTCTGTCTTCTATACATCAGCTTTGTATTTACTCCGAAAAGCTCATTGTGTTTGTGTTATATAGTCAAATGAAGTTATAGGTATCAAAAAAATCAAGAAATCCTGTTCTACAGCATGAAACTAGTTGAGAGATTGAAAACTTAATAGCTTGGTCAAAGGCACAAAGGAGCAAATGTGAAGTTTGTGAAAAATCAGATCCTCACCACAAACTGGATTAAAAGGTAAACAGTAAGGGGATGAGTGTTTCCTCTACCTTTTCGAAATCTTCTTGTTTTTATGTGGAACTTGCCGTACCATGTAGAAGGGAAAATAATTTTGGTCAACTTTTTTAATTCCCTTTCTCAGAGGAAGGTACGGACGATATTTTTCATATTAAAGATCTAATACAAAGAAAGGAGGAACAAATTATGAAGATGCTTTTGCTTGTGGAGTCATATACTTTTGATTTCATCTTTTCCCTCAGAAAACACCAGTCATACCACTTCTGGCTCTTCCTTTGAGCTACTGATAACAGTAGGCACATACTAAAGGACATAAAATGGATTATTTTATATGTGGGGTGGTTTTTTTTTGTTTGTTTTTGGTTGTTTTTGTTATGTACAATTACTGGGTGTTGCCTGAACTGGAAGAGCACTTGGAGCTTTGTACCTTGAAGGACTTGCATGCTCTGTTAAGCAGTTACTTTGAACTTTGGCTCCTAGATTCAAAATAGTGTCTTGAAAATCTTCCTGGCGTTCCGCCCTAGGGATGCAGGTTGGACAGATACCTTCCTTTCTTTCCGTAGTTTTGCAGCCCCCTCAACTGAATGTTTGCCTCTGTCAGGAATTACCACATTTTGGCTGAGCACTGTGGCCGCCATCCCATGCCCAGGACACTCATCTGGCACATGTTTGCTGGAGCATCCTTCATTCAGGTTGCATTAGGCTTCTCGCAAGATGCTGCCCAGAGAATGTCACTTTCTTTTAAAATGTCCTGCGTACATTAAGTGCTGTCTTCCCTGGCTGTTGACACCTGAGCTAGCAGCAGCATCAGTGTTCAGGGGTGTTGCTCTTGCACAGCTCTTGGATGCTCTTTGTCAACCAAATGGATCCCATGGGCGAGGGTGGCAACCCCTTGTAAGCCAGGTGTTGAATTCCCACCTGTGAAGCTTTGCCACAGCAAGTGCTTCACGGGCTATATAAACAGTGCATAGAAACAAACCATGCCAAGAGCATGTCCTTGCTTCTCTTTGTAGAGACCGGTATAGACTTTATATACATGTTCAAAATAGTCATATCGTGCTCATCTACCAGCAGCTTCTATAGTAGAACTAGAAGTGCAAGTATAACTAAACTAATAACTTGACCTGGACCTGAGTGGATTTTTTTTGTTTGTTTATTTCGCTGTGTGGTTCTAAGAGTTTAGAATCCTAGAAGAAAAACATATTCATACATATCCAGATATAGTAACATGTTTTCCAGAACCTGATTATATTCTGACGTTGTGCAAAATATGGACAAGCAGCAATGAAAGGAAGGAACATCTGTCTCTTAAGAAATTTAAAACAACAAGTTCTGAGTAAGGTTTTTCAATGTTTAATTGTTATCCTGTTCATATACTTTTTATAAAATATTTATTTTTTGAGATGTTGCATTTTCAAAATTGTCATAAAATAGGTTGTTTCCAAAAAAGGTTTTGCCAAAAAGTGGAAGAAAATGTTTCTTGGGCCTGTGTGTTTTGCACTTTGCCTCTCCCCTGTTAGAGTAACTGTACCAGTTTACTGAGTGAAAATTGTCGGCCACAGATTGCTACTATTGGGTTTACCAACAGTGTCTAAATTCTGTAGCTTTCTGTGGGTTACCAGCATGTTATAAAGGAAGTCAAATCATTGTCAGCATTTGTTTGGAAGTCTTAGTCACAATGCTGATAGCTTTGCTCACAGCTCACTAAAGCAACCAGAATACTTGATATAAATATGTTTATACTTGCTCACTCTAGTTAAATTGAGATTGTCAAAAGTGAATGTAGTAGCAATCGAAAAAGCAGACACAGTCTCTTGGCAAATATCAGACAGCATTATTCATCATATTAAATGCTTACAAATTTCAGTTAACTTCAATACCACTGAGAGTTTCTCTATCCCTTCTAAGTCTTACGGATCTCTAACCTTCCATTTTTTTTTGGTTGTGCACTACCTAACCTGAAATACATCTTTTAGTTCTGGCAATTGTGTGCTTTTAACGCAGAAACTGAAGTTCTCCTCAGCAATTGTTCTACCGTCCAAATTACATGTCTATATAATAGAAGGTGGAAAGGGAGGTATGAAGGTAGGCTGGGAAAAAGAATAGATGGAATCAGATAGCGAAGTACATAGTATTACAGGTAAGCATGGCACGTTTCCTTTGTTGTTGTATTCCCACTTAAATATTTCTGTGAAACATTCACATGGAAGAAAGCCCACAATTGTGGGTTAAGGCATCATGGATTCTGGAGTAGGAGGACAATTCACTTCTGTTAGGCGAGAAGTATGTGAATCATGGTCGTGATATAACATCACTTGTGTAGTTCAGGACCTCTTTATTTAACCTACTGAGCATTATTCTTAAGCCCCCAGGTTATGAAGTGAGTTTAGTGAGTTTAAGAGACAGTTTAGGTGTAGAAGTGTTGCCTTTTTTAAACTGCATGGTTTTACGGAAATTCCCTTGCCAGAATTAGGCCTATTTGTGTTAAGCTCACTTTATGTACATTCAAATAAAACCATGTGAGGTTTAAGACCTGAGCAGAAGTAGCAAGAGGAAGTAGTTTAGGGAAGATCTAACCTGTTTCTCACAAGGTTACCAGGAAGCAGACCAGACCGTCTGCATGTGTCCTGTGTCAGCGCAGAATAAAGTGTCTTGTCTGTGGTCTTTCCGGAGTCGGATCGCAGGTGTCCACTAGCTCATGAACAGGTAAAGGCTTTTCGCTTTAGACCATATCTGGACGTCATCATCTGCCGATGTTAATGCATAGGATAGATGCGTAACCTTGACGGGAGGCTCTGGTAATCTTATGGGCAGCATTCACTGCATTTCCCTTTGCTTTTTGTAGAGACTTGGGTGCCTCTGAACTAGAGTAAATTCTAAATGTTTCTCCTCTCTATAATATGTAGAGAGACTTTCAGGTAGAGACTTGCTAATCTGATGGCATTTGGTGGAAAAAAATAGTCTGCCTCTTCAATTATAGTTTTTTAAGACCTGAAGGTAATGGGCCTGGAAAAACGAGGTTTCTTTTTCACATCTTGCCAAGTGAGTCTTGACATCTTACATTAAAGTGCTCGTTCATCTTGGAGACTTTCTGAATATGCTTATTAATGCAAAAGTAATAATCATTTTGGGTTGCAGGCTTAAAATGTAATTTGTTTTCTTTCATGATTTAATTGTAGACTAATTATTTGCCTGTAACTTCAAAAACCTTTAAGGAGTTGTTATGCATTGATGCTTAGAATTCTTATGAAGAAGTGACTTATTTCTCTTCCTCTTTCTTTCTTTCCCCCCTGCTGTTCGACAATGAATTTGTCACCGAGAGAAAGAGGGGTCCAAAATGAACACCAATTATTTCTATTTTTCTTCTATTTGACACTGCAGATGCTGAACAGTTTCCTTATAAAGGGTAGACAATATGCTGACATTGGCAATCAAGACAGTACCAAAAAAAAAAAAAAAAGAAATCAAAGAATCAAATTATGGTGTGGCTTTTTTTTCTGCCTTCCTTTTTTTCCTCCTCCCTTTGAAAATGTTTGGATTGGAAATGCTGTCCCTACCCTTCTCCCCCTCACAGCTGACAGTTGAGTGTTTCTGTGGAATTAATCTGGTAGTAAACACCACGGGAAGATTTAAAATGAGCAATTGGAAGTAAATCTAGCATGAGTTGAGCAGAGCCTTTGACTGCAGCTTCTTGTCCCGGCTTGGTTATCACATTCTTTTGCATCCTGAACTGACATGTGCTTCTGTCCAGGGAAAGGGCAGGGCTTTTAAATAGTGCCTTCACTTTAAAGTCACAAGTACTTGGAGGTGGCTCTTACCGGGTTTTAGGTATATGTAATTTCACTAGTTCTCAGGTCACAGCCTCCCATCAGATCGAGAGTGAAGGAGAAGATGGCCGATGAGCGGCACCTGCGGCTGCAGATTCCTCGTCCCACTGTTCATATGTAAATAGCCATGATGGAGTGGCTGGGCTTGTCGGAGCCCCTTTCTGCTGGGAGGAGAAAGGGAACGCTGCATCCCCCTGGGAGGAGAAAGGGAATGCTGCATTCCCCGCGGAGCTCGAGATGACGAGAGCCTTTGTGCCCCGTGCAAGGCCTGCGTTTCCGCAGGAGCCGGCAGCTGCACCGCGGCCGCGTGGCCGTGCGCGGGGATGGGCACGCGGAGCTGCCGCGTGGAGCCTGGCACCTCGTGTGTGGGAAACCTGCCGGCCTGCCCCTCTGCCCAGCCTTATTGCTGCCGTGGTAGCGCTCACACTGAAACGCCCATTCCCATTTTTAATAAAGTGGCAAGTCAGATCCTTTATAACCATCCTAAGGATCTTCATTGTGTGTCACATGCAACTGGATCCTAATTTGAGCTTTAGAAATTCACAACACTGAACATAAATCAGGATTTTACTGCTTGATTTCTTTTTTCAGTTTTGAAAGTGTGTTTCTTGAATTCATAGTACTCTCTGATAGAATAGGTAATTTGCTGTCAGCATTTAAATAATACAAAGGAATTCAGCTGGAACTGGATTTCTGCAGAATAGAACACACAAAATCCTTAAAGAAGCGGTAGCTTTGAAAATTTCTCCTGAAAATTCATGGGACTCTTTGCAAGATTTGGATGGGTGGTTATGGTTCTTCCATAGGGAAAGCTTCGTAGACAGCTGCTTCCTAGACAAACTTGCTGCTTGGTATCTGAGCCATTTGCATGCAAAGCACGGCAGGAATCTTGAGTACAAAAGGCCCCATTAGTTACCCAGCTGCGCAGTGCGATTCCCTTCATGCATGTGCCCGGTGCTGCCTGTTTGGGAGAGAAGGGCTGTCTGTGGGCAGAGGCTGCCTCATGAGCACCTTCCACACAGCAGAAAGCTGGAACAGCAACGTCTTAAACGGTTTTAGCAAGACTTACTGGAGCTCATCTGATTGCAGATGAGATTCTTGGCTTCTTTCTCCCCTCCTTTTTACTTCCTCCCCGCCTTGCTCCATATTAAGGCGATGTGATGGACGAAGATTTGAGGTGGAAGCTGGGAAGAACATGTTCCCCACAAAGTTGACTTTCATTTGTTGACTCACTGTTAAAATGCAGAGGGAAAGCCAAGCTAAATTTGGAGACACACGGGGTTTCAGATAGCAAAATTCGTGCGAAGGGGAGGGAAAACAAGGAGTTTACATCTGGGTTTGGATTTAGGTCTGTACCGTAAATGCCAGCTTGAACAAGTATATCTTGTGCTCTTTCCTTTCACTAGCAACCTCTGTAAAGGTAGGACTTTCAAGATCCTCAGTCCTCTTTAACCATCCTTTCCATTAATTAAGAGCAACTATGATGAAAGACATATTAAAGAGCAACTATGGAATTGATTTAAATTCACCTTTCTTAATTTAATCTTAGTTTTAGTTAAAAATGTATATCCCAAGCAAAAGGAATTCTTTTTCTGTCATCGCTTGAGTCTACTAACAAAAATTCTGTGTACATTTGGAAATGAACAGTTACATGGCATTAGGAGAAGTGATGTCATTTAATACAGGAAAACTTTACAGGGTGAACTGAATTGTCACATTATAAGTGTTTGCTAATTTAATCAGTCAAAGCTGTTTCTGTTCGCTTTTCATTTGAGTTGATTTAGTTAAGTCAGTGCTACACGCAGACTTGATTGTGTCCTCCAGCAAAACCCTAGTGACTCATCCCCAGACCTTCACAGGAAGGGATTATACAAATGAAATACTATGATGCAGTTAAATAATCTACAAAGAAGAGAACTAAGAGAAATGTGAAGGCAGCTCAAGCTTTTTGAGCAGAGAAGATTCTGCTCTATTTACAGCATAAATTTTCGGTAATTAATGGAGTTTGTCAACATTTCTGCAGTTGCAAAAGCAAGGCTCACCAGAGAGTTCGTAAAAGTCAGCCTGAAGATAGCTACCAGAAGTAGATACTTCAAACCTGTTACAGCCTTTTCTTTAAAAGTGTCTGTAAAACTCTTTAGGAGCTCAAGTTAACTGAGAAAAGCGGGGAAGATCTCCATAGGACCTAAGTAAATAACATCTCTCAATCCAGAACGTTTCAGATCTACTTGTGTAAAATCAGAGTGCTACTTCGGTCAAAGTTCACCTTTCTGAAACCTTTTCTGTCTTTTATTCTTGATTCTTATTCATCTGCCACAGCAGTTTCTAAGAGGAAATGAAGCTGTTGTGCTACTTACTGCTTAGGGTCTTCAAATGGCTGCAGTCTCTGCCAAGGTCCCACAGTGTTTAAGTGGGAATGAGCTTATGTTTTAACATGAAATTTACCAGACCATACTCCCGTTCTAAAGTTGAACATGTACTAATATGCCCAAGCTCTCCTGACACTGTCAGTACCTATAAAGGTTGAGGGATTGTATGTTAAGAATTTGTACTCATCTGTCATGCTTCTCCACAGTAACACCTGGAGCCAGGATGATCCTTCCAAATAACCTGTATTTGTCATGTGGTCTATGGAAAGAAGTACTTGCCAAGTGGAATAACTCTGCCAGGTAACTTAGTTATAAGCAACAGAATAGAGTAGGACAACGGGCCATGGAGGACAGCTTAAGTGATAGTGGTAAAGTAGTTTGGCAAGGTAAAGCTTTAGAAACTTTTGATGTAAAATCCATCATGATCTAAGCCTTGTAATTCATTTCACTGTATCCGTGGCTTGTGCTGCAGTCTCCATCAAGGTAGTTCACAGAAAGGGTCTCGGCAAAGCTTGAGAAGATGTCCTGAAGTGTACATATGAAGTACACCTTCAATATATATCATCTCGATAAAAAGCACTGCAGGGGCTGCTTACAGCTTCGTTGTATGTATGACAAAAAATGTAGTCTGTTGTGTTGGGTGTCCTGCAGCTGATCTTAAATAAAGAAAATTACATCCCCCACATCCCCTTCTTTTTCCTTTTTTTTTCCCCTCAGTGAACAAACAGCTTTGAGTGATGTGAGAACCACTTGAGTCTTCAGGCTTATATTTATGGAGAATCTCGCTTGGTGTGGCAGCAACATTCCGCTCATAGCGAGGAAGCACAAGTGTTGCATTTCATATTCCTGTGTTACTTGAGACCTTTAAGTTTATCAACAGAAGTGCTGTGTATCTGGTGCTTATCTTGGCATGAGAAATATCATGGTTGGTTTATTTTCCAGGCCTCCTTAGATTTCCAGGCCTCCTTAGACTCTTGCTTTGGGGCAGAAGGCCGGAGAGGTGAAGAAAGAAGGTAGTATTCTGTGTGTGTGCTGGGGGGGGTTCCACCCCCTTCCTTACTAGTTGGCAAGCAGTTAACTTGTAAAATACTATGTAGGAGATGCTGCTTGGGTGCAGAGCAGATGCTGCTCTGATTTGGACTGCAGTTGCTGCTGCTGCTCTTCAAATGCTTTTCCTTTTATCTGAACTTAATTTCTTCCCTTTCCCTTTTCTCCCCCCACCTAATTCTCCTGAACTAAATCCTTGTCCTAAGAAGCAAATATTGTAGGGACACCATGGAGGAGACCTAGAGTGCGCACGGTAGGCAAACATATGTAACTTCATTACTGTATCAACCTATGGTGGTAAGATTTTACTTGTCCTTGCTAGTGTCTGCTGTAAGTACACGATACCCTGTCCGCTTCAGGATGCAATACTAAGTTGTTTTGTTTTGTTTTGTTTTTTCCTTTCTCACAGTTTGTTTGTAGAGAAACATAGATATGAGCAATATTTTTGAGGTAAGGATGAGAAAGCCAGAGGTAAGCAGGAGTGATGTTTGAAGGCCAAGGCAGGCTAGTGTAAAGATAGGTTTGCTGCAGGAAGAGCTGCATCCTTAATTCAATTCCAAGGAGCACGAATGAAAATGGGATCTTTGGGAAAGAGGAGCAGTGGTTTTGTCTCAAAAGTATGGGTTAGTACTTATACATTGCTACCTAATTCAGGTGCTTTGGAATGGCTTGTGGTTTGTCTCCTGCTCAACTTTCTCTCCTTCAGCTCCTTTCCGCTCTCTTCTAAGTATCTGGCAGCTTGTTGCTCATTGAGGATGATTGCTCTGTTTGCTTTAAATATTAGCAATAAGATTAAAGGTGCCCAGGACTTCAGCAAATATCAACTTAAGCCTTAACCACAGCAAATAGTATCAAGTCCTTGGAGCTAATGAGAGGAAGAGAGAGATGTTTCTTGGTTTGGGGTTAAATTGTTGGTTTCTTCTTCTCTTGATCCTATAACTTTACTCCTGTCCTACAAGTTGAGGTCTGTCAGATATATTAACTCACAGAAGGCAGATACCTAGACAAAACTGACAGATTCATATATTTATTTTGAAATAAATGGAATAAATGTATTAATTATTCCATTATTAATGGAATATATTTATTTTATAGGTTATAAATTTATAAATGAATGAATACATTTATTTTGAAATAAAATTGAAATAATTCTGGGTGTCATGGTGGATGGCTGGGCATCGTGGTGGATGACAGGTTGACCATGAGGCAGCAGTGTGCCCTCGTGGCCAAGAAGGCCAATGGGGTCCTGGGGTGCATTAAGAGGAGCGTCTCCAGCAGGTCGAGGGAAGTGATCCTGCCCCTCTACTCAGCCCTGGTAAGGCCACATCTGGAGCACTGTGTCCAGGTCTGGGCCCCACAGTACAAGAGGGATGTGGAGCTGCTGGAGAGAGTCCAGCGCAGGGCCACGAGGATGATCAGGGGCCTGGAACATCTGCCCTGGAGGAGAGGCTGAGGGAGCTGGGCCTGTTCAGCCTGGAGAAGAGAAGGCTGAGAGGGGACCTGATCAGTGTATATAAATACCTTGAAGGAGGGAGCGAAGAGGATGGGTCTGGCCTCTTTTCAGTGGTGGCCACCAACAGAACTAGAGGTAATGACGGCAAACTGAAACACCAAAAGTTCCACAGGAACTTAAGGAATCTTTTTTTTAACAGTGAGGGTGATGGGGCACTGGAACAGGCTGCCCAGAGAGGTTGTGGCGTCTCCTTCTCTGGAGATCTTCAAGACCTGCTTGGACCCAGTCCTGGGCCCCATGCTCTGGGTGACCCTGCGTGTGCAGGTTGGACTAGATGATCTCCAAAGGTCCCTTCCAACCTTAACGATTCTATGATCCTATGAAACAAGTAGAATGTGTGAATTGTATGAAGATAAATTGTGAAGCAGGATATGAATAATTAATAAATAACTAAACTAAGACACCCGAATATCTTGTATTTATTTTGAACACCGTGCATAATGAAATGAAACTAATAGTGAAAGTCTGTTTGGCCTCAGAGTGAGAAGCCATGAGAGGACTGTTTCAGAAAGAAAACTTAATCTGTGGGGAGGAATAGCTCAGAGCAGAACTATACAGTTCTGCTTTAACTTTATTACTGAAATGAAGGTGGGGTTTTTATGCCTCTTATAAGCTGTTCCAAAGATTAAGCTCAATGTTAATAGGCTCCATGCAATTCAGTATCTTCAAGTGACATTCGGATAAATACTTAGAAGAAGACTCCAAGTCAACTGTGAGTTTAACAATCTTCTTTTTCATTCAGTTATGATTTTTATCTGTGCTTTTTGTAGAATATTGAGTAACAATATTCTGGTCTCTTTGGGCACTAAAAAACATAAGCCCACCTAGATGCAAAACAAAATTATGGTAGACATTTGAGGGGCCTTGTTAACGCAGATGTCTCTTCTCCATGCTATCAAGTTTTGAATGTCAATATTTTTCCCTTGGAGATTAAAAGAAAGACCGAAAATCTGGCATTTCAGCAAGATCATTTGTTTATTAATGGCCACTGTTTCCATTTGCTGTTCAGACTCATTAAAAATAAGCGACTTGCTTTCAGTTTAATAGTGCTTGACACAGAACCTTTGCAAAGAAATGTAGATTTATGATATGGTGACGTACTTGAAAAAATTTGCATCAGTAAATAGGATGTTGTGTCCCTTTTCTTCCAGTAAGTGCTGTAGGTCAGCATTAGTAAGTCAACACTCCTTCCAAACCACATTTTGTATTTCTTTGCCCCATTTTTTCCTGTGTAATTTCTCCCATCTGTAAGGCATTTGCCTCTCATTTGTGGTCCTCTGTGTAACTATTGAGTGTGAGTCTTTTGAGAAAAGTGTTTAGGCTTTATAGAAGTTTGTAATGTCCTAATAAAACCTATTCAAAGTAAAATAAGGGAGTCTAATGACTTATGTAAAAGTATTGTGAATTAATTTGGATTCGTTGGAAAATGGAGCGCTCTCAGTCATGACTACGTAGTTTTGTTGTTGGCTAATTGCAGTAAAGAAGGCAAATCTTTGTTTTTCATATTTTTTGAATTAACTTGGGTTAAACTACAGTAGACAAACACTGACGTGTAACCACTACATGAGTGGTATATTAATACATTGCATAAATAAGACTCATCTTCTTACTAAAGAGGGTTTTCTGGAAGGCTGCAAAAGGATAGTTTACCAGAGAGCTACCGACCATCATGCAGGCGATTTGTGAATCCAGAGGACAGCACTGACATGGGGAAGTGAAAGCAGTAAGAGTACATTAAACTCAGAGGTATCCCACAGTAACTGCCAGAGTGGATGGCGGAATTTCACATTTTTGGTGGAGATGTAGTGTCTGTGGATTGTGAACGACCACTGTGCATTATGTTCATACCATTACGTATTCAATATTCCCCACCTAAATAAACGCTAGCACTAGTTCCTTCTTCAAATGATAGTGTTAGTTTAGAAGCAATCTGTGGCATAACTGCCTGACCTTCAAAAGATGATTTTAGTCATTGCTGACTTAAAGACTTATGTTCATTCCATACAGGAAAAAATCAAATGATTGTAAAAATTTCTCTTAAGAAGGAAAAGGTCTGATTCTCACCATCAGACATAAAATTAACTTAAAAAACTCTAGACTCTTCTTTTTGTTCTTTTTGGATCAATGTCTAAAACATCTAAAGATTTTTTTTTTTCTCTCTAAGTAAGAAAATATGAGCCTTGGTTTAGGATTTTCTTTAAGGCAGCAAAAGTATGCCTTTGGATAGCAAGTTCATTAAAATTCTTAATAGAATAATGAAAGCAGATAAGACAGATGTACACTTTTTTTTTTTTTAATTTATCACTGCCTAAACCCATCAGCACTGAATAATCACCTGTTTTTCAAAGTTCTTGAAAAAGACTTCTTTGGATGTAATTTGGGAAAAAGCTCTGCTGAGGACTTTATTTCTTGTTCCAGAGTTACAATGTTTCTGTTTTGATCTTTCCCATGTTCACTCTTAAAGAGAATTTTGTATGTTGGTCTTCAGAAATTACCAAGTATTTGTTGGAGGGCAGCGGTGGAAGTGTCGTCTTGTGTCTTCAGCAACTTGGAACAGTGTGGGTGCCCTAGCTCTTCAAGGAAGCAAAACTTGGAATACAGAAAGGGTAGGAATGCTTGTGCATAGAACTAGATTGAGGAAGAGTGTCTCTGGTACCAAGGCCTTACCTATCCGGGGTTATCAAACTCTGCTGCTGCGGTGCCTCGCTTTCCCACATGTGCAAAGGGGAAGTGGTCAGGAGACTTCCCCAAAGTTGGGCTGTCGCTGCAAAGACTGTAAGAACAGGCAAGTTTCCTGCCTCCTGGTTGCACGTGGTGTTCTTTAACTGTTAAGCTGATCTATTCATGTTAAATGGCTGGCAGTAAAATTAATGATAATGGGAAACACATAACAATCTGCAAAGTGCGTAGAAAACGCTCGCGTTATTCCAAATTCCTGGTGTGGTTATGGAATTTTTTTCAATAAACTTTTTAACATATGGTAAAGACAATTTGACCTCTTTCCCACAGAATCATAAAAGAATGAGCAGGGATGGAAAAGATCTGCTCATACTTCTGTCAGTTTCTTTGCAAGTTTTGATTTTTCATCTCTTTTTTTGTTTTATTTTGTTTCTTCTTCTCATTTTCTAAAGCTCTGTTCGTTTGGTGCTAAATGACTCATCTGCAGGAACTTCCACCACTTGCCTTTTGAGACCGATCAGTACCTTGGAAAAAAAAAGAAAGCAGGAGAATTTCCTGATAATCACGGTCTGTTTTCTCTCTCCCCTTGCCTGCACTTATTACCATGGGCTATATATTAATTTAATTTGAGTTAAATTGATTAAATCTGCATGACAGTAGCAAGAGAGGCCTTGGAGGTCAGGTATCAGATGCAGATGTGCTCCTTTGCTAAGGTGTCTTCAGAGGTGTAACTGCCCAGTAATGCCAACAACTTCTTCTGTGCTTTTTGGCATAATAAATATGTTCCAAAAGCATGACCATAAAAATAAAACCTTGCTCAACCTTACCAATGTTGAACAAATACAAAAATAAGTTGAATAAGTTGATTTTTGTATGTATTCCTTGTTACTTCTTGTTTTTTTTTAATTCATTGGTCAAAATACGAAGTTGGTTGCTTGATTGCGTTTTCAGTCACTAAGTGATTAAAAATGCTGACTGAATAGGTTTGTTATTGGTGGCGGGTTTTTTAGAAGTCTGTTAAAAAGACACCACCGTGGAAAGCACGGGCACCTCCAAGACTCTGGAATAAAAACCGAAACCGAAACGAGACGGTTGCACACCGCGGGAGCGCGGATCGGCCGTGCTGCGGGCATTTCCCGTCTGCTGGCTGTGACCTGGCGCACCTTTAGCTCCCGTGTGGCCCGGAGCCCCGCACGGCCGGGTCCCCTCCGCCGCCACGGGCCGCCCCCGCTGTGCCGCATGCAGGTACGCGGCCCCGGCAGCTTTGCTGTTTATCTTGCTCTTTCCTTGGTGGTGGTGTGGCTTGTCTTCAGTGCTACGCACACATGCCTTTACGCACACATGCCTTTCGAAGGCCAAAGCAATGTAGCAGCATAACTAACTGAAAGCTAAGAGGAAGGCAGTAGCAAGGGCTCTCTGCGGCTTTTTGAGCTTAAAATATGGCATGTTCTCAGATCTAGGTGTGGGGTTTATTTGAAAATGAGAAGCAAATAGCTTTGCTTGAGCTATAATTTTATTGTATATACACTTTCTTTTCTCCAACAGCAGAAAGGTTGGCTGATGAACTGCCTGTAAAGGTAAACCCAGCCAGAAATGTCATGCCTTGTAAACCCCTGCTGGCGCGCATGCAGGCACAGGGCAGTTTGCAGCCTCGCGAAAGGGCTGGTCCTGCATGCGCCGCGGAGGCCTCGCGCGCGCAGCACGCGGGCTCAGCGCTCGGGGCTGCGGCGCGGGCGCGCAGGAGCATCGTCACTCACTGCGCTGCCCCTGCTCTCGGGCACACCGGCTGGGCTGAGGCGGGAGCCTGAGAAACAGTTGCCTTCCTTGTGACTCTTAATGCCTTTTGATGTGCTGCTCTTTTTTTTTTTTTTTTTTAAGCTTAGGGTTTCAGGAGGAAGAAAACACTGTTTAACTTTCAGCTTGGTTGCGTTGACTAACCAGCGTGACTGTACTTGGCAAATTCAGTGTCATTTTCAGCATAGTAAATAAAGTAGGCCTGTGCTATTAACATAATTTTGATTTTGTGAAATGGATTCAGTCTAGAATGTATCGGAAAGAGAGTAGGAGGGGTGTTTCTGGTGCAAAGCATCTTCAGGAGGAATTCAGGGAGGAGAATCAAAAACAGCTGCATGGGTGCGTCAAAGGCAACTGAAACAGTTTTGCAGTCAGAGTGAGTAAATGTGCTATGGGTGAAGCAATTTTTCACTTGCAGGAGGGAGGAACCCATGATACTCTTAAGTATCCATCTGTTGGCTCTCCTGGTCTTTTGAAAAGCTGTTGCTTATCTGTGCTAAATTGTTTAGTTATCAAAGCTAATCGCAGGTAAGTACGTGGTGTCATGTGGGTCCCTGACTGTTGCTGGGAAGTGCCCCTCCTAAATGAGCAAAATGCTCCCTGCTTTGCAGGATGGATTGGGGAAGTGTTCAAAGGAAACATGCAACAGCCACGAGTGAGATGGGGGGATGGCGAGAGGCTGGGAATGGGCAGGCAGGAGACTCCCGCTGAAGCCAGGTGTGTCCAGAAGAGTCTGAGCAGCAGCCGCGCCAACGATGGACGGGAATAATGTCCCGTCCATCGGCTTGCAGCCGTCTCGTCTGGAGATGAATGACTTGGCTTTGTGTGTGTGAAGCTTAAGGATACTGTGTAGTGTAGGCATGCAATAGAACATAACTAAATATAGATTGACGAAGTATAATAATAGTGTGCCTATTAGCATAGCATACAGACAATATTTCCTGTTCGTCTCGGGGAACAGGAGGGTCTTCAGTCTGAGAAGTTTTTGCGTTTATCACAGTTCATGGCACTGGAGCCATTTTGGGGCTTAAAGAAATGGTGTAATCTACTGTGCAGAGTTACAGAGTTTCCTCTCTCAAACTGCCCTCCTAGCTCCTGTTGTCACTACTGCTAGTGAGTGGAATCTGTAAGTGTCCACGTAGTGGCTTCATGTGAACAACTGCAGTGATAAAAATCTCAAGACTTTCTTCCCCTCCCTTTCTATTCCCTCTTTATACCTCATGCTGTTTTGGAAAAAAAAAAAAAAAAAAAAAAAAAGAGGGTCACTTTCTGCAAAAGAAAAGGTGCTTTTGACTTGCAAAATCTAAAAATTTCATTTCATGATTATTGCTATGATGGATGAGAATTTTTGTATACCATCTGACCTTAAAATTCTTTGTACCCTGTAGTCCGCTTAGTGTAGACTGGCTGTCTGAAGAGTGTAGGGCTTAAAAACTGTTTTTGTTGTCATTTGCTCATCTATGTGTAACAGGATGGTCTGCCTTAGCTGTGAGAAACAGCTGCTGTTGAGTTGTGGATCTTGTATGTAGTGTCATACAGACCCGTGCATGTTCACAGCCGTGCTGTTTGGAAGGCTTCTGGTGTGTGGAAGACTGGGTAATATTGATTCTATATGCACAGTCTCTTCAGATAGATTATCTTTTCTATTTCAGTAATTTTGGGGTAAGGGATTGCTGTGGGCCTGCAGAAGAATGGTGCAGACTTAAATTACCCCATGTGACGATGGCTTTTTTGCTTCAACAGCTATTTTTAGATGTTTTTTTTTCTTTTCCTTTAAGGGACATGCGGAAAGCCCGGCGGCAGAGGAAGCAAAGAAGCTATTGCTATAAGATGCTATATAAAGACGAAACCTGACCTGGTGCCCAGGCATCGCTCTGGGATGCCTGTTACGCAGTGCTGCGCTACCAGCGCTCTAGCTAGTGACAGGAGCAGAGGGGGAGGAATCCATACGGTTCCTGAGCCCTTTCCCCGTGCACACGCGTCCTGTGCTCTCAGGGCGGGCGCGCAGCAAGCGCTGCCTCATGCGTGGCTGCTCCTTCCTGCTGCGGCGTGGTGTGCAGGGGTGGCCGCGCAAGCTCCCTCCGAGCCCCAGGGCTCCGCTCCGTCCCCGGGGTGCCCAGGCGCAGCGCGGGGGCCTGGCAGGTGTCCGGGAGCAGGATGGTGCCGCCGGGAGCTGGCACCACCAGGGAGCTCGGCAAGGGCCCGTGGCCGCGCACCCCGGAGCGAGGCGGTTCCTCTGCCGCCCCGAGGCAGGAGCTGCAGCGCGGGCTGACCTGGCAGCGCTCGCGGCGCGGTGCCGGCGCGCTCGGGAGCAGCAGCAGCAGCGCGGAGCTGATGCTTGTTAAAATGCCTCCGCGGGTGATGGCAGGCTCCCGCTGCGAGGCCAAGTTGCTTTACAAACGAAAGTTAGATTGGGTGGCAGCGCTGTTCCAGCACTACCTTTTTGAAGCTTATTTGTCATTGCTTCTCTTCCCTTGATTCCCCCCCTACTCCTGTCTCCATCCTGAGCCTTCCTTGGAGATGGCTTTGCACTTGTTTCCTTTGGAAAAATGAATGCAGATGCTGCAAATGGCGCTTACCTCTTGTCATACAACCACACGGATCCCTTATATCTCCGGCTTGCTCTTTATTTTGCTGTGGCTGCTGTTGTATGTTCCCCCCACGGACTATCCCATTCCTGTAATACTACACGTCTGTAAAACAATGGGCTCGGCAGACCCTGACGTGCACCAGATCCTACCCTTACTGTGAAGGAAATAGTTACAGACCGTTTAGGGAGAGCTTTTTCGTCCTTCTCATGAAGGGTGCCTGCTCAGAGGCTGCCCTGGAGCACTGAGGGGGGATGTTTATTTTTTCTCCCTGACCGGTATTACCTGTTAGGATTAGCAGAGGCACAAGAAGGTATTCCTTTGTGTGTTGTCCTCAATAGGCTGTGTCAGCCAGGGAGATAACGTTATTGACCACTTGGGCCAAAAAAACATAAAAATCCTGTTAGTCGGCATGAATGGGCAGGGAATATGAAGGGTGACTGGGCAGGGAGTGTGAAATCTGATTTCTGAGAGCATAGCTTGGCTTTTCCAAGGTGTAGAAATCTTGGAGTGGACTCTCAGAGACTTCACACTTGTTCTTAATAAACTTTTTGGTTTTCTTCTGTTGAGAAGAAATATTTTTTATAAGAGAGACGAAACATACAATGCCTGGACTGTCTTGGGTAAAGCAGAATTCATTTATTTTGTCTTAGGTTTGGCTCTCTATTATTAAGAAAATAAATGTATGTAATTAGTTTTCTGTTGATCATCTTGCATTTTCCTAGCTGACCATTAAAATTCACGTTGTGCTTCTCGGACGGAGGCTCCTTTCCGCGCACACGATGGCCCCGTGCGGATCCATTTTGCAGAACTGCGTTGCGTCAGCGCGCGCTGAAACCGGTTCTTACGTGAGGGCCGGGAGAGCTTTCGGAAGCTGGTGCTGGGGACACGGCTGCTTGCACGGCCTTGTGGCTGGCACCGTTGGGCCGTTCTGCACGGCTGGGGCCTCCTCCGGTGCCGGCGCCCGGGAGCTGCTGCTGGAACCCGCGCAGGGCCGGCGGTTGCGCCGGGTGCTGGTGGCGCTCGAGCGAGGGCCCTGAGGCCGGGCCCTCGGAAGCAGAGGGATTAAACCTCAGGAAACGGCAGAGGGGAGAATAAGGAGCGGGCAGGAAGCTTTTGTCATTGGGGAGAATAAGGAGCGGGCAGGAAGCTTTTGTCATTGGGGAGAATAAGGAGCGGGCAGGAAGCTGTTGTCAGTGCCGGAGCAGATGTTGGTGCCGTTATCTCGGCACGGCGGTCATGCAGAGCCCGGCCTTGCTCCCTGCTGCTCGCCGCGGTTCCCCGTGCCTGAGGCCCTGGCCCGGCCTCCCGCGAGCACCAACCGGCCCCAGGAGCGCGGGCGCCAGGGAGGGCCTGTTCCTGGGGCTGCGCCTTGTCCCACCACCCCAAAACTAGAGAGGGATTTAAGCACGGACAAAACCCTGATAAAGGTAGTGTCAGTCTTGGGATCGCCGGATGGTTGAGGTGGGAAGGGGCCTGCAGAGATCATCTAGTCCAAACCGCTCTGCCCCCATGGACGGCCTGCAGCGGCTCTGCTGGACCCCTGCCCTCCGCTTGGCAAAGGCTCAGCAGCTCCACGGATTTGTGCAAAATCCCCAGCGGGAGTGCAGGTGTTAAGCATGCTGGGAGCAAAGTCCAGGTTATGGTAATAAGCAATCTTGTTTTTTTTTTTTTTTTAATTTCTCCCTGCTCCCGGCTCAAAGGGAGCACTGAGATTAGGAGGTTGTTTTAAACTGAGCATGGAAAAGCAAGGCCCAGTTAGGAACCCGTGCCCCAATTTGCCCTGCTTGGCATGCATTAAATTGCTGATACCAAACGCAAAAGCACCTGTCTTTAGAGGTAGTGCCTTAAGCTTCCATCCACTGCAGCTTGTGCAAATGGTCTTATTTTAAAAATAGATTGCAAGCCGGGCTGGTGGGAGAGCGCGCTGCTTTTCGCTTCCTTCGCAAGCCGCCTGCTGCAGCGCGTGCGGCAGCGCGTGCCGAGCCCACCCTGCGCGGCGTCCCGCGCGGCGCCCCGCGTGGTGCCCGCCTGCCCCACCGCGCGCTGTGCGGGAGCGCGAGCGGCACCGGGGACACAGCGCTTCAACGGGGAAAAGGTCTCCTAGAAAGCCCAAAACGAGCCAGGTGTTCTGGTCTGCTTTTGCTGTAAACCTGCACCTTGCAGGATTAAGGCAGCAGAATTTGTCATCTGTGGTGTCATGCTTGTACACCAGGAGCATCGGTAAATTTCTTACAAACTACTGGAGGCTGGTTATAGTGGCTGGTTACAATCCTAGTCACAGTTTTGTGGGCAGAATGTTTTTATCGTATTTTTAACCCTCCCTGCTACTCTGAGCTTTGGAGCGGGACGAGTTAAATGGAGGCGTGATGTTAGCACCTGCAGTATTTTTCTTCCCCCCTTTGTCTTCCTGTGGTTTTATTTGCTACGAGTAATTGTCAAAACGCCTTGTTACCACACTTCCTCTCTGAAGCTGTAGCAGAGAGTACATAGCAAAAGGATATTCAGGGTTGACCCTTAAAAGGAGCTTTATAGGTGCTTTTTAAAAAAAAACGAAAAAAAAGGGGGACTGTGTCAAGCTGTACATTTAGTAAGCGGTTTTATTCTAACCATGTTCTGCGTTGGCAGTGTGGTCTGTTTGCATCAGCGAAGGTAAATTATGTCTCGCCCCTCTTTCACCACTGAATGCAAAGGGCTTGAAGATTTTTTTTTCTTCCCCTCCCATCCCCTTTCCTGCTCTGTTTGTTTCCTACCAAGACGTTAATGCTCTTTCAGTAGGAGAAGCTGCCGACCGCATTGCACCAGGGCGCTCCTCGCCCCGCTCGCCGCTCACGCGAGCTCCCCACCTGGCACCTGTGTGACCGGTATGTAACAATAAGCAGTAGTTTCGGTTTTGCGCTGTATCAGCTACTGCAGAATAGGTTTTTGGAGCAATAAAAACAACCTTGTTGCTTTCTGCCCAGAATAAAAGAAATCTATAAATATTCTTCCATTTATTTTTTTTCATTGCTTTATAAAATACAAAATTTCTGCAACAGGGGTAAGATCAAAGTGCTATGTCAGTGTGAAAGCTGTAGAATAGAGCAAAGAAGTTCAGCGTAGGAGTTTTAAGTGTTCTTTAAACATGGGTTGTATTACTGCTCTGAGCGGACTTCAGAGGTTCCAAGTGGGACGGGTGTCTCTCTGCGTTTTTGCTTTTGTGAGTTTTTGCTTTGTTTTTGTCTGGTGTCCTGCCACTTAAGGAGCACCATAAAACATGTCAGGAGCAAAGACGAAGAGTGACGGAGCTGTGGTCTTGAGCTGTGTGCTGCAGTCTGGGGCCCCACTGGGTTTTCCCTTAATCTGGGGCTCTAAACAGGGAGCCGCAGAGCCCCTTGCAGGGTGGCTGGCTGTTTGCGATGCAGCAGGGCTCCTGTGAGAAGCCGGGGACTGGCCGTGAGGTGGCACTTAGGATGGGGCCGGGCCCCAGGCCAGGTTTGCAGGGCTGCTTTCCTGCAAGGGGCTGTGGGCTGGGGGTGTGCAGTTACCCGTAGTGGCCAGGTGAGTGGAGCTCCCTTAAACCAACAATTAGGAAAAGTGGAACGGATTTCTTTCCTGTTCCAACTTGTTCTGTAAACAAGCTACTGACAGCATAAGAGAGCTACCAGCATGTTGCTGTTGACTCTGCAGTGTCGGTATCTCTTTTCGCCATCAGCTTAACTGCCTTTTTTTTTTCTCTCTCCCCATGCTGATGATCTGGGTTTTTATATTAACTTGCGTGCTGTAAAGACCCTGTGTTTAGCAGTGGTCTGTATAAAATTCAGCATTCTAACAATTCCCTCTCATTTTTTATTTGGCTCTTCTAAAAGATGGAATCGCTGTAGTTTTTTTCCAAACTTGCTAGAAAAGTTTCCAGACTTTTTTTCCAAACTTGCTAGAAACCACCTCCCCAAGCCTTTTCTTAATTTTTGTTCTCCCCTTAGGAGAAAACTCAGTGAAAAGCTTCTCTTGTAGAAGCATGAAGCTAAAGCTGAATGCAGCACATATGTTTCATAGAAGCCAAGGTACGTTTTCAAGGAAGCGTATTTTACTGGAGAGTGTCGTTCCACATCTGGGTGCCCACGGGCCCGCGCGGGCTGCGAGCGCCTCCGCCCCGGCTGCTCACAGTGCCGCAGCAGGGGACGGGAGCCCAGCTTCTGTCAGAGCAAGGGTTTGGTGGGCTAGATCTCTCTGGGCTCGGCCAGAAGTCAGCTGTGAGGGCCTGAGAGCACAAGTGACGGGGGCAGGAATTCAGGAGCTGCAAATTAAAGTATCAGATCACTTTTCCAGCAAGAGAGAACCAGTGCAACCCATCTGTTTATAGCGTCAACAGGCTGCCGTCCCTCAGACTTTAAAATATTGTCCCTCTGAGTATGTGCTTTTTCCTCTTAATTTCTCTTAGTCTGAGTGGCTGGTATTAGACAAACTAGTGCTTTTTTTCAGCGTGGAGCATAACTTCTTAAAACAGCAAATAAGTCAATTTTTAAATAGGTGCAAGCTGTGCAGTTACTGGACTAAAAACAACAATTGCTACAAGCTTAACAGGAATTATCCACACTCTGATTTCAGGTTTAGGTATTGAATATGATCCAGTCAGGAAGCAAAGTATGGTGCATGGAGGTTCTGGGTCCGCAGAGAGCATTGCAATGTTCTCCCTTTTCAAAGATTTGCTATATTGGTCCAGTATGTGTTATTTGGAAGTGATCGAGGCTTTAACGTCCGTCTAGTAGAAGTGAGAATATGCCGTGAAGCTACCTGATTGCTAAGCAAGACCTTCTTTAGCATGTGAACCTATATCCTTATATTTTACATGTTTTGATAATTCACATTGTGTGGGTTCCTAAGTCTTATCTGTGAATCTAGCTGATCTCTTTTGGCTAGTGAAAATACGCATTATTAGCACTGCACAAACACTGCTTTTTGAAGCAGAGCTGCCAAAAGAAAAGCTCTGTAGAGGCTTTTTTTTTTTTTTAAGGGTCCTCTGGGTGTTCCGATAAAATTGCTCACCACTGTACAATATTAATAATAAGAAAAGTAGCAAAATACCTCCCCCTTTGCCCCCTTGATCTTTATATAAGGAGCGATAGAGACAAGGACACATGCTTACTTTAAATGTGACCTGCTGCTTAGGTGGTGTTTCTGCAGCATATATTTATTTCTTAGTCTCTGGTCAGGTAACAGTGGGGAAGCTGTCCCGAGGCTTTGCGTTTAATGTGGAGAGGCTGCCACTGCTCTGCTGTGTGTGTGCACTGTGGCCACTGGCCCTGGAAAATACCTGGCTACTGCTGGTAAGTGTGTGTGTAGCAAACCTGGGGCCTCCTGACTGTGAATATGCAGTTTGTGGAGAACTGGTAAAGACAGTAAATAGGAGTCATTGCCCTGGCACAGAATTAGCTCATCGAAGCCAATGACAAATTGCCGGCAAGACTATACGTAGATATGAAGTTGATGCCTCGCATGGAGTCCGCAAATCATTTGATAAAGAATTACATGCAGATAATCATACAGATTGGATGTAAACTTTCTATGAATGAAGACACAGTCATATATAGAACTACTAGCAAGTTTAAATGTAAAATTTTCTCAATACTCTCCTTCATTCCCATTTATTTTACAAAGTAAATGTGAGGTGGATGGCAAGATAAATGACCGGAGTGAAATCTCTTAGGCATTTTTATTGCAGGTTCCTACAGGGAGCTGGGTTGCAGTTTAACCAATAAACTTCATTTCGGTGGAAGAGCAGTTGGAATTCAGAGCCTCAGTTGCTCCACATGAGGAATTTTAGAGGTTTACAGAAAACGTTCAGCCTGAGCATGTAAATTATTTTGAAGTCAACTCTGCACGAAGTAGCAAGATGAAGAGAGGGAAAGAGCGTATCGTGTGCTAACCATATTCTGCTCTTTGTGCATGTTTTCAGAATATAGAGGGTTTTTTTTTTTGATGTCTCCTCCCCCCACCAACCCACCCCCAATTTAGAAAAAAAAAAATGTCTTTGGCAGCTGTGCTGCAGGGCTGTGGTTAAATAGCATTTAAACTTTGCTCTGCAAATGGACTGGGTAACTTTTCCACTGGGAAATCAGAACTGTCAATGGTCAGAATTCCTTAAGAAGCTCAAGGAGTGCATAGTCAGTTGTCCCATCTTAAAAAGACATTTTCAAGTTTGGAATAGATGAAATGGATGGCTGGTAAAATATCAGACTCCAATTCTTCAGGCTGTTTCCTCTATGAAAAGTTAGAGATAGTTGCTGAGCTTCGTGTGAACTTCTGGTATGTGCTATTTTCAGCACTTGTGTAGAAGTAGGCGTGTGACTTGCTGGTGTCTCTTTGCGCTGTATTTGGAGATACCATCAAGAAATCACGGGTGTGGGCAGCTGCCTGCAGGTGTGAGATGCTGCATCTTCTTTCTTTCTGATGTAATGCATTTCTCTGTTGAATTCAGGTTCACGTAGGGAACTCAAGGGACCAGAGACGCATACATAACACTTCCGTGGTGCTGGGACAAACCGTCCGAAGGAAGACTCTAAAATACTGCTTTTTATCTTCAATCTGCTCGTCCTGGAACTGACCTGTCTTTGGAGAAAAGTTTAACAGAGGAAAAAGATTTTTCGCGTTGGAGCCCATATAAGTGAATTTATTTAAAGAACCTGCTGCTCGGAGACCCTTCTGCAGAAATTGAGTCCTGCTCTTCACCAGTGTTTGCACTTCAGACTGTAAACAATGAGCGAGTTCTGGTTGTGTTTCAACTGCTGTATTGCAGAACAGCCTCAGCCTGTAAGTATGAACATTGGCTCTGTTTTGTTTGTGCATAATTAACTGCATTGTTCACTTTTTCTGGTTGTTTTTTAGCTCTTCAAATGAGTGCAGCTGGATTAAGCTCACTAAGATTTAAGGAATTACCTACCATTTTGGCTTAGCTGGGACAGAAAATGTCTGTCCTAGACTGATGTCATACAGACATTTTCTTTTCCTTAATCTTAAATCTATCCAATGTCTTTGAAAAGAGCTTTTATATTTTTGAGTTGCAGAGAGGGAGAAAGAGGAGGGTGAGGAGGGACTGAAACCATCACTCTAAAATCTACCAAACAGCACATGGAAATCTGGAATTCTGATGACTTTTGGTGGTGTTTTAAGGCCAGTTTTCAGGTATGGTTGGGTAATGCTGACAAAAGGAAATATTTTTGCTGAGAAACATAGGATGTAATGGCACCCACCTTTCTTGGAATTGACTTAAATGAAGTGAGGATTTCAGACCCAGTTATTTGGGTGATCTGGTGTGAAATTTTGAGAGGGTGAAGACACACACAAATACGACAAATATTCCCTTTTTTCTAGGATTTGGAATGACTGTAGTGTGACTGAGCACCTACTGAACAGCCCAATAAAATAACAGCGTAAAGCACTAAATGAAAGAAGAGCACAAAAATACAAGAATGTTCTTGTGGTTCATACACCTGCACCTAGTTTAGAGGATGTTTTTGAGCCCGGTGATGTGGAGAGAAATCTTCAGGGGGAGTTAACTAAGAGCGTGATTAACACCTGGGAAAAATTGTTGTATTGAGTGCAAGTTAAATCAACATTCAAGCTAAATGAATGTATGGAAGGGCCATGCATGTCCCAAAAATATGTGGGTAAGAGCTCAGTGCCTTCTAAAGGATGCAAGAGAATCTCAAAGTGTACTACTCATATTAGTATGTTCAGATGATAATATTTCTTTGTAGAAAAGGCATAGGATTGCAAAACCTGATGCCTGATGATTTCAGGAAGAAGATGGACATTGTAGTTGCTCAAAGTCTGTTAGCAAGACTAATCCTTAACTGCTAATACAAATGTTAGAAATGTGACCATTACCATTTATAACAAATAAATGCAACTTTATCTCACCTCTATTAGGCACAAGGGGAAGGATTTATCTCAGCAACATGAGAAGTTGGAGACCTCTCCTGTGCAGGTCTTCAGAATGTTATTTACAGGGTTTTGGGAGCATTATATTTTTAAACTAGAAATGAGATGTGTTTTTTTGTATATATATTTTAAGTAAAATGAAATATAGCCTTTTCTGTGTAATTCCACCTAAGAACTGTCTTGCTCCTTGTTATGATTCGTACGGTTAAGCTATTCCCAAGAAATATGTGGTATGTTAATGCAACGTTTAGTGACCTGTGGGTCATGACTCCTGGAAATGGTGAAGAATGCACTCCAAAAGCAGGGAAAGGGGTAAATGATCTTTTTTTTATATATTTCTGTTGCTCAGATGGTGTGGATTTGCTTAGAAAATTAAAACTGTCCCACTTTGTTGAGCACTGGCCTAGTTCCTGAAATCTGCCTTTCAAATGCTCTAGGAGACCGCTCGTTTTTGAAGCGCAGAGCTCTTCAGGAGGCCTCTCAGAAAGTCACTGTGGACATAGGTATTTCACTGTCCTCTCCCAGCAGCATTTTGCAGCATGTTTTAATCGGTGTGGTTTTGTGTGGCTCTTTGGCGTGCACTGTCTCATAAAATGGAGTGTTTAATCAGATACATTTGAATGAGCCCAGGGGTTCTATGACATATGTGGCAATGCATACACCATTAGTGTAAGCAAAGAAATAAATTAGTGTATTTGTAAGGAAACAGTTTTCCTTGTTTCTTAGGTGTCATGGGATCATGTGTTCAGCAGACAAGACATGCTAATATTTAACGCAAAGGTACAGGTACTTACTGCCTTATTGAATCAAAAGGTAAAGGGAAACTTGTACCCTTGCAAAAAAGCTGATTCCCTGATGTCCCCTGAATTTGTCAATTGGATTTGCTGATGAGGAGAAATTGTCTCTTGTCTTTTCCACGTGCCTTCTTTGACCCTGCCTAGTGCATCTTGGCTTTTTCCGTGGCCCGACTGGCAGCTTGGCAGCTCTCACCTGGAAGCCTAGCCCCTGGATGAAACGTGCTGCCTTTGTCAGAAACTAATTTGACCTTATAGGAACACTAGCAACTAGTCTTTCAAAATAAAGACCTTAAAAGTGGAAGGCTAGGCTACTTATTCTGTTCCATGCTGAAAATGTTTCTTTAGAGCTTAAACTTGGCTTTTCTGAAGTATCAATCTTTTTTCCTCATGACCTTTTCAGATCCTGATATCTGGGGCACAATGAATGCCATGCATCAACCTCAGCATGGGAGGATTAGGGATGGGGTTATTTTTTGCTGGCTGTTTTTCCTGTTCGCTGGAGGAAAGAAACAAACCTTGAAGGAGCTGTTGTGTGAATCTCTGGTTATTTATAGCTTCCATTAAGTGATGGGTTTTCAATCTCTCTCTCAGTCTCAAAGGCAGGAACAGTCTGTTGCTTCCTTCTGGCAAAATCCAGTGGTATTGTGTTAGCGGTCTTCAATATGCATCTGCATCTTATGGAACTATAGTGCACTTAAAATTGAAAATATATATATATGCACAGAGTCCTTTCAATGAATTTGGTAGAAATAATAGTTTTAAGGCCCTTTTTAGTCATTTCCCGAAACTCTGCAGGCTTCCAGGATTGTGTATTTATTCTTTCCAGTGGGTTTTCATGGTTTTGACCCCCAGATGCCCCTGCAGAAGACAAAAATGTACATTCTGAGCTTTTTAAGTAATGTATATTTATTGCTATCAAGTTTATCTGATCTCACCAGCACTGTGTCCCTGATAGCATACCCCAGAGCAGTAAGTAGCAATGTTGTGGTTAGGTATTAGTGCACTTTAAAAGGTTTCTTAATTAAAAGGACAGACTTTAAAGTATCATGTTCCTTACTGAGATTTGTTACTTGTATCCGTAGTCTCTCTTTACCTTTTATCGGGGCTAAGTGGGTGGTGCACTGTGCTGCTGTGAAATAAAGCACAGGCTTCTTGGAAAACAGTTTCACTTATTGTTTCCAAGGCTGTAAAACTCATAATAAGATAATGGAAGGGGCATGTCTGAACACAGAGCTTTCCACACAGAGCTATGAAACAGGATGATAACTGAAAAATCTGAATATGCAAGGAAACAGAGCTGAAGAGCTATAAAGCTGAAGGAAGTAGGTTCCCAATGCCTGGGTTAGGTCTCACTGCTTAGTGGCCTGGGAAATTTTACCACATTAGGACCCTGGAAGGAGGCAAACATTGGGCAAACAAAGGTATTATCATATCAACTTGTATATTTTACTGAAACGAAGGCTTAAGACAACTGGTCGGTTTTGTCTTTGTTTTCATAACTCTTTGAGGATAATATTAATCTCTTAAGAAACACCCATGGGAAAGTTTTTCTTAGTTCTTTAAATAGCCTGGTCTTAATCTCCTCTCTGAACCAGACCTTTTTTGTTTGTTTGTTTGCTTTGTTTTGAGAAGAGTAGCATTTTCCAGGATTGCACCACATTTCTTGCAGAAATTAGTGGGAAACTCGGCTCCTGTGAGCTGATTTTGCACTTCCAAGTGACTAGAGAAACATTTGCTGCCGTCCTCCAGCGTGCTTCCTGTGCGCTGCAGCCTTCATCCGCTGCTGCGTTTCAGTTCGTTCTGCCAAATCCCTGCTACCAGATGCTTTGCTTCATAGCTGCAGCTTGTGAGACATGTTTCTCTCTGAGCTCTGTGCTGAAGAACATGCCTCTGGTTGCCTACCGAGACAGAGCTTGGAGGAGTCTGTTATTTTACTTCTTTTTTTGTGTTTTTGTCCTGTACATTTTTAACTTACAAAGTTAATTCTTGGTCTGGGAAGTCTTTGGTCACAATCTGGTGCACTCCCACCTGTGTTTGGGTAGCTGCCCAGGGCGGTTGAACTCTGTTTTCCTTTGATCTTATAGTAAAATAACTGGTCTGCGATAAAAGGGTAACCTAGAGTCTCCTTCTCCTGGCTCTGAGCTTCCTTCTCCGGTTACTTAAATTCTTCTTTGTCCCTTGTGTCCTTTTTGAAGCTTTTCGTTTTGCATTTGTCAAAGGACTTTTATGGTTTTGCCGTGCCACAGATTAGAATGTGAAGTTTTGTCCTTTTCAACAAATGAAAGATCTGTATTTAAAGTGGGGAAGCCCATATTAAGAAAAGAAAACTCAAACTATTAGAAGAGCAATTTATTTACACTTTAAGCCAATCTTGTGTCTATCTCTGGGCAAGTTGCAGTGTTATAGAGGCCAGAAGTTAAAGTTGTGCAATGGCAAGAGTTGGGCTTCTACTCAGATGATTTCAAATTAGGCTGTAAAACATTTATCCAAACCTTTTGTTGCCCAATTTAAATTGGGCCAGGCTGTTAACGCTGCACGTTCCTGCCACACCTTTTCTCAGAACTGGTGTTTTGAGCTGTTGTAGAGGCTTAGTGGGTGAAATGGAGGGAGGAGAGCTAAAAACGAGCTCTGAGGAAAACTGCCCTTAATTTGGCTAGAAGACCAGGGTCCAGCAAAGCAACCTCGTAGTATACAGTACTAATGAAGAGGTGGGATAACCTTGGTGGGCCTCTTTATTAGTAGGCCTGACCTAATAAGAGGACACTGCTGACAGGTATTTACCACTTTCTCTGGTGGTAATGGTAAAAGTTCACGTTTGAGTGTATTTATTGACAGAGCAAGGCTATAGAAGACGTAAATCATGCTAAGACTAGTCACTTAAGAAAGCTAACCGCTGATGTGCTCTCCTCTAGTTCTTTTCCTAGAGCAGGAGATATGTATGGCGAAGCATTATATCTGCCATTTCAGGCCCTTAGACATAATTTAGTAGCAAAGCATTTAAGGAAATAATAAACGCAGAAAAAAAATCACCTTCAGTCAACATTCATAGAAAATGAGGTATTTGTTGTTGTGGAACGGCTGGACCAGGGTCGGTACCCTGTGAGTGGAGGTTCTCGCTAGCAACAACAAAAATATTCAGGCTCTCTTATTCAGAATTTGATAGACCTACCACATACAATAAGACTATAAATGGCTTTAAAGGTAGAAGGTTCTACAGAACTCCCAGATGTTATGGAATTGAATTACATTGTTGAACTGAAAGTCTTGGATGTTTCACATCCTCTCTTTTTCTCTCTTTTTTCTTTTTTTTCATGTTATTCAGTGATATTTCTGTAGAACTACCCTTAGGGAACACCTTAGTAAAAGAGACAGTTATATAAACAGCATATATTTTTCAGCCCTGACCTGTGTGTTCTGCTTTCTAAGCCCAATAGGGCTGTTTTAGATTTTTAATTTAGGCCTCAAATATTTTGAAATACTTGATGTAATGTCAAAGGAATAGTGTTTACTACAAAAAGGGTAGTATTCTGTGTTTATTCATTGAATATTTATGAATACCTGAATTTATTTATTTATTTATTTTATTTATTAGGAATTCTTGAAGGTAGCTGTTTTGGTGCTAATTATATATTTAATACGTTACTAACTGGTGGGAATACAACTTTTGTTGAGGAGGAAAATACAAGAATAATGGCAACTTTCTGTTGCTGAAGATGTGTCCTGCCATTCTTGGCATATGGAAAACATACTATACTATTTACAGGCTATAGAGAGCACAAGTTTTCTGCTTGATCATGGGAAGATTTCCTAAGTTAACTTTAGAGCCGTTGAATTGTTTATTCTATATCTTGCCTCCCAGCCCACCTCTGGTTTTGGTGTCCGAGCAGGGCAGCTGGGTGCCTGGGAGGTGTCAGCCGTGGCGTTACGGGCGCCTCCTCAAACCTGTCTGTGTGTCAGGCACGTGTGGTACCGGAGCTCCTGTTTAACTGTAACACAGCTCTTCTTCATAGGTTTGCAGAGAGCTTGAATTCGTAAGTTTCTTCCTTACGAAATGCTCGCAGTGATTTTTCTGCCTTTCTTCTTCAGGGTGGCTTGGCTGCTCACTCGAAAGTGCCAACTTCTGTATTTCAGGATTTATATCCTGCCTCCAAGTGAGGAGAACAGCGGAGGGTGGGTTGTGCAGAAACGCTGCAGAACCGCACTGCCGTGCAGAGCGAGGGAAGAAGGTAGCACTTCTCCCAACCCCACACCTTGGCTTTTTTTCAGGTGATTTTCAGATAATTTCTTAGGTTCAACAGAGCTGTGGTTCCCTGCAGCTGAAGAAAGGTGCTGTCTTCCCTTGTCTTTCCTTCTCCAAGCAGATGTGTGACACTGAGTGATTTGTTGCCCTGTCATGTTCAGAGTGGCCTGGTGTCTAAAGGGAGAGGCTTACACAGAATTCTTCAAATAGTTTTAAGCTACTTCAGCTTTATTTTCCCCTCCTCTGTATTGTAAATTCAGCTCGTAAGTCTCAGAAAATAGTGTGGTTTTATAACAAGCTGACTTTGGCAGGTAGAGGGTCTTCCTGATTATTTTTCTTTTGCTTCTGGTAGAGATGTTTTTTTCAGTGTGATCTTAACCTTCCCTTATGTTCTGCTTGACTGATGGCTTGAGGTGGCTGTTACTAGATGTTTAATCAAAAAGAGATGCCTCAATTTTCTGAAAAATAGTGTCATAAATGACGAGCTACTTTGCAGTTTGTATGTTCCCAAGTGAGAATAGTTCAGCTTTGCCTGCTGCCTTTGACAGGGCTCGATTAGTGTTTTGACTCCAGGTTGTTCTGAGTTGCTGTGTAATTACTGGGAGACGGTTTGGGGCTAGATAGGGATTTATCTCCTGACTTCGCTGAGCAAAGAAGTTGAGTATTTCTACTCTGCTGCTGACCCTGAATGTAGCTTTTTCCAGCTCAGTCCCACTCCTTGCTTGAGATGGTCGGTGTTGTTACCCCTGCTTTACCGACAAGCTGGAAGAGTGAATAGAGCTGCCTGGAAAACCATGTGTTTGCTGAACGTCCTAGGCTTCGGACCCTCCGGTCTTCAGCAGTCAGAGGTCAGAAAAATTGTTTGGGGGCATATAGCCTGATATGAGTAGAGAAAAAAGAATTAGATGAAAATTAGAATAAAATGGAGGAACAGAATTGTATAGGATTGGTGAACAGATGCCAATTAAGCATTACACTGGGTGATAGGCTTTTAGATAGGATTTCACTTCAGAGTTTCAAAAAGATGATTACATAAATGTAATTATTAATACTTCATCATGTATATTTGCATAAAATTTGCATTTTAGGGTGCTTTAGCAGTATTGGGGAGTGAGCAACCGATGCTATCAGGAATTAAATGCTCTGAAGAAAGCACACTTGTCTGTGTTGAACAAGGAACTAAAGTTGTCTGTTAAGGTAGTGTATGATTTATGGAAGGAAATTACTTTTTATGATTCATAAAGTTCCTCTGAACACAGAGAGCTTCTAAGCCAAACCCATTCCAGGTAGAATTCTTAAAAAGCTATAATAAAATTAATACAGGCCTTTATGTTGTCTAACCATTTACTTAGAATAAATGGTGCTTTAAGTATAGCTTGCTGTACCCCAACTATTTAAAGATATTTAATTCCTAGGCACTAGTCTCATGGTTACTTAGAGGCCAGCGTGAAAATAAATCCCTGCAGGCACATTTTCCAAGCAGATTTGCTAGGATATGTGTGAGTGCAGCGCATCGCATCGGGACACGGCATGCCCGAAGGGCAGGCGAGTGCACGGGGCTGCAGCATGGGAACCTGCGCGGCCTCTTGTTCAACGGGAAAAAATGCATCAGGTGCAAGTGCAGGATTTCCCCCTGTAGCGCCAGAGCGGCGCTTTCAGAATGAGATGCCTCTTCAGTCTGTAATGCAAAGAAAGGGGATAAGAGAGTGGGACCTAGCGTGGGAGAGCAGTAAGGGTGTTTTCATTATGGCTTTTAAAGCTGTATATTAAAACCTGAGAACATTCTTTTAAGCCCTTTAAGCGTCATGCAGATAATTTATTTTAAAAAAAATGAAGATACTGCAGGTCTGTGAAACACTATGCCATCAATGCTAGGCTACTCGCAGTAGTGATTATGAGGAAGAAAAAGTGCTTAAAGTTGCTGTGATAAAAGTAATGTGGGTAAAGCTAACTGTTGGAGAGCTGGAGCATCAGCAGTCCATAAAAATGGACTTCTCTATGGCCATAGTCCTAAAGACATGAAACTTCTTTTGAGTCAGCAGGATTCAACTGCCTGTGGAATTAAGATTGAAATGGCAACAATTCCATGGGAAGTGGTGAGGTACGGGGTTCCTACATGGAAAAATATTTGAGGAAGCATCTGCTCATTTTAATGCATGCACACCCCCAATAAAATAGGCAGCAGACTGTCTGGTGTGTGAAGATAGCTACGAATACAGACCTAGTGGTCTGTAATCCGTAGTTTTTCTCACTTGTGAAGGATTTGCTTTGGGTGGTGGATTGTTCTTTGCCATTTTTCTACATGGAAGGAAGGCTCTGCTGATTTTTTGCATTGAGTAGTTAAGTCTAATCAGCTTTTTTCTGTCTGAAAGAGTGTAACATGCAGAAGGACTTTCTAAGGTGGATAATACTGGTGTGAGATGACTCTCTTGTAGCATCTGCAGCAGTGTTTTCCGAACCTGAGGGTGTTCTGCTTTTCCTTTGAAGACACCAAGGTTGGCCTCATGGTAGGCTGCTGGGATCAGTGCTTTATTTTGCCAAAATGCTGCACTTCAGTCAGTGTTTTTGTCGCTCTCTCCCTCTGAACTTGACACCAGTGTAAGTATTTATTTCTATTTAGTCTATTTAGATGTAAGACTTTCTATTCACACTATTCAAACTATCTTCATTTTTTGTACTAGGAGAAGTGATTGGGCGCTTAAGATATCTTAAGTTTAATAACAACTTCTGCTCGAGATTCAGTCAGTTCATATTATATCTTGATGAGGAAGAAGGAAAAATTTATAAAGAGAATGAGAAGAATTTGTTTGGCTTAGGTGTTCTCTTGATTTTTTCCTGTAATAAGACAAGATTTGTCCTTTGAAGCCTTCTCTGAAATACAGCTCTAAAACCTGTTTAACCATATAGTCAGTTGTTGCTCAATAAAATGTACATCAAAGGCTTGCGCTTTACAAGCAACGACCTTTTAAAGTAAGGAAAACTAGCAGTTGCCCAGTCTACAAAGTCATCCTGGGTTCAGGGAGGCAAGCGGAGTCCTTTTCCCACACTGGCACTGCAGGCTTTCTGCAAGTAATCCCTTTGCTTCAGCTCATTGGAATTTAGTAAATAATTCCGTCATGCCCAAGAGGGAGCAGCATTCCGCTAGGGCCCTGGGTTGCCTTGGCTCAGCAGGCGTCTCCGCGTGGTGCCGGAGCCGGAGCGCTGCCAGGGCCCCAGCCACGCCAGCAGCCTCATCCACACGTTCAGGTGCATCCGTGCACAGTCCCTTGTTTCAGTTCGTCTACAACAAAGTGTCCTGTAATTTCACCTTCTCCGATAGCACACACGGGAGCGTCTGAAAAGGAAGACCTCGGGAGTTGGAATTGGGAAAGGTACGAAGGTGGATAGGTTATTTGAGGATGGATTTCTCAAAACTGTTTCTCCTTGTAACTTCAAAGAAGGAGCGTTTGGAGTCCAACGAGTGCCCCTTTCCTCTTGCTGACTTTTTTTATAGTTTTGTAGCTGGAAAACAAAACTGCTTTGTGCTGCCCTTAGAGGGTAAATGTAAGTGCTTGCCCATTTTTACACTCATTTGATTCACATTTTAAAACATATTTGATTCATAAAACGTGCATATTGTCTTCAGCATTCAAATTAACTTCAAGCTACAGTTAACACTAAAAGCTTAAGGAATGGATGTTTAAAATAGTCTCAAATGATGTCATGGAGAGATCTAGGGTCACTTCTGAAGCTATAATGTTTCTATTTTTACATAAAAGCAGCTGGACCATGAACCAAGCATACATTGTTTTTATAAAAATAAGCTTTTTAAGCTTCTGAAAAGCTCTATCAACTTCCTTCTTTTCAGGAGGGATTTTAACAAAGCTCTTGCAAATGGTTTAGGACAAAGGAAGGTGAGGGAATTGCCAGAAGCTTAAAGTGGCAGGATCTTTTAATATCACTCTCTGTTATCTTCAACTTATACAGCCTTTGGGGTCCTTTGTGGAGGGTAACTCATAAATCAGCAGCTCTTTGCAGGAGGAGGACCTGCTGCCCTATGAGGGGCATTTGTGGATGGCTGTCAAATGGCAGAAACTTTGCAGATTCCTTTACGGGAATGGAGCAGAGCTGAAGAACTGAAGAATAAAAAAGAATAAGAAGCAGAAGTAAGGAGGGTTTCTGCGATGTATGCTGTGGATGGCATATATAACAGTTACCCCAGAGTATTCTTTTTTTCCTTCTTTTGGGGTGGCATTTAGGCAGGCAGTGAAGAGGGATATATGGGGTGAACACCAGAGAAATGCTGGGAAATTAGCATGGCACAGCCTTCAGATCCTCAAATCTGCCTCTAATGTACCATTTCCAAACATCTGAAGTAAATGCCGAGGAGACCCTCAGAGGCTGTCTGTATGGCAACAGTAAAATGGCAGTCTGTCTTTTATTATTTTCGGGATACTTGGATTATGCCTATTAAAAATGAGACATTTCACTTAAATTCATTCTGTTTGTCCTAAGCTGTTTTGATATGCTGTGCAGTTATATTTTGGCATGACATAATAAAGCTCTCGCAGGAAGCATGTGCTCCTAATGGCTGTTTGGGCAACCTGCGCCAGGGCCCGGGACCCTTTGCACATCGAACCGCACAGCGTCTCAGGGGAGATCTCATGCGGACAAAACATGCAGATCTCAGGGGATAGCTGGGAAGGATGAGGCTCATGGCAAGCGTGGTCATGGAAGTGCACCTTTTTGCAGAGCAATTTAGCCTGGCCCTGTGGAAGAGGGATCTCCTAAAAACTGGCGGTTGCAGAATTTGGCAAACGTCTTGTTGGTGAAGCTTCTGTTTAAATCCAGCTTGTTATGTTGGCATAGCCCCAGGACTCCAATAGGGACAATGTGTTGGGAAAAAAGGTAGCTAACATTTGGGCTTTGGAACTTTTTTTTTTTTTTTATGGTGTTTTCAGGCGGGATGTGGGGTTATTTTGTTTTAGGCTTTTTTTTCCTTCCCAATTTAAGTACTGTAGTTGTTTTCGTACCAGCAATTATGATTCAGTTCTGTGTCCGCAGCTCTAGTCAATGGAAAAATGAAGTCGTGTGTTTACCTTTTTAGGTGTCATATGTCTTCATTTTCTGATGAGTATGAGAAAAGGATTTACTATAAATAATCCTAATTTAGGATTAGGCACCTAGTTTGCAAGTTCCCACACCAGGTCCTTTTAGAAAACTGTTCTGTTTTGTGTATTACTCTTCTCCTTGTTCTGACTTCTGCAGTTGTGGTAAATTTGCGGCCAGTTGCTGCTAAAAACCAACTGCATTCGTGAAACTAGGAAGCAGTTGCCTTGAAGTTGCCAGTAATGCAAGAAGCTGGAACAGGCGAAGAACGGTCCTCCTCTTCCTCTCCCTCTCCATCTCCCTCTTCCACTCCTCTCCTCTTTAGAAGCTCATGAATGTAGTTTTCTTATGGCAAGTCCACAAGATCTGAGATATTGGAAAAACCATTAATAGTCTTACAGATTTTTCAAATGGATCCAACTTCAGAAATGCCCATATTAGTTGGTGAGAACACTGCCAAAAAGTGAGCAAGCAGGAGACAATTACACAATAGTAGAAATTCTGACATTACAGTAATATGTTTGATATAGATTTACTGCAACCCTCACATTCGTAACTTATTAAAACTTCTTACCAAACCGGCGAAAAACATGAAGCCTGTGGAACATAGGATGAAGTCAGCTCACTTCCTGGACTTGCCTCATAGTCATGGTTTTCTTCCCAGTGATGCCGAAGTTTTACAGAAGAGCTGAGGCTGTCGCTGTTGAAATTGGATCCGTCTCTGCTTCCGGAGAAGGGAGAAATCCATTCCTACTCCACAGCTTCATTGCTTGCCTTCCGTGTTGGGAAAAAAGTTGCTCCATAATAATCTGAAAACTGCTTACCTCATTGGTATGGAGTCATGACCAAGATAGTTAGTTAATTCTTTGATTAGTCTGAATCTCCTTTATTAATTCCGAGTTAGATTTTGAAGTTAGATATAGAAAGAAAGACAAAAGAAGTACAGAAAGCAAGTCTAGCTTGAGGATGTGTCTTCCCAGAGGGACTGTTTGCTCTAAGCATGATGAAATATCAATATTCATGTAGGCAGGTGCCACAGTACTCCATCATGATTGCTTAGAACACTTCCCCTTGTAATCAGTGTACCTGCAGCATTTTTATGCTTTTCTTGGGTACAAGTGTTTTATTTTCCATATTTTCTATATGTTTGCCCAGGGCTGTGGTCCAATTCAGTTTAACATTGGAGCAAACGCTCTGTGCAGAGCTCTTGTGAGCGCGCAGCGGCCGCGCGCGCCCCTCGGGGTGCTGCCCCGTGCAGGCAGTGCGTGCTGCATTGCGCAGAAGACCTGCACCACGAGGAGCGGCAGCCTCATCACAGACACGAAACTAGCAGGGCTTTCTGCACACCATAAGCAGCCAAGAGTGCCTCTGAAAACTGTTTTTTCTTCCTGGATGGCAAATTCTGCATAATGAATGTACCAGAGATTATGTGTCTTTTCTTAATGCAGATTCTAGAGAAACAAGCAGCTTTTCAGCAAGGCTGTATGCAGAGGTATGAATTTTTACCAAATAAGTTAGGAATATGGGACAATCTGTCTTGAGAATGTTTAAATGTTTAATGTTTGTTTACACTCAAGATCTGTAGAACTGTGGCAGGTCTTAGCTAGATTGTGCAAAAGTGCCTGCACATGCTTGAAACGAGTATCTTCTATTTGATATGAGGTTGGATAAGGCAATAAGGATTTCTTCATTTTGCCAGAAGATAGTAGTGCACTCCATGATAGGGCTTTCTTAATTAAACGTGCTTCTGCACGAGGCCTTTGCCTTCTTGTGTTTCTTCCAGACTTACAAATTTGCAGCATTGCACTGTTCTCCTATCCCTTTGCTCCTTACTGTTGCTGGGGATTTGGTAATTTGTTCCCTGGACAAATTCCTTCTTTTTTTTTCACCTTTTTTTGGAGATCTGTGTGCTTTGGGTGAGGTGGCACCTGTGGGCACAGACCTTTGTGTGGCAGCTCACACTGAGGGGAAATTGGAACAAGCACCAGTGATTTCTGTGTGTTTTTTTGAGAAATAAACTCTTTATATAATTATGCTAGTGTCACATGATATTCTGAGCATGTCAGAATGTGAGTAAATCAGTGTTTTAGATCTGAGTCGTGCTATGGTATAAACACCTCTTTAAGAGTTACTGTTATCCTCCAGGATCGTACAGCTGCTGGCATCCTCCAGAAGAGCTTCTGGGCACACAGCATGGACTGTGCAGAGCTAATGATGAGTTGGTGCTGGTGAAGAAGAGCTATAAAGAAATACCAGTGGGAATATTTCCAGGAAGATCAGCAGTCACGGTTGTGTCTCATGATGCTGACACACGTGAATTATTTCCCCTTTCAAGAAGATTTCTATGGAAAAAAAAATCTCTTCACTTAGGACAAGTTCGTTTTGATGTGAAATTTCTGTGTGCAAACCCTGAGAAGCTCAAAGTCTAATGCACCATTGGAAAACCAGATGAATATTTAGGTTTTTTAGTTGGCATGAGCAAATAAGAAGCTGCTGTTACTTCAGTAAAATGCTTGTGAGCTTGGAAGATGACAGGCACAAACAGTGTCTGTGGATGTTGACTCCTCAGGGTGTTGTTATTAAGTATTGTGGCTTTGTTTTTGCCTGCAGCACAAGCACTACAGCTTCCACCCCAGGATTCCGCCACGGACAAATAGCAGTGCCGTAGCTCCAGAGGATGCATCTCCTCCCGGCTAGGGAATTCATGTGTGCCCTTACTTGTTGGCAGAGTCAAGGGTGAATCACAATGTGCAGGACTAAACAGCTTATCTGAGCGGTTTAGAGCTGTTAACCACAGAGGCAGATGTTTTAACGAGCTGTTCCAGAGGAGGTCACTCATTGATTACTTTTGAGGTTACTAATTGATTACTTTTGTATTAGGATTGTGGCTGTGTCAGGCAGTGGCTATTAAATGATATCCTTTTTGGAAGCAATTTTTCACTTTATTTCTGCTTGTACTCCACTTGTCTGTGATGGAGTTTGGTGTGTGGACATATTTCTGATTTAGATTGTATTATACAGAGCAGGGTGTGCATACGTTCACATAGGTAATTACAGAAGGCTAATCTACATCTAATGGAAGCAAACATCCTGTGTACACACGTCCACATATATAGCAGACCTGTTTCGGCTATCCAGTTAGCTCTAGGAAGCCCTATTGCAGGATTTGCAAGCATAATATATAACTTCTTAACAAAAGAACTTCAGTGCACCACGTATTTAAGGACCTGAAGGTTTTGTTTGTGTTGTAGTTGAGGGGTGGGGGGTGACATTCATTTGTTTGGATATGAGGAGTTTCATGTTGTAAATCCTGACACGTTTCCTCCGGAGAGCTGTGACTGTCATCGTGCCAGCTGACCTCTGAAATATTTCCTGTGTTCCTCTCAGAAAAGGTCAGCGAGTAAAAAGAAAGCGAACCGAACATGATACAGTTCCCAGCGTGTCACTGTCAGGACTTTTGGAATTAATTGTTTTGGAGGGAGTACTAAATACTTGTAGAAAGCTTTTATTGGGATATCTCTACATTATTTGTTTATTCTCCTTTTTTTTTCTTTTATTATTTTGACTTTGAACACCACATCCGTGTCCTTGCAGTGTGAGTGCTAACCCTCTCCATATTCTTCCTCTTTGCCACCATCCTAAATTAAAAGGTAGAAGAGACCTGGATGCCATCTAGAGAAACACCCCTACCAAGGTAGGGCCAGCGGTAGCAAGTTGTTCAAGATGGCATTCAGCAGGTGTTTATCTCCATCCAGTAGGTTATTTCCAAGGCTAGAAGCTTGACAGTTTCTTTGAGCTGTTGTGTCAGTGTCTGATAACCTTTGTAATGATTTTTTTTGGTTAATCTGAATTTTCAGTATTACAACCTGAGGCTGTTGCTTCTAACCCTATCCTGTGCTGATCCTCACATCTCCATGAAGACACAACTCCAGGAAGTCAAACCCCACTCTGAGACCACGTGCAGATGTGTCCTTTTTCTCCAAGCAGCACAAACCCACCTCTTCCACCCTCCCTTTATATTTCAGGTGCTCCAGAGTTGTTGTCTCTCACTGGTGACCAAGATGTGAAAAGCTGCTCTGAAAGCTGCAACAATAAGGGCTGTCCAAGCTGATGCAATGCATTTCTTCCAAGTAATAGTTTCGGCGTTAGGCACCATTCAGCAGCTATATAGAAAGATGATATCTTGAATGCAAACCATGACTGCTGCTGAGTCATCACAAGCTGGTCTCACAGACCGGCTGTATCAGGACCTGATGCAGCTGAGCTACCTGTGCAGTCAGGACTGCGCAGTTTGCCTAAACACATGGAGCAGTATGGTTGCAATAGNAAAAAAAAAAAAAAAAAAAGGAACAGTATTATTATTTTAGGTGACTATGTGGTGTTCTTTTTAGCTGTGTTAAATAGGCTAAAAAAAATTAATGAGCCATTGCTATTGGAAAGAAAATCAAGTTAGTGCCAGAAATGTGTGTTTGCCAAATCAAGTTATACATCTTAAAATTGTACTAATGCACATCTTGAAAAAGATGATAGTTATCAACTATACCAAGAGATTAAGTCTCATTCATTACATGTCTTAAAGCTACTTTAAGCCTCAAGAGTTGAACAAGTTCATTTAATGTGTGAGCTAAACTCATTTCTTAAAAGACCTATTGTCTCTTAGTCATTTGACCTCATCTGGCAAGCCTTCCTGTTTATTTAGAAAACATAGGCTACAATTGCCAGTTTTGTCATGTGATGACTAACACCATCCTAATATAATGGAATATTGTGTAAACAGATCAAAAAGCACACACTTGAGAAGACCAGAGAAGGTGGGGATGTGCTGAATTTGCAAAAAACAAACAACATGGCTGTTGGACATAACAACCATGTACAATACAAGTTCTTTGTTTACAAAATAGATTAATTTGCTGAAAAGTTGTACTTAAAATTTGTCCAAAAGATCCAATGAAGTAGGCTCTTTTGCCTTTTTTAGTTCTTATTTCTCTAGTTTTGTCTTTATAAAGATACAAACAGAGCTGCTGATTCGTTTTCCTGTGACTTCAGCAGCCTGTCAGATGTGCTCGTTCCTTTTCTCCTGTCACTTGTCAGTCAGTATATGCAAAATGGTGTTGCCTAAAGGCTAAATCCAGTATGTGTTTGATACTCAATTTATTGGATTCTGGGAGTATTTGTAACTGCTTAAATTATTTTAAACTCTTTTCAACACTTTGTCTCCATTTCCTTACTTTTCTCAAGCTAGACCAGTCTGCATCTTGGATCTGCATAAACCTCAAGGATAGCTAAATGTGCTACTGGCCTACTAATTTCTGTTGCAAAAGAACAAAAACCTGTCCTGATTTCCTCTTGCTTCTATTTTTACGAAACTGTATTTAGTAGCATCTGCAGCAAAAGACTCCTTTCAGTCAAGACTTTAAGGCAATCTGCTAGAAAATGCCATTTTAAGTGACTTAGAAAGTCACTTTTAGGAAAGGTAGTGGTTTTTTTTAGGTTTTGCAGTCAGTGGGGATCATGGAGCTGGCCTGAACGTCGCTGTGCTGGACTTTAGCTCCCACTCTTTGCTGCTTTGGGGTAAGCTTATCACAGAAATACGGTGATTTGGAAGAATGGATGACATTTTATCTTTTGTATTATTTTAATTGTGCTTCTTTATGTGCTGCTTGTGTATAGTAGGGGGCTCTTGAGATATCCTGAGCATTTCAACATGAAAATGCTGACTCTTCATCATAGCTGCGCTGGGGAGAAAGTGATCACTGGCAATTCAGTATCGTTAACATCACCCTTCCTTTGAGGTTGAAAAGTTACACAAGTTACACTAAAATTCTGGATGTATGCTACTGCCTGTTTTTTGGAAATGTAACACTGCAGTGTCTCTTTAGTATTTATCAATATTTTAAAATGTGTGTGTGTATGTTTAAGTCTTGTATGTGTGTATGAATAAAAGCACATGTTTCAGGCATCCCTTTTTAGGGAGAAAATATGGATAGATGCATCACAAAGGTGCAGGGCCCGAAAGACGGACACAGGGAGCCCGTGGCCGTGCGGATTCCTCCCTGTGGGATAGGGTGGGAGGTGCTGCAGACGTGCGGCAGGAGCCGGTGCCGCGCACGTCTTTGGGCCCGTGGCCCTGTGCAGAGGGAGCTGCAGGACACTGGGGGCCGTGCGGGTGGAAACGGCCTCCCTGACCGTGAGAGGCTTTTCTGGGAGCAGAGCAGCTTGTATGTGGGAGGACACGGGGCTCCCTGTTGCAGGCAGGTACCTAACCCTTCCCGAGAAGTAACGCGTGTAGGATCATGTGCGTGGCCCGCACAAGGTCTCCTTTGCTTTCGCTGCTGGAGTTTTCTCCCGAGAGCAGATAAGAAGGGTAGAAAAGATCAAAGAGGAGGAAAATCAAGAGTGGGCGTTTATTTTCCGCTTCTGGTTTCTCTTCTAACCGTATGAATTCTCCCTTTTCAAATGCCTGACTATCTTGTCTTTTCTTGCTTTGACATCTTACTCAGATTTATCTTCGGCTAACGCTGCTTTTGAAGTTTCACCTGAGGTCTGAATACAAAGCTAGCAAACAGCTCTGATTCAGTAGGGACGTGCTTTAATAGCTGGCTTTATCTTTGGGGAGAAGCTATGAAATACATATCTTGATTGGTGTGGAAGATCCCGGAGAGTAAGTAACAGATTAGCACAGCTTGTTTTTTGCCTTGGGTTGATGTAACCTAGTACTGGAAGGGATCACCACAGAAATCCTCAGCACCAGCAAGTGTTGCTTTTGAGAGCTATTTGTGAGGGGGGGTCAAAGAAAAACACAGTAGCTCAAAGCCTCCTGCTAAATCTGGTAGTTCCTATTTCAAAAAACAAATTGCTTAGCATGCTGCATGCAGTTGCTTATCGCTGCCCTGATAGCCCAGGCTGCTGGGTCCGTGAGCAGAGCAGCTCCTCACCCTGAAAGCAAACGCACTAGCCAGCTGCAAGTGCAAACAGGAGCGTATCTGTTGTTTGCACTTTTCCTGCCTCCCTGAGGGCAGCAGTGGTAGTGGCTGTAAAGGGATATTTTTTGAGGAGCATTGGTAATTTTTTGTTTTATATGGAAGACGTGTTATATCTCTAAAACGTAGTGTGTCAGAGGATTAGAATGTGTGGTTAAAGATCCAATTTATAAAGATTCATTATGTTCAAATTACTGTACTCTTCCTTAAAAGCCAGACTTGCCAGTGCTGTAGAGTAAATGGCTGCTTGCAGTATTGAAGGAAGCCCTTACGCTGACTGAGGCAGCAGCAGCTGAGCGGTCTGGAAGACTGACCCTCCTCTTTGGAGGCAGTTTCAAAAGCTGTGCGACTTCCTCATGGCTCTGATTCCATGGGCACCGCCTGGTTGGTTTGTGCAGGGGGCCTTTCCTGGTGGTGATGAGAGTGCACGGCCGTCCTGGGAAGCCGCCCTGTGCAGCATCCCCCTGATTCATCTGTGTCCCTGCTCGCGGGGACTGGCCTCCCAGTGGGGAGAGAGCCAGTACATTTATAAGCCTTGGACCAGGCTTCAAAGAAGAATTACATGTTCTTGGGCGGCTCTTGCTGAAAGTGATGATAAACCTGTTTTATGGCAATAGTCATTTAAGAAAATAGAAAATCTGCTTTTTTTTACTCTTCTTTTTGTGTGTCTTGGCTAAGCTGCTGAGGCTGGTGAGCACAACTGGCTCAAAGCAGCCAGTCCTGCCAGGTAAATGTGACCTGTGTAAGCCTCACATCGCTGGACGCCCAAATGTAAGACATAATAGTGTGGATACCTGGATTTCCGTGGTCTGCATTCCCTTCAAGGACTGATTAGCTTTTTAAAAATAGACTTACCGGGGATTAAAGGAGAGACAGATAGACTGGAAAATGAATTTAGGGAAGCTGATTTTTTACTCTTCTTCGGATTAGGTGCGAAAACATGAGCATTTTTTACCTGATTCTATATAGAAGCTGCTTGATGTTAAAATACAATAGATATTTCTCATCCTTTTATTCAAAAAGGAAGATTGTAAAGCACAGGGATTATGCCTCAATAATTTTTTTTTTTTTTGCTTTGCTTTTCTGCATGCCTGCCTTTGTGGAAAGCTTTTAAGTTTTGTATTGAAATATCTTAACAGGGAAGCCAAAATAACAGATTGTCATAAAGAATAATAGGGATAATCTTGAAGAGTAAGCAGAAATTATGACAAGGATGGGCCAGAGTTCCTCTTCTCTGGGTAATTAGATAGGAAGACAAAGAAAGAACTGTCAGAAGAATGAAGATGTATCATCACTGTACATAATGTATATATTTACGATTTTATTTATGGATCACTTCATCCTGATTTGGTTCAGGCTGGAAACCTGGTGTACTGGAGCAGACTAGATCAGATCAGCATGCAGTTTGCTTTCCAACATAGTTTACTATACCCTACTCTTTTTCCAAACAGAGGTGAATATTAAATTAAGGAAGAATGTCTGGCTCTGCAATACATATCTGTGCCAAAACCACATGTATATGAAAGCACAATCAAAGAAAAATCCCACAATTGTAAGGTTTTGGTAAATGTTACAAATGTAGCAGTTGGCAAGTAAGTTTTAACCTTGTTTGTGTGAATCAAAATATTCTCCCAAATAAGAAAGCAGCAAAACCACTTTATTTGCATTAGTTTGGGTCATTACTTTTTAAAATTAACCTTCATTATTTGCGACTTAAGTACAAAGCTTGTTGTTTCGTACTCAAGGTGCAGCTCCAGTCTGTCCCTGACACTAACTTGTTAGTGCAGATATGGCCCGATCTTCCCTTGAGGAGTCTTGTGTATCTCTTCTGCCTCTTTTCTTGCAGTTTGCTTGAAGTTACTGCAGTCAGGTACAAAAATCTGAGACAACCTCTGAGTCTGAAACCTCAGAGCACTGCAGTGAGAGTTGACAGCTTGTTCTTGTGTCTGAAGTGGAGATATGATGAAATGGTAGGTGGCAGGGAAGAAGTGTCATATGGAGGAATTTTAATAGAGAAGCCGTGCTCGCTTGCAGTATGGGAATAACTTATGCTCTTTGAATCTCTTCTGTTTCTACTGTGTGTCACTTTATGCCTCGAGATCCGTCCCTGATCCGTATCCGTGCTGCTGCCTTCCCCTGAGAGCTGGCAGGGCTCACACAGAGGCTTCTGCCCTTGAAGCTGCCTTCGGCTTGTGGAGCAAGCGAGCGTCTGTGGGTTGTGTTGCAGTCAGGCTGGGATTCGGGTGCCTGTCTGGCTGATACCATCCCAAACCTGGGGCAGATTAAGCAGAGAATGCGTTTCTGCTGGCTCGGTGCAGTTAAAGCTGGAGGAGCAGTTTGCATATATCATGCCAGGGATTCTAACTTGGAGTGTGCTTTTGAACCCCTGAGTACATAGGTTAATACTTGCAGGGACTTCTGGTGATATCTTTGTATGCTTTTCCCTGTATTTGAGACACGTCTTACTTCTCCTTTTAACATGTTCCAGAAAAATATTTTTTTTAGGCTGCTAGCATCTCAGTGACGTCATTCAAATTTTCTGTGATATATTTGAGGCCTGGAGAGATTTCAGAGGAGAAGATTCAAAACTTTACTTTTCTTGTATATAAATGCAGGCAGGTAGATGAAGGTGACCAGCTGAGCATTGTGGCCACCACTGTGCAAATGTTTAAACTTAGAGAAGTGCAGCCCAACCTCTGTACATGGAGATGATCAGAAAGACCATCTGCAAACCAAAAATTTAAAGTTTGGGGGGTTTGTTTGTTTGTTTGTTTTTAGGAAGTTTTGGTTTGGAACTATCAGTGGCAATTGAGGGTGACAGAGCACTGGAACAGGCTGCCCAGAGAGGTTGTGGAGTCTCCTTCTCTGGAGATCTTCAAGACCCGCTTGGATGCAGCCCTGTGCCACGTGCTCTAGGTGGCCCTGCGTGTGCAGGGGGGTTGGACTAGATGACCTCTAGAGGTCCCTGCCAACCTTAGGCATTCTATGATCCTATGATTCTATGATTAGTTGTTTAAAGAAACAGATTTCCATTTTGAATTTTTAAGGGTAAGTAACATTTTAAATTATGAAAGATGCTTTTTGATAAAATACTTGTAATTCTGGTAACTGACAGGCTGAGTAAATGGGATAACTATTTTTTTCCTTTTTTTTTTTTATCCTTATCAAAAGTTTCAAAACTTTACAGGGTTAAAAATCATTTCTAGGCAGTGCAAATCTTGGTGGCTTCCTGAATCCTGATCTTAAACTTCAAAAGAGACACCCGCCTGTGTGGGTGCAAAGGATCATTCACAGCTTAAGAATAGAAGCAACATCAGTTCCTCCTGCTTCACTATGGTAACTGGAATGAGAACCCTGGAGTGTGTGCAAAGCTCGGGGTGCTTCCATCCCATCCAACACTTCATCCCACAGGCTTCCCTGCCCTGTGCTGCCGACTGCAGACGGCTTATTCTTTTTGTGGGATAAAGATGAGCTGGTGTGTCCCTTGGAATCCCAGTTCTTTAGAATCTGTGAAGAGAACAAACTGAGTGAGGTAATTAAATGTTTTTTTTTATGTTCATCCTCCATGATCCCATAGCAGGAAAGATAACAGACATTCAACAAGTTAGTTAGTCATAAGGCGATTATTGTTTTTCCTCCCTCCCAAGTGAAGATCCACACAAAACACAGATACAGGATATGAGGATTTTGTCATGGTTAAGTTATCAGTGTTAGGACTCAACAGAGTTCTTGCCAGAAGCACATCCCTTACTTTAAAACAAGCCTTCAGATGATATACTCAGTTGTATGCATGTTAAGTCCTTTTTGCTAGCATCATATATAAGCATAGGAAGTTCTGTAGCTCACAACTTTATAGACCTTGTTATTATACTGATTAATGGTATTTATATTCTAAGGTTAATTATTTATGAATATGCTTCTAAACGGAGGTTGGGAACAGATGAAAGCTGTCTGGAGTTGATTTTGGTTTCTGGAAGAGTTTGGGTACTCTGGGAGCTTAAAGACTTTATCAACTCGGGCACATGGCTTGCATTAGAAGCAAGCCCTGAGTAGCAAAAATAAAATATTGAGGGGAAGAGAGCATAATTGGGCTATTAGTTTCTTGTAAAGTGGAAGATGAATATGCTGCTTCTGTGGTCCTTTCAGGTTAGATAAATGAAATTTATTAAGGAGTCAATCCATGTGTCAGTTCCTACTGTTTATAAAATAATGGTAGCACAGATATTCTTACAGGTGCAGGACCTCTGAAATTAATAAGAGAAGTCTGGAGTTAAATCCTAGCCCAGATGATGTTTGTGATGTCTTCTAAATGTTTAGTAGCCTTTGTCAGCATCCTTCCCAACTCTTCTCTCCTGTGTTACGTTCTCCTGAAGTAGGTAGCTTTTCACTGTACTTGCTGAGTCACCCAACCTAGTGAATCTTACCAGCTCTCTGGATGAGGCTGTCTTCATTAAAAAAAAGAAAAAAAGGGAGCAGCCCATCCTAATCGGAGCAACCGATGTCAAGGAGCCAGGATGTGTGTTGGATGCATTTTGGGTTTCGGTTCAGAGTGGTCTCTCTGCTCCTGTGGCCTCCATGTGCGCTGGCACAGGGAGTGCAGGCGCCGCGGGAGAGCGTCTGCTTCAGCTTCACCTGCAAGCAGCCCAGTCCCGGCACGCTGAGGTTACTCCGCAGTTCAAATCGAAGCATGGAAACAGGGGCAGGCATGGTCGCTTCAAGAGTGTGCTCCTGAGCCAAGCTAATAATGTCATGTAAATGCAAACTGAGGGCCCTTGCAGCACACAAAAAAAAAAAAAAAAAAAAAACCACTTTATTTGCTTTTAGCGTAAACTGCTGGGAGTCTTGATTCAGCAGAGCATTAAATTTAACCCTGTTGCTTCAGGGCGTCAGTGGGCACGTACCAAGGCACAGCTGGATAATGGCTTTGGTAAAGAAGCTGGCTAACGATAAGGGAAGGGGTTCATTTTAACTAGTGGTTATGGGTTCACCAGCTGGTGGTTAGAGGAGAATCATTTTCAGGCTTTCATGGAAACCAGCACTTCAATGCTGTTATGCCAGTGTTCTTGCCAGTGTTCTTGGCAACAAGCTCAGAAGGAAAAGAGGTTGTGTTGCCCAAAGGAAGGTTTAAGTCAAAGGTTTAAGAGAGACAGATTTTGAGATAGTACATGGTTTTTGACTGAATCACAACCCAAAAACTATTTCAAAACTATTAAAAGCAGCAATTCAAGGGCTTCATTATTTGGATTGTACAAATAACTCTGACTTTCTGTTATTCTCAAAAATAAAATATAAACAAAATTTCAACAAAATCAAGACAGTTACGAAAGCATTTTGATGGAATTGTGTGCTCCCATGGCACGGGGCTCTAGAGATTCTTGTCCCTGTTTTAGGACAAGGACTCTGATGCAGACAGTTTCACAGCGTTGTGTTGTTGTGTAAATACAGAAACTATATTTAAAGCAGACGTTGTAAATGGGCGCACTGTGTAACCCGAACACTTCAGATGAGCAGTTCTCAACCAGTGTAGGCATAAAGATCTCGCCCCTCAGTTTAGTCTTGTATTGTTTACTAGCTTAGTATCATGCATAACTTAAGAAAGATTGCTGTATATATATATAAATGAGCTTGACTTCCATGTTGAAATGTTAATGTGTTGGAACGCAGTAATACATTCTGTTTTAGCTGTTTGTATCTTTCTGTGAAGTATATATTTCTTTTGGGTTGAGAGACATCTAGATTTGTTTCCGTAAACACTTCCTCCTTGAAAGCCTTCACACCACATGAAAATGGCTTTTGGATGGTTATTTTAATTGGTTTATCTTGTCCAACCGGTGGAGAATTTACCAGTATTTTTGGTGGAGTCAGATCATTTGGTTTGGCTGTCTCTATAGGTGACCAGTTTTACCTCCCTTTCCCCACCCTTGGCTGTTAAATCCCCAAGCAGTAACATGCTGAAGGCTCCTGAAACAGACTTTAGCAGTAAGGAAAGTCTAAAGGAAAGGGCTAAAAGTGTTCTTTTTTTTTTCTTGCTTGCTGACTGGGACCTGCAATATATTCTCATAGCAGAGGGCTCTGATTCGTAAAGATTGATCTGTGGCTGTGTTGTAGAAGCAATGATTCTGTGCACAGGACACGTATCTTCCTCTCCGAGCCTGCGTGGTGCGAAGGTCTTAGAAAGGGGGAGATGTCTGAAAATGAGCCCCAACAGCGTCAGCATGATGGGAAGCTCCCAGCAAAACGTGAGCTTAGCCATAGCACCGTGCCTTTCACCCGGCCTTGCTGCGCTCTGGGTGCTGGCCCAGGGGTTGAGGACAGGGGTTCTTCCCTCTTGCTCCTCGAGACACACCATTCAACTGGAAGCAGCTTTTATTGTGGCATATTATTATATATTTATAGTATATATAGTAGTATAAATACCGTATTTATTAGGGGGATGTTATGCTTTGCCAGCTATTACGTTGCATTAATACAAATGGAAACTGTGGCTCTGGAAAGGGGGAGGATGAGGTTGAGTTATTCTTGCTGAAAGACATAATGCGCAGGAATCAGAGTGTCTTTGGGGCATGCTGCCCCAATATCACACTGCAGCCCACACGCCAACAGCGGAACGCGGAACGCAGGTTTCTGCATGTGCAGGCAGGCTCCAGGAGGAATATTGCTGGGACTAAATCTGCCAAAATGCAGGGGAATGTTCTGCAGATCCACAAAGAGCATCTCCAGAAATAAGGACATAAGGTCCCTCGGTGTCACAGCAAGGTGACACAAATTCTTTAAGTTACTGGTTTTGTATGCTCAGCTAGCCCTCTCTGATTCTTGTTTCAAATAAGTACCCTCAAATTTGATTTATCGTGTGATGTTTAAATACTGAATTTATTGTATGGAATTGCAAATATTGCTTAATATCTGGTGGGATATGCTAAGACAATTTATGGATATTTGGTTAGCCTAAACATTAGAAATAATCTCTGTGCTAGTTTAAAGGTCTGCTGCTGAACCTCTGAGGAAAAACTAAGTACAGTACAATTAATGTCGCAGTTTGCCTGAAAAAATTGGACTCTGGCTTTCACTTCAAAGTACTCCATGGTGTACAAAATATCATAGGGTTTATTAGTTACATTTCATTTTTAGGATGCATATTTATTTTTATTTTCGAATGTACAATGAGATCGTTTCTTCACCTTACAGAAAAGACGACGGCGGATTGACCGAAGCATGATCGGAGAGCCAACAAACTTTGTCCACACAGCTCACGTAGGATCAGGAGACCTTTTCAGCGGGATGAATTCGGTAAGTGTGAGCGGATGAAGAATATTCCATCATAGACAGGGTCTGGGAATGTTTCGTATGAAGGCTGTGCCTGGAATTACTAGTTAAGAGTGATTCTCCACTGAGTTTATAAACATTTCTTATATGCTTATGAACAACCTGTCAGTGTCTTAAGTAAGTTCTTAAGTCCAAATGTTAACCACTTGCATTCAAGATTGTGGAATGTCATTAAAAGAAAATCTTGTATTTATTGACCATTTGTAGTATTTGCTCTATAAAGTAGGTTGTTAGTAGACTGCTGTAAAAAAATCACACAGCATTTGTGAACAAAAGCAATATATTTCAAAATATATTAGAATATTTTAAAATGGCACATCTCTTTAAAGTATCTTATTATTTTTAATGTAATTAATTTGAAATTTCTACCTTTTCCTACTTCATGGTTCTTACAAATATTTATTTTTTGTCCCTGTTGAGGTTTTCTATACTCTGTTAACCCTACTTGAGATGTGAACTATTTCCAGAGCAAGCGGAGCAAGCCACGGGCAGGGCTTTGTGGCTTCCTGTAGGTGATATGCACTATGAATGTTTTTATATCTTTGCAAGTGAAAAACAGCAGCTCATACAGGAAAGGGAGCTTGTGAGCACACACTGCTTTTCTACTGCTTAGTGTTTTCTGTTAACTGTCAAACTGTTTTCAAGGTCAGATTTGTTTTATGAATATGTGACCTAAGAAAAGGGTGGTGTATAGATAATGAGGAAAAATGCCACTTGATCTTAATGATCCCCTTTAATGGAAAAGCAATGGTTTGTAGATGATAAATTTTGGTAAAGGGAGAGATGGACTTCTGTCAGAGGCAGCTGAACACCAAGTAGAACTGTAAAGAAAAAGTCAGCCCCTCATACTGTAGCCTGTTGCAAGTGAAGTCACTTACAGCTGCCTAGAAGCTAAATCAATTTTATGGCTTACTGAGATTAGGAAAACTTTTATATAATAATAACTCAATAGCTACTGGGAAAGGGCAAGGCCTTGGAAACTTAACATCACACCCAGAAGACTCTTTTTGTTTTGTCCTCTAAAAAGACATAATGGAAGTTATCTGTACTAAAGCATCTGTAAACAAGTTACAATAGATAAACACAGATTCAGCTGGTTAAAATTCAATTAAAGCTCTTTATCTATTAATACCACATTGTATCAGTATTTAAAACAAAGTATGAAATGATGCGAGCCAGTGGTGATCTTGTAGTTAGAGCTAGAGAATCTTAGAGAATAGAGTTAGAAAATACATGTTATTCTTGGTTTGGAGATGTTTTTTTTTAGCTGTTTGCTCCCCCCTTGTGAGAACCTTTCCCACTGTCACTGCTTCGCTGCCTCCCAGGAGGACTGGAGCACGGCGGGCGCAGGCAGACACGCGACCTTGGAGCCCCTTGCCGTGCACGAGGTCCCGCTCACCGCATCCTTCCCAAGTGGGCTTTATTCTTTCATTTTGAATACTCACGCCTCTTTTCCCCTCTTCCCTTTCCCCTCTTCTCTTTCCCCGGTAATGTGCTGGATCAAGAATAATTTTTATGGAAAATGCCTCTCTCTTTTCAGAAGCATAAATCCTTTTCCTGGTGTTTATTTTCCTGCGTCTTCCTTGGCAACTCAGTGTGGGGATACTTCGTCCTGCCTCCTTGTTCATCCTTTACAGTGTAACATCCAAGACCAGTGTAATCTCCATGTGTTCTTCTGTGTAACTTTCTTCATAGTATGGACATACACCAGTTTGTACCTTCTGCCTTCTAAAAACCTTGGCCTAACCACCTGGAATTTTGTTAGCTTTTTTTTCTCTACAAATTGAGTTCTTTTTCAGTGTCCGCTCTGTGCCTTGTCATCAGCATTATTCTTTATGCGTCCTCATACTTTCAATTGCAGTACTTTTCAGACTACTGAAATATTGTGCTTTTTGTTTGCATTCATTCTCCACAGAGACCCTCGCTTCTTTGTCAAAGGTAAAATTAAACAGTAGGAGCCCTTGTGCGTGGTTCCCTCCTCCTTACCAGCACCTACCTCCTTTTTTACCTTTGTGTTCCCCGCTGAAGTTTCTTGCTTTGTATTTCTGCTTCATATGCCACAGTCTCTCCTTCAGTTTCATGTATTGCAGCCTTTAGCTTTCTTTTGTTTTCTTTCTCAAGGACCATCTGTGCCATTTTCTAATCCTAACAGGGAGGGGAAAAACGGTAAAGAAGGGAATTAATGAGATGGCTCCCCCGCACAACAGATTGTGTGATCTTTAATTGGTGCAACGCTTCTCCCTGTCCAAGATTATTGCATCCATAGAGTGTCTAAATTAGATGCCAGGCAGGGAAGAGCACAGACGTTGTGTATCATTAGGTGTCGTCAGAAGGCATTGCTGTCTTGGAAGGAGAAGAAATGGTACTTCTTTGTGCTTCTAGCTGAGATTGCCTCAGAAGGAGGATGCTCTGAGCGTGCCACTCAGTCAGCATGAGAATTGGACTTGCTCTGTTTCTGCTCTCCAGCCTCTGTCCTCTGCACTAACTTTTCATTTATGGGATGGACACAGGATTGCTACTGAAAAAATGCTTAATTTTGCGAGTGGGTTCATTTTGCTTTGGGAGCCACTTTATTTTACCAAAGCACCAAGCTAGAAGGTGGCTTTTCCATGTGCTGTGCACAGGCACAGAGAGGCCCCCGTCTTTTGCACAGCACTGCTTTGTGCTCTCAAAGGCAAAGGCCCTTAAACAGGACTTTTTCACACCGGGTTGAGGCTGGGCATGCAGGAAGGAGCAGTGCTGGTTTATCTGAGGCAGGGAGGAAGGCTGCTTTCCTGTGGAGCGCTGCTTAAAAGAGTGTCATGGGTTTTGTCTTTACACGCAGGGGAAAATACCGTGCAAGACACTCGGAGACAAAGCTCCACCACTGTTTTAATGTAGCTTTTTGGGGGGAACATTCTGAGGATGTCTATGAGGTCTATGAAAGAGCACGCCTATTTTGAGCAGGGCCTTGCAGACATCGGTTTCTTGCCACAGGCGCCGTTTCGGCAGCTGTACCTTTACATGCATAGGTTACTTCATGCTCATTGCGTGTGTTGTGTGCGCTCTTGGGTGTAAATAGAAAAAGAAAACCCAAACCTTTCACATCGGAGTTGTCTTCCCACAGGCACTGGATGATGATTATTTTGATTCATGCAGCACAAGCACAAAAGAAAACCGTGTTCTATCTTCCTTTTCACTGAAAAAAAGGCAATGAAAGCCAGAGTGGTGTGGGTGGTGGCAGGGGGCTGCTCTTTGTGCGTTTGTTTGCATCAGCCTAAAAATAACTTCAAATAAATTATTTCCAGAAAAGTTGATAGGTTGAGTATGGTTTAAAAAATAAATCCTCTGCTGATTAAAGGACTAGTATCAATTAAGGAGAAAAGTTTATTTTATGGAAAGGTAGACAAACAAACAGCCCCCAAGCAAACTTCCCCATCCCAGAGGCAGCTTTCTGGTGTGGGAAGCCCTTTGTTTCATGTGTTCCAGAATTAGCTGTGCAGCGCAGATACTATCCAGACGCATCCAACTTTGTTTGCTGTGTTTTTATCTTGGTGGTAGTGTTAACTTCGCTGCTTGATGGCACTTAGCAAAGAACGGTTCCCGCACAGCCAAGTAAATTACAGCTTGTCAGATGGAGCGGAGCTGGAAGCCGGCGAGAGACCTGATTAATTTCCTTGAGTAATCAAGGAGCGCAGTGGCAGCCCGAATCAGCCGGTTTCCTTTGTGGGAGAGGGAAGCCCCGGGCATCAGCACTGGTCCGCGCTGCTCCTGCGCCCGCGCCGGTGCTGGTGCCGGTGCTCTCAGGGCAAAGCGGCGCGAGAGCTTCCGCGGGAGCGCTGGGGAGCGAGGCAGGGCACGTGTCGCCTGAGCCGCCTCTCGTGTCCCCTGCAGGTGAGCTCCATCCAGAACCAAATGCAGTCCAAGGGCGGCTACGGCGGCGGCATGTCTGCGGGCGTCCAAATGCAGCTGGTGGATACGAAGGCGGGATAACCCTGGGGAGACCTTCCCGGTAAGTGTCGCCGTGCGGGCACCCACCGCACCGTGAGGAAGGCCGTCCTGCCGTGTGCTGGGATGAGATCCCTGTGGAGAGCAGCGTTACTGCAGCGCCCCGTTGGGAGAAGCGCTGGCGCCGAGGCGCTCGGAGCGCGGCTGACACGTGTCTTTGTGTTACAGGTTTATGTGAGTTCCTGTATCTTCTTTCCTGTGTCCCCTCTTTGCCTTGGTGACTGCTTTCTGTGCTTATGACAAGAGAGAAGTGATGGCTCGTCGTTCGCCCGTTGTGATTACTCCAGTGAAAAGTTGCTGTCCTGCTCTGGTGATGCCATTTCTCAGATTGGTCCTTCTGTGCCTTTCAGTGGCATGCACACATTGGCCTCTACCAGCACTATGGACATAGAGCTGTTTAGGGTTGATTTTAGCTTTTTCTCTTTTTTTTTTTTTTTTTTACTTTTTGATTTAAAGCAAATTAAAGCATCAACTGTAGCTTCCCTCACCCCTCTCACAAATACTAATGCACAGCACTCAGTTGCTCGTTACTCTTTAAAATCCCTTTCTGTGCCCAAGTAACTTAGAATCGAGTGAGTTTTCATTAATATTTTTAATTTCACATCGTTCATATGCATTTTTGAAAGGTCTGGGACCTGCAAGCACAAGTGATGTTTCCTACAAAATCAGCAGAGTAGATGACCGCATGCTTTGTGAAGTTGCTTTGTATGGTGGCCCCTTCGGTGCCAGAAAAATAATTGCTTGCTGCGGACTGATGATACTGTTGCTGGTGAAAAATTTAGCTGTGGCACCAAGTCACGCCTGTCCCCGAAATAGGACTTGTAACTTAGCTGCTTCAGAGTTATGTTTTTATTTTAGTTTTTATCCAATTGGTCTTGAAATAATAAAGAGAGAGCTTGCATTCATTCATAAGGCAATTGTTGTAAATGTTCAATATATTTATTTTGAAAGAGCTGACCTCGAGACTGTAAACCAGTATAGTACCGTATCTAAGTGTTGTGGAAGCGCTTTAGTCTATTTTAAAAAAAAAAAAGAAAGAAAGAAAGAAAGAAAAGCATCATGTTTGGCTGCTTCTTTTTCCTTTTACAGTTTTTGTTTTTAAATTTTGGGCTGCACGGTCATTCCCAGTTAGCAGCATGTCAAACTGCCTGCAATATTAGCTAAAGTTTAGTAGACTTCTCTAAGTAGTTGGCAGTTTCTGTGTACTAAATATTTCGGGGCCATGGAAGTTGCTAAGAGCAACAAACTAATCTGGCAGAGCAGATGCCAGCGAAAACAACATACAGGGTGACTTTTTACCAAGTCGGTAAAAAGCCTTTTGCTCAGGTTCCAAAGCATGTTTCTCTTTCACATGTTGTGAAAATTGTATTTTAATATTGCACTGTTTTCAGGTGATCTCTGTAAGTGGTCCTTTTATTTTCCTTTTTTTTTTTTTTTCCCTCTTCTTCCTTCCTGGTGGTTTGAAACAAGCCAATGGTTTGAATCCTGATTGAGTTCTAATGTTGGGGATTAAAAAAGGTCATCCTAGCAGATACCTGGGATGATCTTAACTGATCTTAATCAGTTTCACTTCTATACATGCACACGTGTTCATAAATATAGATTGATGTCGTACGTGGCTCGCTCTTCTGATTTCCTGATTTCGCATGGCAACAGTTAGCCAGTTTATTTTTTTTTTTCTTTTCAATCACACATGCGCGAAGCCCCTTCCCCGGTGTCGGTGGCAGAAGGCGGTGGCCGGGGAGGGGGTTGTCCTTCCCACCGCGGCGGCGGTGGCCGTTCCGGGGCGCCCTGTTGTGGTGGGGCTGGGTGCTCCCCGCCGGCAGCGGTACCGACGCGAGGTCAGGGTGCCCCCTGCCCGGGCTGCGCCAGCTCGTGGCAGCGCGGTGCTCTGCTCTCCGTTGTGTAAGGGGTCAGCGTCCCCCGTGCCGCTTTATCAGCGAGTCTCAAATCTGCTATGATCACGAAATGATATTAACTGTCATCGGTAACTACAGCTGAAATTCGCCTGCTGAAACTATCTTGCCTTTGTCATAACGTCTTCAGCTCACTAGCCAGAAAAAGAAAATTTGCCATATTTTTATAACAGACATACTTTTTTTGTACATTGTGTTCATTCTTGAATAAAGTCAGTTCAGTGTTGGCTTGTAGATATTAAAAGGAAAGTATTGACTTTGATTCAATAAATGTTTTCTTTCAGTTGGTGGCTTACCCTTTTTCTTCTTCGCAAATTACTTTTGCAGTGGAAAGACATTTGCATCCCACAAACAAACTGGCAGGGAAAATTCTTGGAAGAGCAACCTATTAGCATGAGAAGAAGAAGTAATTTGCAGCCTTGAGTTTTTTTTCATACCACTTGACTGTCCTGTTGCTAAGTGGGTTACACCTTAATTTTATAAGCAGTTTTGTTTCTTTGATTTAGTGTGTTTACCAGGGGCCTCTGCAGCTCATCTCGGAGAGAAGGTTTCTTAATGTAAAATGAATCCAAAACCTCTCATGCAGGTTTTCTACCTTAGGGGTTTCTTCTGGCTTGTTCTTGATGGTGATGCAGATTATTTTATTGTGGTGGTCTAGAGAAGACAGTAATTAAATTACTGTATTAAATTACCCTATCATGGTAAAATTAAATACCACATCACAGTATGTCTGCATTAAATCTAACTTGTTATTACTCTGCATTTTGCTTAATTCATTACTTTCTATATTTGACTCTGTCAAAGTTAATTATTTGAGAACAAATTTTAAACTCAGGCTCCATTTTTTAAAGGATGGTACTGAAATATGCTGTGTGATAAGGTGTTGAATTTGCTATTCACAGAAACTAAAAGCTACTTTTAAAAGATAGTTCAAGAGGAAAACCATGAGATAAGGATCAGCTGCAAAAGCTTTTTTAATAAGTAAGGTTGTCAAACTGTGTACCCGGGTGAAAGAGTAAATCGAGTGACAGTGACCTAGCCAGAATCACAGGAGTGTTCACTGCTGAAGTAAAGGCAGCTCTCCTTTCTGGATGCTCTCGTAAGTCCAAGAAAGAAAAGTCAAAACGGGATTACTGCACCCACAAAGCAGTAGGCTCACTAAAACATTTAGGATGCCTAGAAAAGGCGATGCTTTAGCCCTTTGTTAAAATAGTGCTCAGCCTCCTCAAGGGAGCCAGGCTGCACGCTCTTGTTCTTCAGCTTTTCAGGTGTCTGAGCAGTAGCAGGAGTCAGCTCATTCCTGTGGCATCCCTCTGAAACGGGATCATGTGGAATGGCTCATGGATCCCTGGAAAGTCGTGGCCCCAAGCAGCCCACATCCCAACAGAGTGGCCCTATTTCTTTAGGGGGCGTGGGGTCTAACTCTTAAGTTTTAATATTCTATGTGTATGAATTGAATAAATCTCCCTCCTATTTAATGAAAGTAGTGGGGTTCTCGTGTTTGGTTGTGGTGTTTTTTCAACCTCAGGATCATTCTGGGTCTGTTGGTGTCTTACTGTGATTCCAGATCCTCATATTCCTCGAAGAGAAGCACTCCTACACAAGCTGCTCCCAAGTTTTCCTAAACCTTATATTCCAGCACAAATGCCCACAGAAAAAACAAGTATTGCCCTGGGTTTGGGAGTGCTAGCGCATAGCTGGGATATTGCATCTGTATGATGCTGAACAATAAAAATTCCCACTTCTCATTCCATGTCCCTTTTTCTGTCATCATGGCTCACCACAGAAAACCATGCACCACAGAAAACCATGCACATTTATTATTTAGCATTTTATTATTCCTCAGAAACTGCTTTTAACATGAGAGAATGATGAAATCTGGTCTAGATTGCCAATTTTGTGGTATAATGCAATATCCCTGAGCACAGACAGGACACAAAACACTTTAAAGAATAAAGACTTCAAAGGTTCAACATTTGGGATAAGAGTTTATGAGTCTTTTTATTAACTCTGTGAAATCACACTGGTTGCTACTATATATATTGCTACTATATGAGTGTATGCGTGAAGATAAGAAGTGCTCTTATGCAACTGTAAGGCCTAAAACTGAGGTTCAGCACAGCAGTACCTTCTTTATGAAGGAGCTGCGGAGTTCACCGACCTGTCTGGGCCTGAGACCACCTGCAACATGGTTTATTTGGAAATTAGGGATCCGGAATATGGTTGAGTGATGGCTGAATCGGGGGATAAGACTGCCAAGAATAAAGCTTCCTGAAAATTTATCTTATGGGTCTATGCACTGGAGTAGCAATGGCTGAATTTTGGAGGGTTCTTTAAGCAATTTGTGTTAGGCAACAAGGTGGAACCTCTGTGCAGACCCAAAGAAAACAACCCAAATTTGAAAGAACGGCACTCTCAGTGGAAGCCATATTTCTGAATCATTGCTGTGAACGTACAGCTGTGGCTGCATTCATTGGAAACCAGCAAAGACGTCACCCAAGACAACATGATGCAATGTCCTTGTTCTTGGTGGATCTCCTATGTGTTATGGAACATACAAGAGCATTGTATTGCCAAGCTTACTAAAAAAATGATGAATTGCACGTGGTCTCCTGCTGTCTCAGAAGAAGAAAACCTGTTCACTTTCACAGTATTCACTTTTTCATCATCTGCACGATGCAAAGTGCTTGGCAGCTGCACACACACACGGTCACCTAACATTACTGTCAGCTGTACAGATGCTTGGATGCATTATCTAAAGATGTGCCCTATTCAGTAAATAGTTTGATGAACGGCTGACTGTGTTTAGCTCCCTCGTTACCACGTGCAAGCGTAATGTAGACCTGGCTGCAGATCTGCATACAGCGACGAGGATAACACGTGTTGGATACGATATCTTGGCTCTGCCGGTGAGCAGTAGAAGCACTTCAGAAGATTGCCAATGGCACTGAGTGAGGTTGCTCGCACCTCCTTATTCCCAAATTTTGTGCCAACCCGGTTCCTGATTTGGCTGCACAGCCCACTGGATTGGGAATGAATCTGTGTTAAAGGAGATTTTTTTTGGCCAAATTGTTTCAATTTGGATCAGACTCTGTCACAGCCCTGTGGTCCTCTCTCTGATGCTATTAATTGCACCCAGCACCACTAAGTGAGACTTCCACCTTCAGGCATGTCGTGAGAAATGGTGAATTCAGGCTTCAGACAGGTTCCCAAAGGAGCCCAGAGGGCCAGAGTGCAGCCAGAGCTGGCATTAAGTGGCTGAACACCAAACCCACTTATTTCAGTGTGGTGCAAAAATCCCATCACCACGTCACGAGCAACCAAGCTGGCATGCAAAGGACAAAGTTTGGCTGTTGTAACATAGTTATTCGAGCATTTTGTGGGGACTTTGTGAGGCAATGTTGAGTAGTCTGCGCCCAATTATGTTTTTTCCCTGTATCTGCTGCTCTGTTTTTTGGTAGTAAGATATTGAGAGAGCCTACAGCAGAAAATTAATCTGTTACACTTGGCGCGCTGGTCCTTTTAAGTGCAGTGGATGCTTTACCTTGGGACTTGGCATGAGCAGAAGACACTCTGTGAGGCGCAACACACACTGCAGTACTGGGGATCTGGTGGGTCCCACCACATCAGCTGGCTCAGGCTTTTCCATCTTTTCAAATAGAAGTAATGACATATACAGCTTTTGTCAGAGTGAAAGTGACTAAAAAGGGAGAAGGTATTTCAGTGTGAAACAGATCACTACCCACCATGTAGATACACCTTGTTTTTCCTGAAAGCCCTAAACAATAATAAAGTTTCAAGTACAGACACCTGTATTCAGCGTGTGTTTTCCACCAGCATTGTGCATGTCAAGAGTCAGGGGGAAATGCTTCTTAAGAACAGGTTTGGTGTCTCCCATGCTGCATCTTCAATGCCATGAAGGATTTGCTGGCTTTTCCTTGTTTTTTTACATCTCTCACCATTACAACAGCCTATTGAGGTTGCAAATAATTTGAAATACATGCTGGGCATTTTTGCAATTTCTGGCAAGGCACAACTACAACTGAGTGCCTTGCTGACGTGAAGACACAGCTGTGATGTGAGCAGCCCTCGTGCTCCCTATAGGATCTGGGTTCTGTTCCCTTACCTGCTGCCACGTCCTCACCAGACATGTGGAACAGACCATGAGGTGATTATGATGTTTCTTGAGATGTCACATCCAGGAGGAAAAGCCCATGTTACATGGAGTGGATTTTGAAATGCACAACTCAGATTTCAGAAACTGCCGCAGCACTTGGGAAATGGCTGAATCAGCCACATGGGAAAACATGATGGAAGTAAAAGCTAATGCAACATTTTCTAAAATCTAGAAAATGTCCTGAAACAGTTTACCTTAGCCAACGCCTTTACAGCTGCAGTAAAACACGCAGATGTTCGTAACCTCAGAGCAGTGTGCGCGTCCCAGGTGGTGAATGCTAACGTGCCCCGGCAGCTGCAGCTGCAGCTTCTCTCCGTGCTCGTCGCGGTTGGCCTGGCGCAGCGGCGAGGGTCCCCTCGCAAGCGGGGAGCGCTGGGCAGCAGACTGGGCCGCCCCGTGCCGCCTCCCTTCACCCCCCTAATGGGGAAACACATCCCAGAACCTGGGTGTCCACACACACCTCCATGCAGTGACGGGATGGGTTTGGGAGGTCAGGAGGAGGGACAGCCCGTATGGGTGGCCAACCCCACTGCGCCTTGGCCTACTCCCCCCGGAGGGGAGCAGGAGCTGTTGGCCCAGTGCAGCTTGTTCATTTTTCACTGTTTTAGGTAGTGGGTGCCAAGCTGTTTGCTCTCCCTTTGGAACTGCAGCCAGCGTTTGGTTTCCACACGGCTGACACTGTGAGGGTGCCAGAGCCCTGGCACAGGCTGCCCAGAGAGGCTGTGCAGTCTCCTTCTCTGGAGATCTTCCAAACCCGCCTGGATGCCACCCTGTGCCCCGTGCTCTGGGTGTCCCTGCTGGAGCAGGGGGTTGGCCTGGATGGTCTCTAGAGGCCCCTTCCAGCCTCAACCCGTCAGTGACTCTGGGGTTCTGCGTGGCACAGTGGGCTCTGCAGCACCGGCGCGCCCAGCGGAGCGGGGCTCTGCGCTGAGCCGCGCTGGGAAGTGAAGCCCTGCTCGACAGCTTTGAACACTGTCCGTGAGATAGGAACGAATGTTTCTTACCGTGAGGCTGGATAGGGTGGTGTCCACATGCGGGGGGCTGCATGCCTCCTTCCAGGGTGGGTGTAAAAATTTTAAAAAGCAACAGAAATTACAGCTGCTTCACACCTTTTAAAAAAATACCCAGTGGTCCATTTCCACACGCACTCGCCGGGTCTGCGTGACACAGGGAGGATACTGCCAGCCCAGGACAAAGTCCCTGTGTTTGGTTTCCCAGCCAGAGCCACCCGTGTTTGCGTGCGGGCGCCTCCCCCATGGGGCACAGGCACCGCTGTGCGCGGAGCCTCCCCACGCGCCCGGGGCCATCCCCGCGTCGGGGCTAAACAACCGGCTGTGGTGCCCTGGAGCTCTCTCGGTCCTCCAGAGTAACCAGAGCAGTGGAAAATTGTGACAGAAGAAAATGCCATGGACAATGCAACCATTTTGTGAAACCTAGAATTTCAGAGCTGCACCAAGAAGACAGGTTCTGCAAAATTTACGCAGCTTTTCCAGCCTTTAAAACGCATGAGCATGCCCCAACACGTGGAGTGAGCTGCAGCTGTGCTGACCTACACAGCTGTTACCCTGTTATCCCAGCAGATCCTGCTCCCGGCCGCCGCGGCCCCGGCTGTCCCCGTGGCCTGAGCTGTATGGAGACGCAGCCGTGTCCTCTGAGAACGGGCTCTCGCGCTATCTGGGCCACGGGGCAGTTCACAGTCTCCGTGCGCCTCCAAACCTTCATCCACAACAAGGCAGAGGCCGGCCCAGAACTGATAGTTGCTTCCTCCCAGTCTCAAATACCGAAGCTACCTGACACCGGACACCTGCGGTCACCGCAGAAAGCCCTTCTGCAGCCAGATTTATTAAGAGCTGCTTTTCCAAGTAAAAGCAGGTTTCTGCATGAAGGAAAGGCCGGTCAAGAAATGACCACCAGGAAGACTGTCCTGCTGGAGGGGCCTTCTGAAGAGGTCGCTGCAGCCCCTTGAGTACCAGTGGGGCAACCAGGGCCTTTTTTTCCTCTGTACAGTAGTGCTGCCCTGTCACTGCTCTTGGAAAAAACGCCATCAAATATGTGCAGCTGCTGACTTGGAGAGTGCTGCATGCAGGAACGCTACCCACACCCCTGAGCAGAAATCCTCCTCCATGGGCCCGACATGCCTGCTAAATTTATGCTTCTCTGTAAGTAGGAAATTTCCACGGTGCTGTCCAACAGGCAGTGCCATATGGTCTGTAAAAGCCCCACAGTGTGAGCAATCTTGATGTGTGCAGCACAAGATGTTTAGAAAGTTGTGGTAAATATTTGGACAATTGGTCAGTGGGCACGCTAGACAGGCAGTTGCATTAGATTGTTCCCTGTGCCAAGGTAAAGCCACTTTCACAGCAGACCAGACTGAATATAGGCTATTGTCCAAGCCCAGATCTTACAGTTAAGTTTTTTGACCATAAATGAACGTGTGAATGAGTCGGGCCTTTCTTCATAAGGCCCAGTGATCCTGAATGAGAGAGCTGCAAGCAGGTTTCGAAGGATTTTGCAAAGCTAAGGCTACATTTGCACAGCCCATGATTTCAGTGCCTTGCTTTTTCCCACGAGTGGCTTTGTCCTGATTGTATGTATACCGCATTGCCCACATTTCTGTTCCTATGCTGCCTATATCTTAGACAGCTTCTCAAAACTATTTTTTCAGGCTTTGCAATCGATGTTGCTTCTTTCCCACCTGAAGTCAGTCTTAATGCCCCCATTGCAAAAAGCATCACAGATACATTCATGTAGGTTATCGGGACCGCACAGCAGGAACTTAAGTGAGGTTTACAAGAAAGACGGTAGGTAAATCACCCTTAAAGATCTCCCGGAATGCTCTCCAGGTAGCATTAGAACATTCTGGTGTTCACACAGGGGTTAGCGTCCTCTGCAGAACAGCAGCAGCTTTTGCAGCGCTGCAGCAAACGGTGGCACCCGGGGCCTCAGTTCCTTCCTAGCGCAGCAGCCCCTATTGCAAGGTCATTTCAGTGAGGGGCCCAAGCATATGTATGGCAGACCCTTTGGAGAAGTAAAACTCATTTATTTTGTATTAATAATGATATCAAATGGTTATTTTTTTTCATAGTTTCTTCTTCCTTAACCTAATTGCTCTGTCCCTAGCCAATGTGAGGGACGGCGAGACCCAGAAGGATAAGCTCGCTTTAGATGCAGCGGGGGAACAAGAGAGTGCTCTATCATGTCAGGCAATTACCGCAAGATATGAAAAAGCAGATCTTCTGAGAAAAGGAAAAAGGGTCACAGCACTCAAAGAGCCTCAGTTCTTTTAATGAAATAATTAATTGGTACAAAGGCTGCAGGAACTAATCCAGGAGAGGACGCAGTTTGTCTCATTAAGGGTCACTTTCCTTCTCAGCTAGCTTCTACTTTGCTGATTTATGTTGGTGAGGGCACTTAGGCCCGCCTGTGTGAAGAACAGGAGAGAGCTTCTCACTTTCTCTGCTTCAAATCCAGGTTTTGGCTGCTCCCACCAGCACAGCGGTGATGTGCAGCACACAGGACCACGCTCTGCCTGCCACCAGGCTGCTGCTCCCGTAGCTGTAAGCCTGACAGCAGAAATACCCACGGAGGAATGACACTTCTGCATGCAGCTCCATGCTGCCATTTGGGATCTGCACTTCAGGCCATGCCATTTTGCTCCTGTGACCGACTGCAAAGTGAATATTGTGTTCAGTTGTTCGTGGCTCTTTGATCAGCAAGTGGGTTGGATTTGGCATTCATGGATTATGGAAAGCAGAGGAAAAACCCCAGCCTGCCCGGGAGCAGAAAGGGCACAGAAAGGTGTGTGGTGGGGGCCTGTGTTTCTCTAAGAAGTCCAGCACGCAGCGGGGCTGCCCCAAGTTGCAGCAAATGGATGAGTTTAAAAAAAAAAAAACAGCAAAAAGCAGCAGGCTCTTGTAGGGCTTTCCTGGAGCCAGCAAAGGAAGGTTTGGCAGGCTGTTTCCAGACTCTCTTTCCAGGCTCTCTTTGGTCAGATAAGCCTGCCTGGATAGGGAATGTCTTTGCAGCAGTGCCATGGTCATTCCTGAAGAGAAGAATGCTTTTGGGACAGCTGTTTGAGCCTCCCGGGCTGGTGGGAATGTGGCAGAGAGGAGGGCGTGTGGAGGCAGGTCACTCCTGATGATTCAAGGAGCGTGGCCAGCTAAATGGTATGAGCTTGTTGAAGCTGACCAAAAACTGGGCCTGGCTTTGAACCTCCTTCAGAAAGGGGAGAAGGAATGGGTGGTGCAGGACTGACTAAGATGGGTGATGCACTGGGCTTGCTCATGGCCTCAGACATGATCTAGCTCCCTGCAGGATCCTTTGTGTAAAATCTGTGCTCACTGGTATCCATTTTTCACAAGATATGTCAATCAGAATTATTTTAACTGCCTTAAGTTAAATACATTATGCTTGAGAATTAACGATACCTTGAACCTGTTTTCTTATCCTGTCCCTGTCCCACTGTATTAGACCCCATGTTAGTTTGCCGTTCCCCTCTTCCACAAAAGGAGACCAGTGAGCACTGAGCTTTATTCAAAACTACACTGAGATATCAGCAACCCCCATTCCCACTAACACCCCTGACTTTCCTCACAGGATTTTACCTACCCAAGTAGTGTAGCAAGAATTGAAAGTCTCTTGGGGATAATGAAATATTTGGCATCCTGCTGTGCTCTTCTGCTGCTCTTGCACTCTTCATGTGTCCCTTGAGTATAGGTGATGCCAGATAGTTAGGAGCATCCTGGGGGGATTTCTTGGGCTCCGTGAAAGGAAAAATGAAACACACTGATCTAGACAAAAATAATGTAACTTTGTATGGTTTCTCTGTGGGTGTTTGTTTGTTTGTTTTTGAGGGGGTCTGACTTTGCTTCCCTTTGCTTCTCTGTAGCTCCGTAGGATAACCTTAGATGTCAAACTTCTTAGAGCAACTTCGTTCCTCACTAAGCACTTGGCTGTCAGTCTTGGAAAGGCCTAAGTACTGAAAAAGCAAATAAGTGAAGAAAAACCCAGTGTAACATTGATTATTCCATTCATGACGAACACTTAACTACTCTGCTACAAATTAATTTTAAATACATGGCCTTTGCTTGAGCAGCGCTGGGATGCCTGCTGTGTTCCCAACAAGTGTCTCTTTATCTTGGTTGCCTCTTTCTGAATAGTTGGATTTTAACAACTGGCCATTTCTAGCTCAGTGACTATGTTCTTGGCGCTTTCAGTTCCTAGAGGAGGCAAAAAAGGCAGCAGAAAACAACATACTTTAAAAGCTAAAATGGAGTTACTGTTTGATTCAGTGATGTATATGCCCTATTACTGTTTTCTACATGATTTTGCTGGAGTTTAACAGAAAATCCCAGCTGGCAGCTACCATGCTTTGCTGTTGGCAACACCATCTCCAGTTGGTCTGTGTGTTCTCACCTCTACCTAAGCACGTTGCTTAGCAAGCCCTGCTAGCCTGGTCGTGCAACCTGTGTCCCTTCATCCGTCCTGCAAGATGGATTGAGGAGAAGTATTTTAACTGCCATAAGTTAATCACATCATCAGAAATACAAAGGCTCTGCTGTGTGTCCCTTAAGGCTGACCCATGTCTCTGAAGACCACACCAAAGAAAATTACAGCTTGTATGTCTCCCTTCCCCAGACTAAGACAGTAACAAGTTCCAACAAATGTGTAATACAAGAGAAAAAGCTACATATTTTCTGCCGAATTTGGCACTCAAAAATAAGCACTACCTAGCAGAAATATAAGGGGGAGGGAGAATCAAATGAGTAACTTGAACTATTATGCTATCTTTCATCAACAAGTCTGGTTGAGTTCTGGATTACTTTTTCTTGCCTCCTCTTGGAGCTGGTAAAATGTTGGCTCCTCACTGTCAAAAATCATCATTTTTTCTTGGATATCTTCCACCTCTGCTACTTCCCTGTAAATAAATATAAAGAGCTGTCAGTATAGAACAACCTTTATTCTGGCTATGTGGAAAAAAAAAGTCCCTTCTGAACTGGAAGGGAATACGCTGTTTTCAAAATAGGCTGTTCAAGAACACTACGCATGGGACAAAACTGTACGTGCACTAGCAGGCTCAAGTCTTGACTCACGCTCCAGCCTTGTGTTGGCTCTGCTTGGGTGAGAGGTTACACAAAATAAAATTATGGAGTCAGACAGCATGATCAGCCTCAAGCCTTAACTCAGGTGTTGCTACTTCAAGCATTTGGCTGCGCACCTTCAACCGTCAGGAGACACTAGGCATGTTTGCCAAGCAGAGGAGAGCTCTGCTCCCTGCAGTGAAAAGCAAATAACAGTGCTTCATAAAATAAGAGGGATGATGTACACTCCAGGTGATAGAGTTTGAAAAATGTCATGCATTTAATCCACCTATAAAAGCTGTTGTCTTGTGCCAGTTTGTAGCAAAGCAAGCTCCAAGACATCTGCGCAACATTGGTTTCTCCCACCAGCCTCCCACTTGCTGCCACACTCTTCCTACAGTGGTAAAATTAGCCTAGTCTCTTTCTCAAGCCGCACCTCACAAAATGTGGCTGTAGAGATGCTTGAATGAGGGCATCAAAGCAACAGTCTTGTTACCGCTCTGCTGAGAGCTGAGCACACACTGCTGAGCTGGCGCTGGTGCCCTGGAAGCGCATGGCCTGTCTTGGCCTCATCTCAGAGGGCTTGAATGGGAAGGACAGCACTGACCTTAGTACTGCTCTCACCCAAGGCCCTGCCTGTGCTGACAGTGCTGCTGCCTTATCCCTTCTTCCTTGCCTTTCTGCTCTGATGATAGCCCCATGACTTCGTGTGCGGCTCATTATGGCCTTACTCTCCCCTGCTCTGGCCCTGTTTTAGCTGAAGTTATTTAAGGCTCCAGTAACTGTCAGACTGGAGATTGCAGTGACTAACTGTCAAGCTCTACAGAAGTTTGTATCACAAGCAGATTTGTCTTTGCAGCACCCTGGTGTGTGTGTGTGCCCATGACCACAACAGAGTAGTGCAAGGCATAAACTCTGTTTTTGATTTTTTACATAGCGCAGAAAAAGCAGGAGGAGGGATAAGTGAATGAGCATATAGACTGAAAGAGCATACCAGAGGACTCATAGGATGGTTGAGGTTGGGAAGGTCCAACCCCCCTGCCCAAGCACAGACACCTAGAGCATGTGGCACAAGGTGCCTAGTACAGAGTGTATTTACAGGCATATCTGTAAGTACAATTACTGGTAAGCTTCTGGTATACATGGTATACATGTGACATGCTTGTCACATGCATCATGTATATTTTTTCATGATAGCCCCAAAGTACTTGATAAAAGTGCTTGTAGGATCTCTCTAAAAAAAAAATCTCTAAATACTATTAGCAGTCCTACAGAATGGAGAAAATCGCTGCCATGTGCAAGCCTGAATGATATAATGTTGTCTCCAAAGACAGCAATCTGAAAAGGGACAATGGTTTTTTTGGAGTAAAACTTGGACCCTGTTTTCTGTTGACAGCATTGGGGATAGCAGAGGAAGAAGAGAAAGACAAAGCCAGAGTGGAGTAGAAGTTGTATTTAGCCATTTAAGCACAGCTCAAAGCTAGGCCAGGTCATTCTGACCTCTTCTCAGTTTTTCCGCTGTTCCTTTCCATTTAATGGCAGTCCAAAACATGAGAGCTTAGTGTCAAAAGTTAATAATGGGTTTGGTAACGCTTCTGAAGTCTCTTCTCCCATATAAATCTTCCTTAACTGCTAAAGCCAATGAAACTTTCTGACATTGCCAGAAGTAGTTTAAGTGTGGGCCACATTCCTGATTTAGCAGCATGCATAGCCTGCATAGCCAGGGCATTCCCTGCAGGGCAGACCATGCCTGCAGCAGAAATGGATTAGCAGTCTTCAGACTATATCTATAATGTCATGTTTTTTAAATAATATAGTTAAATATTTCTAAAGAAAGCACAAGGGGTTTAGGATGCTTTAAAAAAGCATTCACAACGTAGCTTTTCTTGTATTACAATACTGCCTTGAGGTTCCAGCTGAGACTAAGGGACCTATTACTTGTAGGATTTGCACAGTTGGAGACCATCTCTGTAAGCTCTCCAGGGAAAGCAGAATCAACAAACCAAGGGAAAAAATATTACTTCTAGGTGGAAAACCAAAAATACCAAAGTATATCTTAAAGAAACTGAGTACCTTCAAGACTGTAGTAGAATCTCCTCTGAAGGAGGCAACAGAACAAACAGGAGGATTTCCAGTTAGAGTATGTAATCTCTGCTCACCAGTCCTTAAAACATATTATATTCTATATCCTCACAGAACGTGAGGCTCACATTGAAAAAGAGTTGTCTAAATTGCAACTCTAGCAGTATTAGGTAAATAAACCTTACATTATTACAGGTTTTTCTCTAGGAGAGAAATGTGTAAGTCTGAACTTTAGACTGGCATTAATCTAGTTGTTTTTTTCCATGATCAAACTTAAAGCACATAGTAAATATAGACAACAAGACAGGGGACACTGTAGATGGCATCTGGTGTAATTAAAAGGTTAATTTAATGGAAAACCACATTATTTCTGTGTTACTTTTCATAGAAATAACTCTTGGGGAATTTTTCTAATGGAAGAAGATAACTCAGAGAAGAGATATGAAAGATAGGAATTAGATGAGAGAGTTTCTATTTCAAGATGGTTGCTGATACTAAAATAGCTTTGCGTTTTCATAAGCTTATCTGCTCGTATGTGGTAGAACAGGAGTATAAAAGATGTTTCATGCTCTCCTTCTAAGCAGCGCTTCCTCATGTTTTCTTTCCGACACCATCTCGTAGGAATGATTATCCTCAAAGCAAGCAAACCAAAACAGCATGGTTTTCCCTTGCCCTATTCCCTCACTATAGGAAGAAATCCAGTGTGTTACCTTCATCTTGGTGGAAACCATCCGAAGCAGTCACGTCACCTCTGAGATCCCTCTGCTGAGAGGGAAAGTGCTCAGTTTTTAGTCAGCTCAGATCCCTCTCACTGGCACCACTCCGACATAGATGACTGTATTGCTGGCATGTCATGGGTCAGGCTCTACTGTATAAAAGGCTTAGCACTCATGTGGAGCTTTTACCCAAATAATAGAGAATATGTACACAAAGACAGGAAAAAGTCCTTCATAGTAGTTGTTTTTCTTTGCACCCTAGGTCAACTGTCAGGACTAGTTTGTCACTGATGATTGGAGCAAGCTTGTCTCATATTGAATCTTTTAGCAAATATAAAACTACTGCAAACAGATTGAACTTCTTCAGTGTATGTAGATGGACAGTTTTCATGCCCATAAAAAAGGCTTGATGCAAGTTTACTAGGCAGGCTGCTCAAACATAAGCTCTTTGATACATTCAAATTGTATGCCTATCTACTTGGCTATACATGAATGCACACACATAAATACATTTCAAGGTTGCTGGGAATTTTTTAGATACCTTTCAGTGGAGAAGCGGGGTGGGAGGAGAGAAGGGAAAAAGGGGTCCTGAGGTTTCTTCTAAAGATTTAGCTGAAGTCATTCAGTGTTGAATGTTTAACATGCCAGTCTATCAATCGTCTAAGGTTAAAGAAAAATAATAGCTTTGATTTATTTCTAATAAAATTATGGAGAGAAAGTAGATTTTTAAATTATTGCAAAATCTGCATTTTACAGAAATCTAGAAAACTGACATAGCTATGTCGTAAGTATTACGTTATATGCTTTATTGCAAAGAAGTGACCATGGGACATATGAAGACAGAATTCCTCAGAAATTGAGTATGTGGGTTCCTGGCTTCCCCTCCCTAGCAGAATAATGAAAAGACTGTTGGTCAGAACCCAAGCACCACTGAGTTATTGTATGTTTGACAGATGAAGATGTCAACTTTCTGGACTAAGAACAGGCAGGTGAAGAAACAGTCATATTCTTATATGTCTTTTCTTATTGTGACTCAGCAGCTTTTAAACTGTGTATTTACTTTCAACATAACATAGAAATGGGGCTATTACATATGTTCTTTCCACACAGCAATTCAATCAGGGCATCCAGCATATACAGCATATACAGTCCTCATAAAACTCAGATGGTTTTGATATAAATATTTTGTGCAGCCCTGAACATTGGTAGCAATTGATGGGTTCTGACAGTAAAAATGACAGATCCTTTGTTTCTGTACACTTAATTCTGTTGAGTGAGATTTTTCTGGTAAATCTAATCTGCTATTTTCCCTGTTGCTAGCCAAATATGACAGAACTCTTAAGAATTAGCAGAAACTAATGATTTCATGAAATAGAAAGTGGGGAGAGGGAGGAGAAATGAGTTTACTCCAACACAGCCAAAAGCTACAGAGCAAACTCAGCAGGTAGCAAAAATTGCATCTTCTTTCATGATCAGGTATTGAAAAATAAGATATGCTGCAGTATGTAAACATGAAGCACTGTAAACATTTTACCATATCATTTCTGCATTTGAACATAGCAATGTGAGAGATGTAAAATCTAAGGCCTCAAATCAAGTGTAAATACAGGTTTTAGACAGATGTTTTTAGGTCAGATTTTATCTTTGCATGCACCATAAGAAGTTTTTCCCCTTTGCATGTTCAGATTGTATCTAGTTTAATGTGAAGCAGGAAGGAAACCTGCATCGTGCCATGAATGGGTTTAGTCACTAAACCATTTATGGTAGGTTTCATGATGCTACAGACAAAAAAAAAAAGCAGTAATGCATGCAGTTATATTTTCAAATTTTGACAACACACTGGAACCTTGCTAAAGCAATATACATATATATATTATTTTTTAAATGCAAGATACATGAAAATTTAGAAGCATTACTGTGCATACTCACTAGCAAGACTGCAGAATGTGGTATGGGGTGTTGGTCATGCATATTGTCCTGTTTTTTTTTTGCCTGAGAGGCTCCCTGGCCCATCACTGTGTGAGCCTTTCCAAGAAAATATGCATTTCCATCATTCCACTAAAGACTAAGCCAGCAGTAGCATCAGAGGCTGGATCTTGCCAAGGAACAGCTTGAGGTGAGGAAGAAATGTGCTGCTACAGCTATGAGAGCAGGACCATGCGGTGCAGGAGGAGCCTGTTGGTTTGCATGGGGTAACAGTAACATCTCACCAGGAGGAAAGCAGGCAAGTGAGGTGTCTACCCAGAATTGCATGTGTCTGTCAAAGCAAAACCTGTCCCTTTTTGTGCGCTTGCTGTACAGCTCACTCTTGCCATGGCATCCGAGCCTCTCTGTAACTCAAATGCCTTGTCCTAAATCACTGAGGAAAATAGACCTCCCAAAACTGCAGTTTGCTGACTTCAGGCAAAAGAGCTATAAAGATCCAAAAAACCACTGTTGTGCTGTTGAGAATTATATAATCACTAGCCTCAGGGGTCTTTGCTTTAGAAGTTCCCCATTGGCAGTAAATCTCAAAATACTAAACAGCAACAGGACTCTGCTGACACAGGAATTGAAACAATTTGGTGATGCCTCCCTGAGCCCTCTGACTTACTGACCTCAACATACTTCTGGCTTACAAATACAAACCTGCGAGGCATCATTGCAGTCTTCCTGGGCTGTCAAGCCAGGCACAAATTTCCAATTAACCTGTTGACCTAGCACTTGCAGATAGGATTGAATTGCTGATCAGATAACTGCTTGCTGTCCCAGACAGAGCCTTTATCTCATGGAAGTGCAGAGAAGTGCTAGTGTGAAGGCTTTTCTCAGTAGGCTTAAACTCCTGCTTGTCACCTGACCTACCTGGAGCCCACATTTCAAGAAATTCAATGATTACACCTTTGCAGGTGAAGCTGAAATAGGACTTTTACCCCTGCCCCCAGTAGCTGCACAGGGATTGGCACTTTCATACTTAGTGCGAAGTAGCAACTAAAAAAGGGGAATTGAACTAATACGTAATTGCTTGACTTGTGTTCATCAGGGGTGGTACCGGGCACCCACGATGTAGTGTGCTCTGCTAAACAAGAGGCCCAAAGGAAGGCACCGCTCAGAGGAGGAGCTCCCAGCACTGACACGAGAGCCCAGCTTCCCACATACTCAGGCCGTAGGACCCTGGCTTTGCAGGAACTCGGCAGTTTTCCCCTACCCGGTGTCAGGATCTGCCTCGCAGGATTGAAAGGCACTCCAGCATTACAGACAGAAATTCAGATGATTTGAAAAGGAGTTGCTTATTTTTTTAATGAAACATGCCATTTGTTTCAGGGACCTTATCCGTTCGTACTTTCAGCTCGGTGCAGTTTTGCATACTGGTGACAGGGATTTTAAAACACAGAAGATAAAGCTGGTGCTGAAACACACCTCACTTCTGAGTTCAATATAAATGGGAGCAACCGGACAGCTAGGAGGGTGATGGGGAGTGGGCACAGGAACATGAACTGGGTATCCTGCGCGTGAGATGGCGAAACACGCAAGCTGTCGCCGCCTCCTCAGCCCGTCTCGCGCCGCTCGGCCCTGCTCACGGCAGGCAGCTGCGCCCGCCAAGCAGCCGCTGTCCCGCGGCCGCCGGCAGGGCCCGTCCGCCCCCACCACGCGCGGCCCTGGCCCCGCTGCCGCGCGCGGCCCTGGGTCTCCCGCGCTGTCCCCAGCCCTGCGGCCTGTGAAAGTGCTCGCGAAGCCGCAGGGCACCCAGAGCGAAGAAACAGCCTAGATCACGGATAACCACCATCACCCTCAGACAAAAAAAAGAACAGAGCAACAGAGAGCTTGCCTCTAGGAACAAGTATCCATGGATCTACGGCTTCCGTGGCGGGGATGGCTAAGCTGAAAGCACTTTCCCTACCAACCTGCCGTTTCTTCCAGCCTTGCATGTAAACTGCTGACTTCAGCTTAGGCTATGAGCTATGGAAAATCAGGAGTCAGATCACACTCGTGACGGCGGCTCTGCAGAGCTCGGGTCAGCAGCCGGTAGCAAAGGCCAGAGGGAGGAAGAGAAATTTCACACTGGAAAAGAAGCTCCTTGTGATGGCAGGTGGCGCGCTAGCCCTTACCGAAGAACCACAGGAGCCTGCGGTTCTTTGCTGCTGCAAATGTTTAATTTCCTATCACTTTTTAGTAATTCTGGCTTGGTGCTGGGTAGCATTTACTGGGGTTCTCATCCCCTTAAAACATGAAACCAAATTAATCGTAAGCCACATTGGTGGCGGTTTTCTGTTCCAGTTCCTTTACACCAGAATAATAATAACTACCCTTTCTCAAGTCTAATAACTACCCAGGAGCCTCAGTTTCTCTCACGGTTAGTTTCACATTGCAGATTTTTGCCAGTTAAACATTGCCCGGGCATATGAAGCTACTTCTACTGCCCAGCAGAAGCCCCTTGTGCAGACGTTGACATCGGTCTGGCTTCTTTCTGCCAACGAGGAATGGCTGAGGGGAAAAGCTATTCTGCATCATCGCCACCAAGTGTAGTTCTGCCAGGGTAGCTACATCCTTGCCTGGCACTTGCGAAGACCGAGAGCGTAAGAATCAGAGGAGTTTTCAGCACTGCCCAGAGCTTTTGCTATATTAGTGCACATCCTGTCTTTTTTTTCTTCTGTGAAGTTCTGTCAACCAGTTCTGGAAAAAAGAGAAAAATCCCAAATAACACCTATTGCTTCATAGCCAGGACTCAAGTTAGACTCGCCAGAACCGACTTAGTTGTTATAGGAAAAATTACAACACTAATATTTAACACCCTAGATCTTATTCTTGGGAGTACAGCTTAAGCAACCATCTTCAAATGTGTGCTGACATTAACAGCAGTTGATCATTGTCTGCTGTCAAATATTTTTTCATATTTCAATTCAGATAATCAAAAATTAAAGACCTGTACTAACTGATTCTGATACATTTGACAAGCTGTTTTTATTTCAGTAAAACTAAACCTGTTTTGGATATAGTGCCTTTGACAATGTCTCCAGATTTCCCTCTGCTGGGATAATGGCAACATTGCTCACCAGAAATAAACCACCACGACCTGGCCAGAATAGTTTTGCACCGAACACTGTTTTTTAAGCTTACGAAGCTGCATTGTCATAATGTGTGTGGGCAGGACTGCAAGTAATCAGACCAATCTGCTATTAAGCTCCTGTCTGTTGATGGACTGGACGGTCATTGGCACGTTAGTCTTCAAAGCTAAGCCAGGCTGAGCAGATCCAGCAGAGGAGGTGCTCAGATGTCTCCGTGCTGCCACCAATATGGGAACTTTAGTTTTTTCTTAAACAAAGATGTAATGTTAGTTGCTTCATGGCGTGATGCTAAATCCTCACGGTCATAACCACAGCATCCAGTCCTCCTGATCCCAGGACAAGTCTCTTATGTTCCTGTCAGCAGAAATGGCATCAGCAACTCTGCCTTTTGTGCCACTAACATAACTCTCTACAGGAACGAGAAGGTAACATTACACATCAAAAGCTCAAGAAAATTAACAGGATACGTCCCAATGAGAAAGCAGAGCAAAGGGATGCCGTACACACCTTGTGGAACAGACTTGTGCTGGGCTGCAGAGTAGTTATTGGTGAATTCAGCCCAAGGAGTTCTCCAAACTTTTTTGGCTGAATATGATTTTGGCTCAACGTGAATTTGAAGGCTGATTTGTTAGAGGATGTAACTCTGCTGGGGAGGGAGTAGCTAATAAAGACATTTTGACAGCTCACATCAACCAAAAAAAAGATGTACATGCTCCCTATGTCTCCACAACAGAATGAGACACTGCACACAAGTTGAGAAATTGCAACACTAATTATTAAATTAGGCAGACTTTTTCACATACAAACATTTCTCTTTCTTATACTTTTAATTCTCTTCCAGTTGATCTTTTTTGCCTCCTCTTACCTTTGCTGTAGAAGGCAAAAAACCAAGTTCTATTCCTATTCCAAGGAAGTCAGCATTTTTGGCTGACTCTGTATATCTTATACTACAGCCATCCAGGATGTTCTTGTCTTGATACAGATCCCAGTGAAGCCTTTACTCCGGCTCTGCTGAATGCGGGCTGTTTCTGGGACACTTGGTGACTATTCCAATATTCGTGCATGGGAATAGGATGAGATTTGTACTACCTGGCACCACCTGTCAGATACCACATTAGATATTTTCTTTCCATTACCCTAACTTTTCTTGCAGTTGCTTTCCAGCAAGTAACAGAACTTGTCTTGTTAGCAGGAACTATCCTTGGCTCCAGCATAAGGATCTATTCACTCTTCCGTATGCAGTAGCCTCTTGCAGAGCTATAATGTTCTTTATTTCTTTTTTTTCCTTTCAACCTCCCACCCCTGACTTGCCGCTTGCTTGCTGCTGACTTCCTGCACAGCAAATTTCTTCCCTATGGTGGGGTTATGATAACTTTTACAGCTTATTCAGTCTTCCATCATTCTACTCAGACCATTTTGGTGATAAAGCATCATGATAGTGGCTTTTACAGCTAGCGCAACCAGCTCACTTCATCTGGTTACAGGGTGACAGCCAATGTCAACAACTATCCACTTGAACGTGGTTCATAGCAGCTTCTGATAAGGTGTTGCATTTCAGAGGCACCCACACGCGTCTCCTCTGAATTGGCACTACCTTGTTTACTCTGGGTATAACCTGTTCACCTCATCTAGGTCTCCTCTTAAGTTAAAATGCTACTAAATATTCACAGGTATTTCTACTTGTACCTGTCTTACAGATGGGTTTAATAGTCTGTTGGCAGCAATGGCAGTAAATATAACAGCAGTGCCGCAGGATGCTTCTGTAATATGTTAAAGAACCAAGTGTGGTAATTTTGCTGTCAAAGGAACTGACTAAGGAAAAGAGAATTGAGAGCATGACCAAATGCTGTGGCATGTACTTAGAGATTACTTGATCTTGTTCTAAAATTAAAGACTGGGGAACCTTCGCATGTCTCTGGTTAGATTTTCTGCAGCAGTGTTCAACCCTGCTTGCCTTTAATTGACACCGTGCATGAAACTCCAGCTAAGTTTTTCTGCTCTGCATGTACCTTTGAGAGCCCATATTCTGTCATTTTTAAGAAGCTGGATATCAAACAATTAGGTCCCTGGATGTTTCCATTCTCAGGGTGTCATTAACAGGGTAGTTTTGTGCCTGGGAATGCTGTGGCACACCATCATCTGTTGGGAAGAAGCGTGGCAACCTACAAGTGTGTGGTTTGCTCTCACATGCCAGCATCTGCTCCCATATGCATTAGAAAACCAGATCTTGTTTGGACTGCTATATAAAGCTATTAAACAGGGCATTATTTTATTGTTGCCTCATGTTCAGAGCTCTCATGAACAGAACTTGGTTAACTTCTCAGCAAAATGTGGCACTTTTTCCCCAAAGCAACGCTGCCTACCAAATATCTCTTCTGTAGGCAGTTTTATTCTACTTCAGTGGCCCAACCATAAAGTGGTAGCCCATTAACTCTCATTAAAATCAAGTCTAAATGGTTTGGTGCTCATACGCCCATGTTTCCTCATTGTGCTGCTACACAGCTGAGCTACACAGTTGAGCCACAGCTGCAGCTAAACCCAGGTTGCTTGTGAAGGCAACCCACCTTGTGGAGGAGCGGGGAGGGAGAGAGGGAGGTGCAGCCTCAGGCAAATAATCTGAACCCAAAGCGTTCCAAGGGTGCGTGGCAAAGCCCATCTGCTCAAGGGAGCGAGACAGGGGTGCTCTAGTTAGCACTGAAATCTGAATTGAATAAAACAGCAGAAGGAGTGGAAGAAAATGTTTTCTATATTTTGTTCGCATTCAAGGGCAAAGTTACCTGGAATGAAAAAGCTGCTTTTCTGTACCTTCCCATCTTGTTACTGTAACTTGTTCAGGGGCTACCTATGGGCACACACAGGTATCCGACCTTCACCTTTTTAGTATTTTCTCAAAATAATTTCCCAGTGTGTCCTTTAGATTAGGAGCAGCCTCTTTGTGCTGAGTCCCTCAGTGGCTGGTGTTACTAGCTCCTGCTGGAGTTGTACAACGGGTGCAGCAGAATTTCTGCTAAGATCTAATCAGGACTTTCTCTATTTTCTTTTTATATAAAAAAAATCAGGTCTATGACTGCCAGAATTGCTCTGTATATTTTTGAGCATGTCTGCAATTTTTGTACAATTACTGATGTATCAAGGGTTGCCCCAGTAATGAACCATACCACTAGTAAGAAGTTCATATACTTCCTCAAATCACATAGCCTGGAAATAGCCTACACAAGATTAGACTGGTATCAAATTAATATTTTTGATATCAGACTTAAATCTCTTTTCACTCTAGATTTACTTTACCAGTTGTTCCTGGGAAGCTTATTTTGCAACACTATCAAGCACAAGAAAAGATCATGTTCAAAATTCTCCTGATGTAGAAAGAGGTGGGAGGATAAATGTCTTCCGTTTTCTGCAGTTACTCTGGTAAATTATTCAGGAAACAGGACAGACTTTAGCACACTGAAAGCGTCATTTTGTTCATTCCTAAAAATAGATGTGCTTTAGCTAGAATGCCAGATCTCTTCAGACATATAAAAAAGAACAGATTCCTCGGAAAAAAAAAAAAAAAAGACAAGATTATGACCATGATGATAACTACAACTCAGACTTCGGTCTCCCCCAAAATGTTATATGTATTTAAGTGCAATATTAAACAGGAAAACATCATGAAAAATAACTTGAACAACTTGATAGTTTCTGAAATTATACAATAAATCTTTAAGAGAAACACAAAGCCAATCAATATGGCAAACTACTAGCATCTTATACTTCCTGCATTATTTAAGAAAGCACTTTTCTGTGCAGTTTGTATCTTCCTGAAACTATTTCTAAGTACTTTTAATGGAAAGAACAAAGAAAGGGTAAAGATGAATGCACTTTACATGAAGTAATGTTATAGACCTACATTTAGATATCAGAATCTGTTAGGCTCTAATTTAGCAAGACGCTTCTGCAATGATCCCATTTTATTGTCTTGAGCAGATATTTTGACTCAGTGTGGCATTCATGGTGTAACAAGATGCATTAGCCTCATTCTGTGCTTTTCAGACAGTGGGAAAGAAGCCTTGTTTTCCTTAGAGATTTTTAGCCTCATCTATGAATGAAAAATGAGATATTTTTAAATTAGCTGTTTTCTAGCTTTCTAACCAAACCAGTCTGCCAACACTGTACAAGTTTCTTTTGCTTCTGCGGATTTCAGTCAAATCTACAGCTTCAAATCTTCAATTTGTAAGGACAATCAAGCATGAAGCCTTTAGTGGAGCACAAGAATTGAACAGTTTCTTGAAAGTTATGACACTAAAAAAATCTCTTCAGTGGTGGAAATGGAAACAAGGCAAAATTATACAAATTCTCTCACCTCTTCTAAATTATAATGGAGTTAAATGTGTTGCTAGAATTCTTACAATGCTACTTTACCTATCAAGAACCTAGAAAAGGGCTTTGTACGTAAATGTTAAGTAGCCTAAGTTGAATCAAGTAAGTGAGGTACTAGACAGAGCTGTGTTTCAGTGTTAAGATAATCTTTAAATTTAAAAAGTACCATTAACAAATTCAGAACTTTTTTTTTAAGGTTGTCTGTAGTGAAGCTTGAATTTGGACAGAAAAGGTCAAATGCTGGAATCAATCATCTGATCAATTAGGGAAAGAGAGTCCCCCACCCCACAGCGCCTAGAAAAGACTCAGTTGAGCAAGGAAGTAAGAGCTCTGTAGGGATGCTGCAGTGGGAAATGTAAGCCAGAACTCATTACTGAATGTCAAGCCTTGAGCCCACTGGTAAACAGCCAGCTGCAAGTTGCAATGTAAGTTCCCTAATAATAAACTAGGACTTGATTAATTAAGTATGACTGGCTGGAAACCTTAAAGTTTAGGCTTTTGGAAAAGAATAACTAAAAAAAAAATACAGAACTTTTTACAACCCAGATAAAAATTCATACCATCATCTTTCAGCTCCCTCATGCTTATCTAAACCCTGTGGCAAGTAAAGTTGTTTTCCAGTGAGAGTTTCCAAGTGACATTATAATTTGGAGCTTTCAACTGCATTGGTTAAAATAATATTACATTGACTTTTATTAAATTGGTCAGCCATGGCAAGCTCCCTACATTAATACAAAACATGTGCTTGGAAAAGTGGTTCCTAAATGGAGGAAGGGAAAGAAAAAAGATAAAGACCACTCTTTAAAATAGAATAAACATACTTCTAAATGTTTGACTCCTTGATTGTTTCCATTTGGCTGACAGAAGCTACTTTTTTTATAGACAATGAACAACATGAGTCATGATGCAGCATGTTCATATTACTAAACATGAAAAACTGAAATTCCAGTGCATTTGATAGGTAGCTATTAAATGGTTTTGGAAATCTGGATATGAATAGAAATGGCTAATTGCCTGTTGATGTAGCCAACTAGAATCTACATGCAGTTTTGAACAGGCATCATCCTCAGAAGGGCCCACAGTCTTGCAAAGTACCTGGCTAGGTGGCTCATCGGAACCAAATAGACAGCTGTGGCTTAGTCAAATATTCAAGAAACATCCCAATCTTGTTGTGCTTTTTGTATTCTTAACCCTGCAGCATTCAAGATCTCTGTTCCTTTAGACAGGATCAAATGGAATCTCTTCAAAACCAACCAGCTAGAGAAAGTGTAACTGTTAGGCAGTGAAGAATCTTGAAGAACCAGATCTTGACTGATGACTGCAATGGCAAAAAGGAAAAAAAAGCCCATCATATAGGGACTTTATGCATATCCCCTATTTTTACTATCTGGAGTTACTTTCCATAAATATTTTGCCTTCTTTCATCCAGCCGGTGCCTTTTACAGCTCTTCCATTAGGAAATATGTAGTACATGGAAGCAGAGTACCAGAGAATAATAATTCAGAAAACAACAGACACAAATTACAAAGTAGCAATAAGTAAGTCGATAGAACTGGCACTGCAATTGAGCAAAGGCAAGGAGAACAGTAGGGATGCTGGAAGAGAAGGATGTTGCGTGTTGTTACAGAGTGAGTGGCACTGGGAGAAGAAAGCTCTTATGATCATTTGGGCTGGGACTTGATATGATTCTACCACATCTCACACACATGTGTGAACACACTATTATAGGGTTTGATTTAAAATTTCTTCATGAGGAACAGGAAGGAGAAACAGCTTAACCAACAGACTTCCAGGATTCAGCTACAAGTATCAGTACTACAGAGCAAGATTCAAGTAAGCTACACATCTATTGCACTCAGTAAGACTAGGAGGTAACTCTCTAGTGAAATCTCTCTTGCACAAAAGGACAGCAAAAACTCAAGGCAGATGATAGTTTCTGATGGGTGCCTTATCCTTTCAGGGATTTGTGTTTTTGACCTTCTGCCTTTTACTTCAGAAATGAATTGCAATACTTCTTGAAATAGCCACCATGAAATGCATTTATATTTTATTATTGCTTATACTCAGCTAATGACTGAAGCAAAACATAGCTCTAAAGCTGGCTTTCTAAATTCTCAGACGGTCCTGCTAGACAACAGCATATTTCCAAATAACTGCAATGTAAGACTTGAGAAATCTTCTTTCTGAGAAGACAAACTTAGGTTTTAAAAAAATAGCTTTGCTTCTACAATGACAAGTGTTTACTCTCCATTATGATGGAATTCATTTAGCATACTCTTAGCTTATTGTGTAGCACATTTTGGAGCCAAAGTAAACAGTGATGTATTATTCTAGAGACCAAATCAACAGGATGAGGAATGCATGTTTGAGATTTGTCATTATGAGGAAACTGAAGTTATGTTTGTCTTCTTTCTCTTGGCTAATGGACAGAGAAGTTCCCTGTATTTGTTGCCCTATGGCAGTCCAGGAGGGGGCTAATGCGAACTGCTTGTCACCTGCCCATGCCTTAGGCTGCTTACGTGTTGCTTTTTCTCATCCCCAATGCCCAAAAGCAGTCTGTGACCGGTTATAGCGTTGGCCTCTGTGCAGGATGTATGCCAAGGTAGGGCTTTGCCACCCTGCCTCCCCCAGGGGGTTACATCCGTCAGTCCTTGGTGATTTTTGAAACAGTTAAAAAGAAGGTAATTCTAGGTTAAGAATGCAACTGTTCAGATACTTCATTTTGATGTTTACAAAAATCCAACACAGAGATGTAAATAACATCCTATGCAGTCATTAGAACCTCTACTGAGTCACAATCTGGACTTACACCCAAGAAGGCTCAATAAGGAGGAGAAATGTCAAAGAAAACTGAGAGGATTAATTCACTATAGCTGCAGCTGATGTTTGAGCAGACTAATCAACACTGAGTACCTTTACCTGAATTATATTAACATATTTCACTTAGATAGGGGTGGATGAACTACAGGGATTTGCCTGTAGGCCTCATTGGAAGCTTCTTCTCTGATACAATCTTTCCTAGGAAGTGAACTCAAATTAAAACCACATTCTTTGTGAATATTTTCAAGTCACTAGTAGGCTTTCTACTGTTTAATGTGCAATATCTTAGATTTTATCTTGTATGTGTCTTCCCAGTGCTTCTCCCCTTTTCTTCTTGCTTCTCTTTCTAGAGACAGTTCATAGCCCACTTACTGGGTCTGATTTCTGTCACTGTTTCTGTTACAAAAACCACTTGAAGGAGTCCAGTGTTTGTTGGCTAGGGATTTCTTTTCTGACTCACAGAAAGCCCAGATAGATAGACTTAAAGATACTTTATATTCACATTCACTCAGAAAGTCTCTCTCAGCAGACAAAGGCTTATTATAGTTTAATAGACTTTCTCTCAAATTGTGTTAGTGTTTATTGAAAGTAATCCATATAACACTCATATGAGATTAATTTCTGGTTGTAAGACCTAAACTCATTTAAAGGGAATTTGAAGCTCTGTGTTTCATCATACAAAGTGGACATGCTTTGCCAAGAATGGAAACATTCTCCATTTTTGTCATTATATACTATATACAGTTCAAGAAACAAAATCCCTATCCTGATTCCCACCCATGTTGCTTAAACATCAGCATAGACACTAATATAGGCACAGTTTTGTATTTTGGGAAAAGGCAGTATTTTTTTCCATTTAAAAAATGAGCATATGAAAAAATCAATCCCTAAGGCTTCAATCTTCATTTATTTCTAAACTGTTACTTTATGAGAGCTACAAAATGGTTCTTGCAAAGACCCTTTCTTCCAGTTTGGGTGAGGATGCTGGAAATAGAGTTATTTTTCCCCCCAGAACTGCTAATCTATTTTCATTTTCAGTAGAGCACAAATTCATGTGGTCCTGAGGATTGCCACTAAAATAGGAATGTTTAGGTTGAACTGTAGAAAGCCTAGCATTGTGCTCTAGAATCTCCCTTGCCTTCTGTTTTTCATGCAATGAAGCAGACAAGAAGCCAGTCCAATTGTCCACCATCAAGGACAATCAAGGACATCAAGGAGGAACTTCAGTCTGTTTATTAAAAGGTGAGACACATCAATGTAAACTGCAAATTCTGATTTGCAAGTCAAAGGGTTTTATAAACTGTATATAGCAACACCTCAATACTGTCTGGTATTTGTGGGGAACTGCATTGCGTGAGAGAGAGGTGGGGGGCTTCTGTTGCACACAGCAGACTAGCTGATACTGTGTGGCCCCATTTTGAGGTTTTTAAGCTGGCATTTATGCAGAGCTACAAAGCTGTCTTTCCAGCACCAATTAGAATGGCAGGGAGCAGATGCAGAAGAAAGACTCAACTTCCCACCAGGGATTTTATTGCCACAGGCAGATTCAGGAAGGAGCCATTTTTTGCCTACTAGTTAGTTTCACTTTAAAATGCTTTTGACTCAGACAAGACTTCATGTACCCTCTTTCCTTTTTTCTACTCTTTAACCTTCCTTGTGTACTAAGCTGAGTGTGAAACTGCCAGTGAAATCATTTATCTTTTTAATCCAAAATATTAAAATGTCTTCCAAATTCCGCAATTTCAGTTGATGCACCATTAGCATCAAGTAAAGGAAAGGTGAAGGAGACAATGTTCAGAACTGCAGGGAACCTGCACAGGTGCTAAATTCTTATGTATTGTTGAGGAGAAATACTTTCAGGTTTTCACAGACACTTATTCCTGATTTGTGTGGTGTGTGGTGGCGACCAGTATGTAGATATGATAAGAAAATAGCAATAGAAATTGCCTTTTTGTGCATTTCATACAAGTTTCATTGCATTTCCTTATTTCATGTTGCAATATTTAGCTAGAGAAGAGAGTAAATAACTGCAATGATTTATTCCTGAAAAACCCAGAGAGACTTGTAGAAAAATTATAGTGAAGAGAAAAGGAAAATCTAACTAAAATCAGCCCAGCTGAGCTCATGAATGCAAAATGTAGCTAAATATTAAAGATTTAAGTGCTTAGGGTAAAAACCAGCAGGACTCCCATTTTCAGATCTAGAGAGGCATTTCTGAGGGGAAAGGTGTCAAATAGCATGGATGCTTTGAATAGAGCAAATCCTGTTTCAAATACAGCTTCAAGACAAAAGCACCACATCATTCAGGTTTTATGTTTTTTCTTTTTTTTGTTCTTGAGTCAGTCCCATCTTTGGAAAACCTGGAAGCTAATATTATTAGGAAATAGAGGATTTCTGTACTGCTTGAAAAATAGAAAAGCAGACTTGACAGTACATAACTTAAATACTTAACTCGGAAATGCGGCATATAAAATAACTCTCTCTGTAAGTTTCTGGAAGAGGAGGTTGCTCTGAAGTAGCAGGATGTCTGTATCAGAACTACAGAATCCTGACATATAAAGTTTTCACTTAATAACTGCTGTTTAATTGCTTATGTTTTCTTTTGGTGGTGAGCTAAGTATGTAATCATAGCAAAGATTAGTCATCACAAAAACTGCAAAAAAGCTTTTCTAATTAAAGGATTTTTTTTGTTTGCTTTTGAAAATCTTTCTAGTAGTCCTTTTAATCTTAAGAAAGAAATGCTAATCAGCCTTTAAAAACTATTTGAAACTTGACCAGCAATTTACACTTTAAGAGAAAATATTTAATATGCAAAAAAAATAATATGCTAGTCAAAAGCCTGTGCTTTTTCCCCTCAGCTAGCAGTGCTAAATTGGTTAAAAGATATTATTTCATCCTATAAACCTTATCTGTAGATAACACTGGGCTAGAAGAAGTGGTTTCTAGGGAGATAGGCAGAATTTGTGTCAGAAGTTTGCGTAAGTTATTTCACTGGGCATTGAATTTGCAAAGTTCTGAGAGATGGAACTGATTTTACTTGTGGTAGTGGACTTTTGCTTAGAATTAGTCACATACATAAATACTTTGAATCAAAGCACTAAGGTACTGCTCATAGCAGAATAGTGAGTTCATATCCCATCTAGAAGATATTACAAGTAGTTTAGAGATAATTTTTTTTTACTCCAGTTACTTGATGCACACAGCACATGAAAGGTCTTTACCTTAGGTCAACAGTATTTACATTACCTTTGAAAGAGAAGAGCAAGAATAAAAAAAAGATGTGTTGCAGAATTGAAACTAATATTAATGGGAGATGAGAAAGTCTGTTAGAACTGGGTTTGGATGAGCATCCAGATAGCTAAACAGTTATTGCAAGCTGCTGCAAATTCTTATCTTTGTAATTCCTGTCTGTGACAGGACCTTCGGGGACACTCACTTTTTCTCCCTACTTTTGTATTTCTCTTTTTAGAAACAGGAAGTAGAATCATGTATAATTCCAAGTCAGTAATACTTAACTGTATATCAGGAAAAGGTGACTTTGACTCAGGTTCAAGATCACAATAACTTTAAGACAGATGCTATGTTTCTATGTGCTGGTCAAAATGTATGCTGAAGTTCATTTAAATAGAATTTTTATTTACAGTAATATAATAGCAAAATGAATTTCATACTTGCAGCTCTAGTATAGGCAAAGTTCCTCACTTAGTTAACTAAAAGTTTTGCCAAAGAAAAGATACAGGATAAGTCTAATTCCATCTTTTAGAGAGTCACTCTGAGAAGATTAATGAATGGGACTGGGAATACATTTAGCCTGTTGGATAGAATTTTCTTTAAAGTGGTGATTTTGGAGATGACCTAAGATGATTTTGAGGTGCAGTTAGTTTCTGACACAGGTATTTCAAGATTGTACAAATTAAATACAATCCCAAATAACTATATATTTTTAAAAAATTGTTACTATGAAATTTCACTACATGACTTATGATTTCCATTGAAATTAAGCAGTTTATGAACAGCATTACTGGAAATAAAATTACTTAAAATACATATGGAAGATAGATAGACTTTCACCTTTTGCTGTTAAAGCAGCTAATACAGGGGGAAAAAAAACATTGCATATGAATCCTGAAACAAAAGTGGAATACTTACTTACACTCTGTATGATAGAGTTAGGTTCAAAGATTTGTCATTTTACAGTGTTTAGGCAATTTCTTACATATTATAGTTCTGCAATGAAATGTATAATTAAAAATGTCAAAAAGTATATATATGGGAGTAGAGGCATACATTATACATTGCCTTTGTTGCTGTTAAGAACTGTATATGACATCACTACTGAAAATAGTTTATTAAGTGATTTCTTAGCATGTTAATCAAGAGGAAAACAAAAGACTTATACATAATCAGACTGCTTTTTCTGTAATGTTCACCAGTGGAAAGAATTTATTATCTAGGACTCTGGGGAACCACAAGATGCACATACATTTTTATAAAACAGAAATAATTTTGAATCACAGATCTAGAAACTTGTAATATTTGTAGCTGTTAGACAGCATAGAATTGTCAGCTAGGCTTTCTATATTTTTGTGTAAGAACTGGGCACAAGAAATCTAAGAGCTGTGTAAAAAATGAGCATTGGTTTAAATTCTATCCCTGGTTAAAGCTGAAAGAGTAATGCTGAAAATGTTCAATACATAAAAACTAAATATGACAAAAATAGAAAAGAACTGTGAAAGACATGAATTGGATATCAGTATAACAATTCTGTGTATAGTTACAGGGAGGGTGAAATCATGCAAACCTAACTAGCAAATGAGGCATGGACAGAAGAAACTATAGGATAATGTGATTCAACCCCCCCACAGGTCTTTTTAATTGCTACATAATATTGCAAAATAATGAGATGGTGTATTTTACAAGCCAACAGTGTAACTGTACAGTTCATATCTCAATACTGCCATTACATTAAAATAATGAACATGTGTCATTTGTATGCAAAATTTTACTATGACTGTACATACAAACTAAAAGTGTGTGTAAAATGCATGTAAAATTTGAGCACCAACACTTTTTTGTACTATCTTCCAGTTCTATGCAAGTTCCACTTCTATGCAAGTTAAGTCTATTGACCTGGAGAAAGTGGCATGTTAGCATTTCTTTTTAACCCACTCCCTGTATAAATTATGCAACTTACATTCTGCCAGGCCAGCAAATTTAATGAGAGGTTCCCCATTGCCCTAAAAAGGATTAGCTACTTTTGTAATGCTGACTCATTCACAGATTCAGAAAGGACCTTTGTAGATATGTAACCTGACAACCTGCATAAGCACAAGCCATAAGAATTCCATGCATTAATTTCTGCATCAGATTTAGTGGACAGCTTAACCAATCTTTTTTTAAAAAAGACGCCCAATTTTAATGTTAACATCATTGCATCTTCATGAGGTACTTACCTGCCTGTTAATTCTATGTGAACATATGTTGATAGATTGTTTTTTCTTCATGGAAAAGCACTAAACAAATGTAAGGATTGACGCGACCTAGTCCTTGAATAATATTTATTCTTAGACAAATTTAATGTATTTTGACCCCTTTGTCTTCCTGTTGCATCAGTCAGCAGCACTGAAGTACTCTAACTGAGACAAAAAAATGCATCCCTTCTCTTTCTTTCCTCATACATTTACACTATGCGACTAAAATTATTTCACAGAGGCAAGAATTCTCTCACTTTGCTTACACTACCGCAAAAACTACAGTAAAAGAAAAAAAAAAAAAAGAACAAACGGCAGCAGGCCAGAATCCCGTCTATTAAAACACTGCTTACATGGAATGGCTCCACTGCAGCCGACAGAATCCTGGTGAGGCCACAGGCCTCATTATTTAGAAGCAGATGAAGCCTCAAGTCACCAGAGTCAGCTTTGCATATTAGCAATTAAAACAACCAATGTTTTGCTTAGGGATTCACAAGACAAGACAGCAAAAAAAAAGGAAAAAAAAAAAAAAAAAAAAAACGGGAGCATGGATGAGCTCAGTAGCTGCATGATCCCTCCTGCCTCCCACTATAATTTCTGGGCAGTCTATGTCACTTTTTACAGCTAAGTTGCAATTTGGGGTAATATCTCTGCATCAGAAATGCTGAGTTGTCTTTGAGGCAGGGATATAACATAACAGTAACAGAACTTGGGAATAACTTGATGCAGCCATTTAACCCAGCATTTCATGTGGTTTGGCTGGGATGTCCAGGGAATCAAATAAAGGCGAGAGCAGCCAGCCTCACTCTTTGCAGTACTTTAGGCTGTGGATTGTGTGTTAAACAGTAGTTGGGAGACTATGTATGGCCTGGTGGGAAAGAGCGTGTGTGGTTTAGCTGGTAATTATGACTTCATTCCGTGTAGGAGAAGAGTTTGACTCAACAGTACAAGCCTGACAAAGGATGTTCAAGACTGAGATGCTGTGTGTTTTACTGTTTGCAGAATTACTAGAAATTTTGAGATTTCACAATACTCTGGTGGAATATTTCTGTTAGCTCTGTGTATTGATTTTTTTGCTAAAGTGGTCACAGGACTTATCCACAGTTTTTAATCAAAATCTCAGATGGACAGAAGCTAATTAATTGCTGCTACAAGAGAAGATTTGACTTTGGCGTAATATCTTTTCAAAACCAACATAGAATGGAAGGCTGCCAAATGAAATATATGTATTTGGCCCCCCAGAAAGGAGGAGGTCCTTCAAGTTAACAACACAGTAAAAACATAGTTTTGATTGTTTCTCAAAGGAAAACAATGTTCCAATATTCCCTTAGTCTTTTATGTGGTATCTGATATGTTGCTGAAAGTGAGGATGGATAACCTAAACTCTCATCAAGTCTTATTTTGACTGATGAGTTTCAAGCTCGCTGTCCTTCAAAAGTGTTTTTGAGCTCAATTTATCACTAAAACCTTGCTTTAAACTATACATTTCTAACAAAACAAAACACAGAAACACAAACTATAACCCCGGACTTCCTTCATGCTATACTAGAAAATGCTCATGATCCTTCTTGGGCTTTCCTAAGGCTCCGTAGGACATTTTTTCCTGTTTTTCCCTGTTTAGCCACAGGCAAGGTGGAAGAGGAGTATGTACCCACTACACCCAAGAGTCTTGTCCTGCTTATTTTGATCCTTTGATCAGGATCTGGATCCTGAATCTCTTACTTCATGTGTGTCAGCAGCAGGTATCACACCCCATAGCAACTCACCTGCCTTTTAGCTGGTGGGGATCCCTTTCCCCACTGGCAGCTATGATGCGTGACGTGGTTTGGTGTGTCCTCCTTGTCAGGTGCATTGCAGATATGGGCTTTATACATGTGCACTCACTGTGCTTAGCATGGAGTGGGGAAAGTAAGACTATAAAGTGTTTTTCTGAGGATTATAAAGTCTTTGGAGGGATGGACCCTCTGCATGGAAGGTGGAAGCCATCCTGGGCTGCCCAAACAGCACATGAGCTGTTTGGACTGGCATGTTTTCTGAATGCATATTCTAGTTTTAAACTTTTTTATGTCCTAAGGGTGGAAGCATCCAAATAAGTTCATTTGTTTCTCTTATACTGCCATCAAATGGAGATGGCTTTGGGTTTTAGTGCCAGTTATGTTTAAGTCTTGTTTTAGATGCAGTAATGGGCTAGAGCATCTAGCCAGGCATCCTCCAGGATACTAGAATATTTCAGACCTCCAGTTCAAGTGAACTCAGCATTACTCTCTCCTTCTTCCTACATTTGTGCAAATGAATCATCATCATACATCATTAACAATGTGTAAATGTAAATTACTTTACTACTAAAGGCATACTTTACATGCCCTAATACCATTATGTGCATTAGGCCTAGGATTTCTAGAGGGGTCTAAAAGGATATTTACAAGGACCTTTCCAGAAGTATCTGTAGGGCTTGCCCTTTCCCAACAGTGTCTTCTGGAAAAAGTTAACTTAGGCAAGACAAAGCAGAGCTGCCCTCAGAATGTGCTTATATTGAAGAAATACCTAGGAGAAGGAAAAAGAATCTGTTTTCAACTTTTGAAGTCGTGCCCGAAAAATAGGCACAGTTCTTTTTATTTCATGTAGTCTCTCTTCTTCCTATTTGATCTGTTCCAATGGGTTATAAGTACATTGCATGGCCAGTGTGATGTATTTTAAGGTTGGTATTTTAACAATAGAGATGCCTCAAGGTGTCTTTCATCTTTCTACTGTCTGGGGGCATTCATAAAAACTCTGTTAACCCTATTAAAAACTCTATTACTCTGTGAAAAAAAATCAGAGTTTTACTTCTTTATACTATACTTATTTATATACTATACTTCTTTAACTGCGGTATCAGGAGGTCCATTGGTTACTGTTTCACACGGTGTAACCCTTTGTCCTAGCACAGGAGCACAAAGTCAATGCTATGATGAATTCATTGAGATTCCTTGCGCATAAGGAAACAACTGCTGCAAAAATAGGAATGCTTCAAGACAGTTTTCTACTGGAACTAGGTCGCTGAATGATAGCTCTTGATTAACATGCAAAAGTTTTAAACAACCCCAACTATTTTTCCCTGAATCATGAAGATCCTTCTGGGTAGTGAGAGCTGACATTGCAGAAAGAAATCACACCTTCCTGCGAGAGCAGAAGCTTCAAACTGGTTACAGATTTATTTCTTCCAAAATCCGTGGGTGCCTGAGCTTGGCATTTCCATTTGAAGCTCAGCTTGGCAGGAAAGCTCTGCTGAGGTTTATACATAGAAGTGTCAAACAGAGCAAAAGTGAGAGTAATGAGAGCTCCAGTTTTCCTCAGATCTTACTGATGGGACCAGTGCCCTGTTCATGAACTTCTGAATTTCACTACTTGGTGTCTCTTTGGAATACAAACTTACCTTTGTCTAAGGTGCATAGGTGCATATATGTAAATGATCAGTTAATCTAGGTTGACATTTCCCTATGTCATTGTAGGAAATGTCTTCTGACTTCTAGCAACCTTTAAAAAGATTGCTGTATCATGTCACGAGAATTTAATCATAACACCTAACATATTCACTTCTGTAATGTGAAAATATTAAAAACTCAGCTTGATGGTATAAGACTGGAGGAAGTTATGTTCTGCTTCAGAAATTCTGTGCTAGAGCCATAAATAGAATTCCAGTTACATTGCTTCTGATTGGAGTATGCTGGTTGCCTTGGTCTAGCTTTTTATGACTAACATGAAAATGGGGAGGAAATGGTAGCTGCATGTATAGGAATCATAGTCAAGCCCAAAAACTTGCTGCCTACTCAGCACCACAGTGCTGACCTAGATTTTGTACTGTCATAGATATTGTAGGACAACAGCTAGTTTATAACGATTTAGCTACACTTAAACCAAAGCTTATCAATTGGTCCAAAGGTTAATACTCCCAGACCCTTCCACCATCCTTGGCAGTAACCAAAATGGTAATGTCTTAAACCAAAACATCTTAATCCAGTTGAGAATCCTAACCTAACTAGGCAATGCATAAATAGTGATAAAGTTTGCTGAAGTTTCTCTCTTTCGTTTATAAGCATATAATGATAAAGTTCCTTAAAAGGAACGAGATCAGCTAGGGCCTGAGATGCCCCACTCTGCTGCTGGCAGATTTGAAAGAGACCAGCTCACCTCACTGAGCCCGGGGTGACAGCAAGGGTTGTCCCTGTGAGGGGCTGGTGCTGGTGCGCAAAGAATGGGATTGCAGTCATGGGTAGAGGAATTGCTGGGTAAGGCCAACAATATCAGCTAGGGTGTTATACAGAGGACAACTAGGGAAGCAAATCAAACGGAATGACAAAGCTGAGATTTTTGGGGAGGATTTAGGAAGAATGCAAATGAGGCATCAAGACTTTGAGAACCTGAAACTCATAAGACAAGACTGAACCACATTAGGTGTTTTTTCCTTGCTTCCTTTCTGATCTGCTGCAGAACGTTGCATTTTGGCAGTCTGTTGCATTATTTGTGGTAAGCTTCAATCCTGCTTAAAATGCTATTAGACCATCATGTAAATACCATGATTTTTAAAATGGCACTGATACAGTTGCTATTTATTACACAGCAGCCAATGAATTGCATCTTCCTTGGCAGCAGAGATGTGTCTTTTATTCCTTATTTTTCCAGTAACAAGTTGATACCACAAAGGCAAGAATAGCAATGGTATGTTTGGAATTATGGATGCTGTTCAGAAAGCATAAAATAATATTTGAATCACATAAGCATTTATATTTGCAGGTTTCTGAGGACACTTGTATCACTTCTAGTGCGTTTTCTGGACTAAACTTGCAGGCCTCCTAAGACATGCACTAGAATTTTTTTCCTCCATCATGTGTTATACATACCATCTCAATTTGATGTTTCCCTCAGCTTCCCTTCATCCCCTTTTAAGGACATATTAAATGAAATGTGAGTTTCTCATCATTCCTTGCATGCACAACCAACAAGTGACTAATGTTTCAACTTTACAGAAACAGCTACACAAGTGAAATACAGACTAGGCCTTCTTTGTGCTCCTTAGGATCCATAAGGTCATGACAGTTGAGATATACCAGAGATTTAAAACATTCTCTGAGATACAGATGTAAAATATTCAGAGCTACAACTATATCTTTATCAGAGGTTTGGGTGTTTGAGTTGACAGAACCTAGTGAAGAAACTGGAGGAGAAGAAAACTTCAGTGCTGAAGATCTTTCAAGGATGTGAGAAATACTCTGAAGTGTTTGAACACAGGAAACTATGAGCTGTGCTCCTGCCTAAGTTAACAAATTGCACATGAAGCCCATGTATTGCACATTTAAAATAATGAAAGGAATATAGCACATTTGTCTTATGAAACTTGATTGTTATGTCAACCAGGTTAGTTTTTGACCTTGTTCAGCAGACCTTTCTTTTTCCCCTGTGCTAAAACTAGAAGAATAAACTGAAGCATCTCATGCCATCTCTGATGTCCTCAGCTGAAGGATAAAGCAAGTAGAAGAATATATGCCCAGTAATAAGATTTGAGATTATCCCCATTTCAATCAACGATTAAAACAATTCTTGTTTTTAATGGATACAAGATTCCACATCAAATATTACAGTTTTGCTGTGAAATCGGACAACGAATAGGGTTTCTGATCTGCTCTTTTCTGCTTCTGTAGCCTTTGCTTCTTTCAGATATTGGGAAAGCTTGAAAGCATTTTACACCTCCCTACACATATGTGGTTTAGGAGGGACATTGCTAGAAAGGAGCAATCCAGATGGGCTCCTGCGCTCTGCCAGAGCATTAATACCAACCACTTAGAATTGGGCAAGTGCAGCCTGAGTGATGGTGGCGTGCAGGGCACCTGCCCTTTCACTACACTCTGCCATCTGTTCAGCTCTGCTGTGGGAATGCAGGTGCCACAGGCCTGTGAATCAGTTTACAGAATTATCACTGCTAAAAATAGTTCTGGGAAACTATGGACACGGAGTACCGCCTTTCCCAATAACAGTTAAAAGCCAACACAACTCCCACCACACAACCTTTCTGCATCCCAGTGCCTCTATAGCTAAGTTGCTGCTAAACACAAATGAATGCAAAGTTAAAGGAAGATTGTTTTAAGGAAGTGACGTATATATATTTTTAAAGAATGAATGATGAACTAATTACGCTCTATTAGTTCATGCAAGCAAAGCTGTGAAAGCATGTCAAAAAGAGGATCATGCTTATTTCTTCTGAATGTTCTAATTCTTCCTGAATTTTAGGTTGATGTGAAGAGAATTGGAAAGTTCCACTGAAGTCCTTGAACATGTACAAAGTTTGAAAGAATCACATTACAATAATCACATTACACAAGAATCACATTACAATAATCAGGACCTAAACATAGAACTGTCATACCAGGTGATTGTATTTGAAAGGTGCTGTTTTCAGGATGTTACCCCAGCTCTTTAACATCTCCTGGTGAGCATATTCTACTGTGTAGTGTGAATCTGCTCTCTAGTGGCAAAAGCCTGCCACAGCAGTTTGGTCAAAATGATTTCACAGAAAAATCCTTGCTTAATCCTGATGTAATGAAGTCAATTCAACGCTGTTTTGCAAGAGTGAGTAACAGGGGAATTAGCTTAAGGAAATTAGAATTTGAGCAATCGAAACTAAGAGTAGGTAACTTTGCTCAGATCTTCTAGTGATTATACTTCATTTCCCTGTCAGTAGAGGATAGATCTCTCGTAATATACACTTTGCTTACTTGAAATATTTTTGAGGTAGACTTGGGTAATCACAAGGAATATCTAAACAAAAAGGATCATTTACTGCTGGCGTAAGCCTTGCAGAGTTTTATCAAGTTCAAATCAGCAAGCTTGTAAGCTTGTAAGGCCAGAATATCAACTCCCAAAGCACATGCACGTTGGTACTAGTCAGTAACATTTCTTTCCCTTTTAGCCAAAAGTAACCATAGAAATAGGTGATTGCAATGTGATTATATCATTTTAATCATTTCCCTGTTATGTTGTTCTTTGTGTAAGTCTTTAAACGTTCTGTCGTTTGTAGGCCTTAAAATTCTTCAAATGCACATTTAGTTGGCAGCACTTACTGAGAAGGAAGTGTAAGAAAAACTCAAAGTGACTATAGCTTTTTAATTACATACGTGTAAAATATTAATGGAATTAAGCAGAGGCTTTATGGTAGAAAGACTGAGAAGAAAATTATCAAATTCAGAGCTTAGTCATTTCACTTTAGAGTCCTGTAAAACTTACTATTTGCTTTTGAAGCCATGCTTGGGTTCAGAGGTCAGCCTGAGTCACATGAACCATTCTAATTATTCAGCTAGTTCGTTGTTTGGTTTTGGAATTTATAGATAATGGGTGTTTGCTCACGAACACTGAGAAATCAATTGTGATAGCTAAACTGGTCCAGACTCCCATATTTTAGTACTTGGTTGAAATATATCACAGAAATACAGAACGGTTAAGGTTGGAAGAGATGACCTAGTCCAACCCCGCTGCTCCAGCAGGGACACCCAGAGTACGGGGTACAGGGTGGCATCCAGACGGGTTTGGAAGATCTCCAGAGAAGGAGACTGCACAGCCTCTCTGGGCAGCCTGGGTTGAAAAGTGTATTGAGAGTTCTGAGTACAGGATCTACTCCAAAAGGGCATTGTATTCTGCAGAAGTCAGCAGCAGATGCATCTGCATTTCCAACTGAGGGGACAGAAATGAAAGTGATGACTGGTTCTGCTATGATCTGCAATGTACCTGAAATCTGAGAGCATAGTGACGTGGTAAAATTGAGGCCTGTGACAGCAACTGCCTTAAGAGGAAATATTTGGAGCTCTCCTTGTACAGGTGTGTTTGTATGATTTTTGATGGATTTCTCATTTCACATTAGGAAGAGCATAAAAAAAAAGTGAGTTAACACACAAACTGAGGCTGGCCACTCTGACAAGCGGAGCCACCTTGGAGTAGACTTGGTTAATTGTTCCCCTGCCTAGCCCAGAAAGGTAAGGCAGACCCACAACCATTGCAAACTATGTTTCAAGGCAGTATAGTGAACAGTTTAGACTAGCTGAAGACCTAAACCTAGATTTTCGAGAAAGATACTTCTTGAGATGTGTGAATGTTCACAGCCACATAACCTTTGTGCCCACAAGGTGGTCCAAAACATCTATAAATAGCTAATCTATTAGCACTTTCCATCATCCACTATTCTTTTGCACTGACAGCGTGCACAATAGCTTCTGGTTGTGCATTAGCTCTCCTTATGCTGTAACTAGGCAACAATCCTATGTAAGAAACAGCTGATCCTTGCCCCAAAAAGCTAGCAATCTCAGGGAGCCAGGACACAACAGCTGAATATAATTAGCACAGTGTGGGAGACAGACAGGCTGCTCTGCATAATAGCTGTAGTCACAGCAGAGCAGCTGCCTAACCAGCAAAAATGCTCTGTGCTGGCACTGTGTAGGGGGGTCAGTTCTGCAGGAGTGGGGGCTCAGAGGAGGCAGTGTTGTGTTTTTGTGCAGCTTGTTTCCTTTTTTTGCAGTTCTGGCGGATTCCTCCTATGTCCATGCTCTATGAAGGGAATCAAAGTTCTGTGAGAATCACTGAAAAAACATATTTGGTTTTGTGTACAGGAAGAAAAGGGTATCTGAGGAAAGTTAGTGTCTCTGGAAGCAAACTGCTCACCCTGCAAGAGCAGGGCACTTTGCTGTTCAGACTTGGACACATTTAATGAAGATACTCTATGAATTGTTAGTTGGGTTTCTTCCCACAATTTTATTCTATGCTATGAAAAAAAAAGGCATCTGCAGTACCAAATTCAAGTCCTTTTCAGCTCAAGGTTATGTTAAAATGTCAAGGGATACCAGCTCAATTGTCAGTCCACAAACATCTGCATCAAGACTGTTGTTAAATTCAAAACACAATTGTTTAGAAACAATACATAACAAATGCCAGCATGATCCACCCTATTTTCTGAGACAATTACTTAAGAAAAAAACGAAATTTATTATGAATCTTACTATGAAATAAACAGATAATTCAGATGGCTTCATTAAATTTTAATTGTATTGCCCAGGACAGTTAAGGTTGTCAGGAAATAGATGCGCCTGCTGTTTCCTGATTCTGGTTGATTTGTGTAACTACATACAACAACTATATGAGAAGAAAAAAAAAAATCTCATAATCCACTCTCGTAAGTAAGTCAAACTAGTTCAGTCCCAAATTATACAGCCATGCTTCTTTTAAGAAAAGCTAGCCATTTCTACTCGAACCCTCTGATAAGAGAGTGTAACAACTGCTTCATATCATTCCTTTTGTGTGCTATTATTCAGAAGCTTTTGTATAGCCATGAATGATTTCTCACAGTTAGGCCAGTCCCAAGCTACGACATTACAAAGTCCTTTCTTCATACCCATGCTTTCCAATAGCAATGAGATTAATACTGATACTACTGGATGCTGCTAGGAAAAATGGGGTTAGATGCAACTGCAGCGGTTCCGAGGACTCCAGAAAACAGAGCAGAAGCCCATCCATGCATGCCGGACTGCAGGAATTGCACAAGACCTCAGATAGTGTTTTGGACAAGGTCAAGAAGAACAGGAATTAGTGTGCTACAATACAGATGGCAAACCAAGCTCTTATTTAGTGAGCAGGAAACTTCATAAGATATCCATATTAACTCTGGGAGGCTGAGGGTATTAATCAAAAAGCAGAAAGAGCATCTGAATACTGGAGGAGGATGGGAAGGCCTTGTGCTTAAGATAACATTCCTCCCAGTAGGACAGTCAGGAGGCAATTACTAGCCACAGAAGGAATGTGGGGCAGTATGTCAGATCCCAGTAAGATACTTTTCTAGTGAGATGGTGTGAGTATTTAATCTTTTCTGGCTTGATTTTCCTTCCCCTTTTTTACTTCTTCTTAAGTTATAAAGTGTTACTGAAAAGTCATTCTTGACAGTGCAATATAACCAGAAGTCTTGGTCAAGGATAAAAGATGATGGCTTTGGGGCATTCATGGTTCCTGTCTTATATGAAAATATAAAGTATGTTTCCTAAGTATGGAAAACCATCTTAACCTACTAACCCTTAAAACTGGGCCAGGAATTAGATAATAGCTTAGCTTTCTTGCTGGTCCCCATTTCATTATCAAACATGAAATCTGGCAACCAGAACTTAATTCCACTTTTCCTCACCCAAAGAAAATATCTGCTAGTTCCTGGAGTAGGATGTGGATCAGCAGTGCTAAAAGGAAAAATATCCAGCAATTCCACTCAGGTCCTATGCTCTTAAAAAGATCCTCAGCATTTCCTGAAGCCAAGAGATCTCTTCAGTTTATATTAAATCTGCATGTATGAAATGCCTAATGAATGTTTGTGGGCCCACTGCTGTGATTAGGATAATAAAAACAGTAATGAGTGAATTATTCTCTATGTGTTAAAAGCCCACTTAAGCACAATCTGTATTCTTATAACCTCAGCAAAAAAAAAAACTTTTGAAAGGTCAGCAAGTACTTCCCTTTCAGTGCCTCGCACACCCTCAAAGATCACTTGGTGAAGACCTTTCTTTTCCCTCTGTGTTCTCACTCAACACCTATCATCACAACTATATCTGTGCTTCTTCTACTAAGGTTTTTAAACAGCATGACTAACATCTGCCATATGTTGTTTGTACTCTCATCCTTTCCCAAGGGAGGAAATGTGCAGTAAAGAGTTCTGTTTTCAAAGGGATTTTTTTTATATAGCATATGTGGCAAGTTGACTTATCTGAGCTTTGGCCCAAAGAAAGGAAATTCACTCAGACCTCACCCCACAAACACTGCCCTGTCAGCAATGTGGGTGGCTAGCACACCTCAAGTGCCTCTCAAGTACGATTGCAATGTAGTGTGGATGGGAGAAGGTCTTATCCCTGCTGACAGGAGTGCTGAAAAAAGGCAATACACTGATTTTCATGTGGGAATTCAGAAACATGAAATTGCTCGAGTGTTCTGTGCCCTTGGTGCAAGGCACTAGGCAGGGACTACTACACATGCGTGTATTCTGAATCCAGTTCAGTTTCTGAAGAGCCTTAAGCTGTTTTTTTGGGTTTTTTTTTTTTTTTTTTTTTTTTTTTTTTTTGTTTTTNTTTTTTTTTTTTTTTTTTTTTTTGTGGTATATATGACTTCCCTGCTTTCATGACTCATTATACTTAAGACAGGAAATATACTTAATCATAGCTGCCATCTAACAAGATCAAAATCTAACAAGAAATATGAGTCTGAACCTTCTCCTACAATGGATTTTTGTTTAAACCAAAACTAGCCACATACAGTCTGCAGCACTGGTATCATGTCCACAGCTTTTTGATCCCTTGCCTGTGCAATTATTTGGTCAAGCTTCCCTCAAATTACTTTACCTAGCTAAATTTAATCAGTTCCTAACTGCCAAGATGTCTGAATCAGCAAAGCACATGTAATGCTATATGTTGCAATATGTATTGCAATGTAATAGTGAATACATTGGAAGTGTTTGGCTGATAAGTTGGAAGAGGTTTGAATGAATCCCTAGAGGAGGCCTGAGCAATCTAATGTTTTTTAATGTCTCCTTTTTCTCTTTACAGTATCTTGTAACTTCAGATTGACTTTCAGGTTTGCTGTGCTAACCACCCTTAATAATAGGAATACCCCTACTGATAGAAAATGCACTTTGCCATCCCCAACAAATAATAAACACTATAAAGAAAAAGAAGTGTATTTCTGAAAGAAGCGTAATCAGTTGTCTAATGATAGATTTATAGGAACACATTTTCTATATGAAAACTAGTATAACTGTCATCTAAAACCACTCTGACCGCTTCTTTCTTTCAACACTGAATACAGAATAAGAAATTTTGTTAGTATCGGTGCTTTTTATAAATTGATATGTTTGATAGGAAATAGCTCAAGACCATATCAAACCTTATGAAAGTCACATACACTTTAAAAGTAATTTAGTTTTGACAGAACCACCTCTAGGTTGGACTTGGACTAATCTTCCGATCCCTCTATTAAATCACAGCCCAAGATTTTCAGTAGAGGAGCCTTCTAGTATTAGAAATGAATCTTGTTTGGTTAAATGAGAGGACTTCTAAGATTTTTAGGAACTGTAAAAGGGTACCAAAGAAAATAAGAACCACTTGAACTAGTTGGTGAAGCCTGTGGGTAAGCAAACCTTTCTTGCAGCTCTGAGGTCAATGAATCAAGAAATAAGAGCTGATTTTCCAGCTTCCCTCTCTTGCATTCTTGTTTCTCTTTCTTAGTGTGGGAGGGAAAAAAAAATCCACAGACTTTTCCAGGAACGCAGCATAAAATGTGTATGTAAAGCATAATGACCTCTGTTGTTTTAACCTTCCCACAGTACTGCAAGAAATCCTGTGGCTTCAGTGCAGTGCCACTCTCTGGCAGTAGATGTCCCCTTGTGCCCATCACACTGTAAGAGGTTTATACTTGCAAAATTACAAGAACAGTTATATCTGCTCATCTATACATTTTTGGCTTTGCTTATTTCCGCAAAGGTATGAGAAAATTCAGAATATAGTGCTTCAATGTTCTCTTAAATTCAGGACAGAAAGATTGAAAGGCAGTGTCAAAAATCTGCAAATCTCAATTTATTTTCATTTTATGCTTTCAAGCAAATTAAATCAGTATGATGACTTTTAGTTAACTTTGCCTATCTCCCATAAAAATCGTATGTCAGTCTATAAAAGTCATTCTTTCTTAACTGCATTTTCCTCTCTACCATGGAACTTTGTTTTCCTAACTGAGCATCTAAGTATCCATTCTCACTGACTGGTTTCAGAAAGCGATATATCTGAGGAAGTAAGTTAAATATCTGCAAAGTTTTGAATTTGATGTCTTTTTGTTCTGATTTTTTCTGGGGAGTAGAATACACTTCTGAATGTGCACTAAGTATGTAAAACGTTAATTTGGGTACTAGAATTCTAACACTCTTCTACATTAATGAGAGCAGGATCATTTAAGTCAGTTGTAGGAAATGGCCACTGCTAACTGTTAGAGTTAGTTTAGAGGGGTTATGGAAAGCTACACCTGCCCTAGAGGGGGAACTCAGGATTCAGCCCTCAAATGATTTTTTTTTCAAACTCTGACATATACTTTTGCAAGTTTGTGTGGGCAAAAATCCAGTGCAGATGTTTTACACAAGATTCTCTATAAGAGGGTGTAAATATGGTAAAGGGAAAAAGAAAAGCCTTATTTCTGTAGCTAGCCACAGATGTCCATTTTTGGTTAAAATATTTAACAGAAAAGAATAGATTTGGAAAACGTATTATAATTTTGCAAATTTTTTTATACATTTGTTACTCCATATGGAATATAGAAATGTGTCTGGGAATGTTGGTACCACAACAATTTGTATTGTCTCACTCATTTCCTGATACGATCCATATAAAAAAAACCCTGAAATATGAATTGAGTGTGAAGGCTACTGTTACACAAGCCACTGGATTCAAGATAAAAGGTTCAGGTAATTTAGCAGTATATGATTCCTGTTTCCCCAGACATGCTTGAAGAAGGAGAAAACACAAGTAATGTCACAGCATTAGAGAACAAAATAAAGAAATTTGAGAAACTACTAATGGAAAAAATGCAGCAGAATCTACCTATGTTTCCCTTTTCTTTTCTACATAAATATAGAGATAATCCAAAGAACTGCATCAAGTCATTTTAACTCAGCAAAAACTAAGACTTCTTATATCTCTGTCTGTTGTTAAAGTGTTTCCTCTCTTCAAAGAAAAGCAAACATATTGTAATTGAAAAACACAATGAACTTATCACAAAAGAATGTGACCAGATTAATTTATCTCCTAGTTTAGACAGCAACTGTCAGAGCTGATAAAGTTCATCAGGTTTTCGGCACTGTAATTTAGTAAAAAATGTATTTTTTCAAGCGTGAAACATTTGTCAGGCTGTAATCATTGACACCCTCTCCTCCAAAAGTCAACTATTCAACAACTATACAGTGCTCTCTGTTACCTATACTAATAGAAGCAAATAAGTTTTCAACTTGTTAAGTGCTACAATAGTTACCATATCACCACCTTTCCTCTCTTCTGCAAAAGGAAGATAGGACAATTGGGAGAGCTGTTCCATTTGGTTATTATGTTTAAGCAATGAGCTTAACATATTTTAAAATGCTTTATCATCTTAAATGTTAATTAAGACCAGTATCACATATTTAAATAATCACTCAGAATGTAACTCAAGGGAAGAAGAAACAGCAACTGAAACTAGACATCAGATGTCCTCTTTTTAATATGAATTCTAAAATAAAACAATGGTGTAGGAAATTATATTTAAAATATCCTCTCACTTTGGCCACAAAATTGCAGGCATTCACAGAATCACAGACTAGCTGAGGTTGGAAGGTGCCTCTGGAGATCGCCTGGTCACCTGTGCCTCCCCTGCACAGAGCCATGCAGAACTTTGCCCAGGATTGTGTCCAGATGGCTTCTGTGTATCTCCAGAGAAGGAAACAACCTCTCTGGGCAACCTGTGCTAATCCTCTGTCACCCTGACAGTAAAGAAGCATTTCCTCGTGTTCAGATAGTGTTTCAGTTTCAGTCTGTATTTCAGTTTGTGCCTATTGCCCCTTGTCCTGTCTCTGGCCACCGCTGAAAAGAGTCTGGACCCATCATCCTAGCACTTTCCCTTAAGGTATTTCTACATACTGATAAAATCCTCACTCAGCCTTCTCTTCTCCAGGCTAAATGGGCCCATCTCTCCCAGCCTTTCCTCAGAGGGCAGATGTTCCAGTCTCTTGATCATCTCTGTACCCTGGACTCTCTCCCATAGTTCCACGTCCCTCTTGTCCTGGGGAGCCCAGCACTGCCCCCAATACTCCAGGTGCAGCCCCACCAGAGCTGAGCAGAGGGGCAGGATCCCCTCCCTCCACCTGCTGGCAACGCTCCTCCTCATGCAGCCAGGATCCCATGGGCCTTCTTGGCCACGAGGGCACACTGCTGCCTCATGGTTAACCTGTTGGCAACCAGGACTCCCAAATCCCTCTCCACAGAGCTGCTTTCCAGCAGGTCAACCCCTAATCTGTCCTGGTGCCTGGGGTTATTCCTCCCCAGGTGCAGGACCCTGCACTTGTCCTTGTTGGACCTCCTGAGGTTCCCTCTGCTCAGCTCTTCAGCCTCTCCTGGTCCCTCTGAACGGCAGCACAGTCCTCGGGAATGTCAGCCACTCCTCCCTGTTTTGCTATCATCACCCCATGCACCCCAGTCACCTCCTGACTGTGAGGGTGACAGAGCAATGGAACAAATTGCCCAGAGAGGTTGTGGAGTTTCCTTTGTGATCCTCTGCAACATGTTCAAGGTGGCTCTGCTGGTGCTTGATATCCAAAGATCGCTTCCAACCTTAATCTTTCTGTGAGTCTGTGATTCTGTGTGCAGCAGACTTGTCTTCCAATGCAAACATATTACAGAAGCTAAGCTATAAAAATAGTAAGCATTTAATGATGTCGAAGAGCACACTGGTAAATTCTGAAAGGCTTCTTTTCTTTGATTCCAGCAGATTTTCATTAGATTTCCAGAGGTGTCAGAAAGATCAGAATCCATCTTATAAGTCTGCAGCATTCATCCTTTTAACAGGCTGCTGTGATATCTCAAATCTCTGTTCAACCCTACTATTCGAGTCTCTCTGACAGATAACATTTCAACACTATTTTGTGCAGAAAAGTGAGAGTTTCTCAATTATTTATTGTTTTGAATTTACCATTTTATCCAATTTTATTTAGCTTTTTAATGTCAACTGCTTACAACTAGTTTTATGCAGAATCTGGGCAAATGTGTGTTTAATAATGAAGAACATGCAGCTTGCATTGTATTAATTGGCTAAGAAATAGCAGTTGAAGAGGGTAACTGTGTTTTTACTCAGGCCATACTCATGTAAATTCATCTGGATTAAAATCCAGGTAAGAATTTCAAAGCATAAAAGAGCAATGCCCTATCAATTCAAAAATATTTTTAGCCACATCTGTTCTGAATTCATAGTAGGTATGTTGCAACTCTCTGGGTAGCAAATATATGCAAGGTGTTCCCTGTCAGGTTTCACTAGCTCTGCCAACACATTCACACACATTTTACCTATAACCACAAAGAATTTCAGCTTGTGTTCTGGTATGTGTTATGTGGATCTGTAAACACTGCAGTGCCTTTCTGAACTTCAGTACAGTGGCAAAATAATCAGTTGGCAAGTTTTTCTTTCTTTTTTTTCCTTCTTTCTTTTTCTGGTTGAATTTTTCTTGCTTCTTTTATATGCAGTTTTTAAAGTGTATCTTCAAATGTTCTTCTTGGTCGAAATTTTAAGATGCTGAAGTCAGCATGACTTTTCAAACTTCTCTCCATTCTGATGACTCCATCCAAAGTCTCTTGCTTTCAAATTCAGGTATGCTCGTAGGAGTTTTATAGTCATATGCTGGAGACCACATTCCTGACATTAAAATGCAAAATCATCTAGATAGCAAGAGATGAATTGGAGAAAAGTTAAAAAAAAAAAAAAAGAAAGAAAAAGAAAACAAGGTAAAACTAAAACGAACTCCTAAAAAATCTTAAGATTTCCAAAGTATCACAAAGTCAGGGAGTGCTTTAATAATGAAGGCATGCTGAAACCAACACAATAAGTTATCATCAGTTACCATCAGATGTCAATTAGGAAACCTAGCCAGCAAGGAGGAAAAACAAGGGTTATGTTCTAATAGCAGCTCAACCTGCTCTCAAAAGCTCCAGGAGACAGTCAAGGTTTCTAGCTTGCTTAAAACATGAATTAAGCTTTCAGCTGTGACAATCTGATAATATTAAGACAGTGCTTCTTACTTAAATATGTGCTCCACGGCGCTACACAGATGTATGATCCACCAGAAACTGAAACTTGTGCCCCATTATCAGGAGATACTCTTCTTTTACTGAAATCAGCAAGTACTGGCTGTCATTCATTTTTTCCCCAAATCAAGAAAAACAGCTATTGTGTAGTGCAAGACTCCAACTGTTTGATGCGTTCTGCAGTACTGCAGACAATATTTTTAAATTGCAATGCTTGCAAAGGTTAATAGTACTTTCCTACTTTTCGTTAAAAAAAAAAAAGTTGCCACTCAATCAATACTTGATTGATCATTGCCAATTCATTAAAGTTGCTTCTCGAAAGTAGGCGCTTTTTGTTGTTTCTGAATGTGTGTGTTACCTGCATTAACTCCATTAGAATGGCTTTGGGTACAAATCTACACATCAGGTCTGCCTGCCTGGATTTGCTTGGAAAATAGCTATTAGTCAATGATGCGAGCAATATACGGAACAAGAAACAATGAACACCGATTCCAAGCTGTCTTATTTTAATACATTGCTCAGGTTTTTTAAAAGAAATGTGATTCAAACCATAACAATTTAAACATTGGATCTTAAGAAGATCCCTCTTTCTGTTCAGCTTTCTCTAAGACCTGTACTTATCCTGCAATAGAGTGCTCAGGTTCTCATATTCCCTTAAAAAAATACTTTGTGGGTTTGCAGTCAGTGTACCTGGGGATCCAATTGCATCATATTCCTGTTTTATTGACTGTGTACCTAATATTGTAGACATTTAGGCTGACAAAAACAATCACCGGTAATACCTACCATGTTAAAAACTTGTCTAAGTGTTTTAGACTTCTTTTTGATACAATGATTAAAGCCCAGCAGCTAGAATGTGCCAGAGAAACACTTCCTTTTACCCACAGGCTCGATTTTGAAGTTGGATTAATGCTTCCAGTTCTTACTAATATAGATACAACTCCTCTAGAAGAACAGACTGAGAAAGGGAAGTTTAAGGTGCATAATAGGTTCTTTCTTGCAAATAGCTTCAATTTTTTTTTTTTTTTGGTATGTTCTTATCATAAGATAATAGCATCATTTTTTTGTTTCTTTTGGATCAGTAGTTTTAAGCATTACAAGTGCACACTTCAAATATACTGCATTTTTTAACCTGATTTAAATAACTTGAATAAACAGTTTATCTCTTCTATTTGAACTATTCCATTTTGTTAGCTATTTTCACATTTGTTAAATAAGACTAAGATAAGAGTTTAATATAAAAGACAGAGTTTCTGTTAGAAAGCTACCTTTCTAAATATACAAATCCAAAGACAACTATTATAGATCTCCCATTCCTTGCTTTCAGAGCTATTCACGAAATTTGCATAAAACAGTAACTGAGTAAAGAGCATGTTCCTTTGACTAATGTTTTGAAGCAGAATGTGGACACTAGCTTCTTTTCCAGTTATATAGTAAGGTCTTGGTCTCATTTGCACTTTATGCCACTTTATGTCACATTTGTTCAGGATACCATGATAGTTTGGGATAGCTAGAATGCACCACTGCTCTGAATGGGGCCTTATCCATACACAAATCTAATGTCAAGAAGCAGTAATTTCTGTAAGCTTCCCAGGCAGATCTAAGATAGGGTTCTGCTGATGAAGTTAGACCAGAGCTACTTCGCCACGGAACTGGATTATGCACATTTCCGAGACGCAGTGGCACATGGCTTCAGATAATACTAAATTTATCCTACACTCCAGTTGCCTCATGAACAATTACTCCTCCAGGTGTCAGGTAAATTGTGGAACCTGATATTCAAGTTCTTCTTTTCTTGGCACTTGCACAATACTCTTTCACAACATCATTCTGCTTCTCACTAGGAGGTGGGTTGAGACATGTTTTTGGGGGCATAAGACTTCTTCCAAATGATTTGGGACGTTTTCTGTGCTTGCTTTCTTGCTGCCAGCCTCATCTTGGTTGACTATCAGGTCTCAACACACACACACACAGATAAAAGAAGAGAAACAAGCAAACCAAATGAATAAATATTACTCTCTATTCTCCTCGTCAGTCCTTGACAGGTTGCTTTCCCAGTGCTCTAAGACAAGTTTCTGATTATTTTTTGAGAGTAGCCACACAGTCAACAAGTTACAACCAGGCACACTACAGAGTATAAGCTAAGCTTTGTCACCCAGCCTCTGTGAGAACAGTGACTAAGACACCCTTGTGTTCCTATCTCCTTTGTCATCATCCCTCTTGCCTTGAGGAGGGCAAGGAGAGAGAGTTGAATGACTCCCAGAACCTGTTCCCACATTTCTCTCTCCACTCTCTCCTTCATATGCAAGCAGGAATGCCAATGAACATTGTCATCCCCTACACAATTAAATATGGTTAAAGGATGATGTGTCCTACTGACATTCTCCCCTTTCACAGTCCATAAGGTACCAGGCAGAAAGGTGCTCATCCCAACATGGTGTGGACATTATTCCCATGGGTAGACATTATTCCCTCACTTCCATCTCAGTTCCTACTCTCTCAGACGTAACAGTAAGAAGGATTAAGCCAGAGAAGGAGCTAAAAGAACAGAGGGAGGAAGACAGCTAGTACCTGCTGCATCTGTGATACTTAGGAAAAACAAAATTCCTGATAGTCTTATTAAGGCCCATTTTTTTCTGCCTGTTATTATCAGATAATTATTATCAGAGAATAATTTCAGATAACTGGTTCACAAGAGCTGAGTTGGTAGGGCTGAGGTGGAAATTTGAAGTAGAATAGTGGAAACAAATGGGTTGGTGAGGAAGGTCTGTATTTAGGAATACTACTGGAGAAACTGGAGGATTTGGAGTAAAATACGATATGATACTTCAAGAACAGGAATTTCCATAGGGCACTATTTCTACAGCTTTTGTTAGAGCTTTAAGTTCAGATCTAGAGTCAGAACTTTTTTTTTTTCTGTCTCCTTGCTTCCTAGCCACAAACTCTGCCATTGCAAAGAGCTCCTCTCTTGAACTCCCCCTCTTTTTTTGCTTTCAGGAGTATAGCAGCCTTAAGTGATTAGCAACAGTTGCCTTGTGTTGGAACAATGAAAGTACTGAACAATTGGGTCTGGCTTATTATTTTAAGAGATTCAGCCCTAAAATAATCCAGACCAGGAATGCAGATTTCACTGCCAGAACTACTGGTAAGTACGTTACTAACTTCACCACAGTTCCATCTGGAAACAGCTCGTTCAGGGTCTCCCAGAATGGCTTTCTTGGTCTCCCAGCCACACACACTGCAAACACCAAAGTCGTAGCAGGGGCTGCATCTTACTCAGCAGCCCGCTAAGACAACTGATATGGTAAAGACAGCTTTCGGTGCAGTGTGGGACCAGGCTGCCACCAAACAGATCCTGAGAGGATGTAGCGGCAGCCATCTCCCAAGAGCCCAGCGGTCTTCTCCAGCACGATGCTGGAGACTCACAAAAGTACTGAGCAGCAACCAGAATAATCCTCCTGCAGCTGAAAAAGGGACATTTATTGTCTCTATATTGCCTTTTCAGATAGATAGCCTCGAACTGCATCTTTTTTCCTCTTCACTGTGCAAAGCCCAGGATTTGAGAAGGGAAGCATTGAGTTCAGAGTATGGGAGAAGAATAGCTATTATACATTTCAGTCAAAGGTCAAAATGAGGTTCAGTGATTTTAAAAACTAGCTACAGTAAGAGTGAAGATTACTGCTTGCTGGTAGTTAGTCCCAGCACTGAAGGTTTTCACTGGCTTCTGTGCTCCCACCAGCTCCCACCAGGGGTTTCCTTATCCATCCTGACAACCAGAGAGCACAGGCCTAAGGAGAGCACTCCACGCAGAGCTCCCACAGAAACCAGGAGAAGCCCTCGACTGCTGTTTGCTTTCGGAGAACTATCACCCAAAGCTCTCCTGAAACAGCAGTGTCCTTCGTTCCCATTTTCACCAAGCGCTACCATCTCCCTTGCTAGGTTCATTTCCCACCCCGCTTCTCTCCAGACCCTTCCACAAAGTCACCAAGCCCTGCGCTGCCGCGTACGGGCACCCTCAGCACCCTCCCACAGCCGGGTGCTGCGTACGCGCACGTTCACCACGGCACCAGCCCCGGCTACCACCGCTCAGCTTTTGTGGCTTAAACTTTGGCGAGGCCTTCAGGTTTGTCATTGCTCTGTATATTTGAAATTACTCGTAAAGCTATTTCTATCGTACTATGGCTTTGCTTTTGGCATTAGATTTATTAAAGAAACATCACAGCAATTGCCCTTTTTTTTTCAGCTAGAAAGTCATCAATTATATACATATATATCACCAGGAAGTACAGTAATGTGTGTTAATCAGGAATCAAAGTGCGGACTCCCTGTCTCAACCCATTTCAGTCTGATACAGAAGGAGCTGAAGAAAGCCTACAGGTGTTAGGAAAGTTAACCGGATTGCACTGGCTTGTTCAACATCGCTTTTGAAACAGAAATGCTGAAACATGTGCAAATACATCCAAGCTTATCTCCTTATGTAAGTTCAGTTGATAATTGGTTTAATTAACGTGGAAAGTGTATATATATTTTACCGCAGCCTCAGTCATTGATCAAGGCCTCTATATGTTAAAAAAAAAAGTGATTTGTCACAACAACGAAGAGAAACAATTAGGGGATTACTTGTTCCTNAAAAAAAAAAAAGAAAAAAAAGCTGCCATTGCAAAACTTAGGTAGTAAATCTGCTTCCCGTTCAGGTTTCACATACAACTGGGAGCCCGAGGAGGTGGCTGTTGCTTAAACTAGTTTAGAGGCCGTTTAGAGGGGAGTTTTTTTTCAAAGCGGTGAGAAACCCTCTCAGCTGATGGCCGCGAGCGCGGCAGAGCTGCCATAACCTCTGTGTTCGCCCGCGCACAGCGCAGCCGCGCACCAACGCGCACCTACCCGCGCAGCGCGGCGCGGCGCCCCGGAGGCCCCGCGGCCGTTAACGCTCGCGCCGCCTCGCGCCTCCCCCCGC
>VWPW01011298.1:0-21820 GCA_013389825.1 Crypturellus undulatus | reverse complement strand
CCGGGGAGAGAGGGGCCGCGGGCGGCAGCGCGGCCCGGGCGCCAACTCGGGCAGCGGCCCGTGCGCGCCGTGAACGCGGCCCCGCGCGCGTGCGGACACCCCGCTGCGCCCATTCTGCTGCGTCCCAGCCTATAGCCGTATGCGTGAGGCTTGTGCTTTGGCACTGAGGCCCGATAAACCTAACTTGACGGGCTGCATTCTTGGAGTGTAAAGCCAGGCTTAGTCGTGCCTTATTTGCAAAAGAAGGGAAACCAGTAAGTGTTTGTGCCAGAGTCCCCAGGGGAGATCGAAGTGACGTGATTGTGTCCAGACTTTGTTTCGGGATATGAATATGGAAAGCATGTCCTAATGATGGGTAGTGCTGTTATGTCAGCAGCCTGATTAGTTTCCTTCTCTTCCTCTTGCGTAAGCTGAGTGTTGGGAAAGCAGGATTGGTGTTTGACAGCAGCAGAGATCAAATATATATATATATAAAAATATATTTTAAAATAACAGACCCTTGAAAAAATTGCAGTCTGTGGTATTGCTGTGGGACTTCTGAGTTTGTGCATTTCAGTGACTAAAGGTGAGCAGTTTAACAAGCGACTAGTCAGAGACTGTCGTTTCTGTGCTGCACGTAGGTGGTGGTGCCAAGCAATGTGTTCTCCCTTTTCCCATCCACAGGAACTCAGCAGGGGTGTTTCTACTGAGTTCCTCTCTCTAATTTCCTTCCTCTGCAAAACAAGTCAGATGGAAAGGAAACTGCAGAGCTCTGGAATAAAACTGGGGGATTCCTAGAATAGTTTGTTTACAGATGTTTGAAGCTCAGCTTTCCTGTATGTTAAACTGAGCAGGTAATGTGGCCCTTCATGATTCAAGCTCTGGCTAATTTTAACATGCGTCTAACTTCATAATGCCTGGTCTAAATGTTTAGTTTCTAAGCTGAGTGCGACACACTTCCTAAGAGAAAACTCCAGGATCGGGCACTCAAAGAAATACTTTTTCTCAGGAGCGTGGTGCTGACGATATCTGTTATTCCCACAGAGTTTGGCTTCTTAGTGTCGTATTGTCCCATTTGTGTTGTAAAATATGAGAAAAATCCTGCCTGGTACTTCTCAGACAATGATTAGTAACTTCTAAAAATATTTATCATAGGGTTTGCAGTATATGTACAGAAGTACTTTGTTACTAAAGCTAGTGGATCAGTGTAGCGCACAGAATTTGGGATAGCCATAGGTGTGGAGAAGCATGGGAAGGCTATCTGCAAGGAGCACAATTGCTTCTCAGCAATGCGTGCCTGCATTATCCCGGAGCCTGGACTACAGAGGTGTTCCTCATCGTTCTGCTGAACTAGTTGAAACTAAATGAAACTGAAAACTGAATTTGTTCTGCAAATGATAGTTGTATTGTTTGTAGTCTGATAGGCTGTAGAACTCTTTACTAGTTTTAAAACTTAGTATTCAGTTTCCTTTTGTGCCTGGCTGTGTGATGCATTCGATTTCCCTTGTTTGCATGTCAGATCCCACAAGAAGCTGTTGATACGTGGGAGCTTCTCCACCAAGCTGAACATGGATTAACGTGTGTGCACTTTAACATTGGTTGACTTGTGCAGCGTAGGCTGGAACCTTGCTGGGAAGGAGTAACTGAACCAGTCATTTAAAGCTAGATATTAAGTAGTGATAATATATTTCCATGTATGCTTTAAACTGGTTCTGCTGCCAGCCATCTAAGGAGGTTGTCTTTAACTTGGATCAGTTCTCTGTTCTAGTCTGCTGTATACATTTGTAAATCCTTTTGTGGACACAAGAGGCATGGGGGCAAAACTGCTTTTGGTGGCTATGCTGGATAGTACCAGCTCAAAGCACCTGTCAAACTAAGTGCTAGAATGCAGAAATGGACTCTGTGAAGAGGATGAAGTTTCTGTGTTAATAACAGTAGCTTTTGCTGTCTGTAGTCTGCTAGTGGACTAGTGTACAGGTCCAAGAATCTATACTTGAACTTGGGGCCTGTGAGTGAGACAGACTTTGAAGCTCTCAGCTTTCTCTTGTGAAAACTTTGTCCTTTCACAGTCACTGTTGCAGTTTCTAAGGCTTATCTGCAGTGCCTCAGTAACTCAGTACTGAAATATATAATTTTTATGTTTTATTTCCAGGCCCCAGCTTACCATCTCATTTTGGAGGGCATTCTAATACTTTGGATAATCAGACTCCTTTTCTCCAAGACTTACAAGCTTCAAGAACGATCTGATCTAACCCCGAAGGTATGTTGGACAATTATACGTGTTTAGAGCATCAATTTATAGCTGTTAATGCACTTGGAAGTCAATGAGTTGAGTCACTGTTGCACTGCACACTGAGATAGAGCTTGTTCTTCTTGTGGAGGTTTCTTACTTTGGGATAAGAATCCACTTATTACTTACACACTTGTGCACTTGCTCTTAAAGTAAACACTGTGGTGGTGCAGTTAAACGTAAAAGAAGTGATGTTACCATAGAAGAACTACTGAGTTGTAAAAACCTGGCACCAGTTCTAATTTATGTATGGCTTTCTTTTAAAATGAAAACTATATTGCACGCAAACAACAATAAGCTAGTGTGCGAAGACTGAAATATCCCCATGACTTATATCTAGACACTATTAGAGTTTGAATAGAGTTTGTCCTGAGGATTTCCTCAGGACTAGTTTGTCTGAGACACAGTCTATGATAGTAATGGAGGATGCAATGGAGATATTGGAAGGATGATTGGACATACTCTCTTAATGTGAAAATACTGAGATTAATAAGAATATTATCAGTGACAGATGTACTATAGGAATGTAATGCAATGTGATGATTGACTTCTTTCTGTGAGGTGTTGATCTTAAATCCCGAGTAGCTAACCAGCTTTGTTTACCAGAACTTAAAGCATCTTTCATCAATAGCATAAAAGCCCGGAATTTCTTTGTGATGCAGAGGAGTGTTTGTAAAACAGATTTGTGGGTATTCTACAGCAGCAGTTTTTATATCTTGTCATTCCAACTATATCATGCACCAGCATGCTTTGATATTACTTGCGCTAAGGATACATGTAAAGCATACAGACTTTACAGTAAAGTGCATTTCAGAATCATTGAATGGGATGCAAGTCTGGGTACATACGGCTGTAGATGTGAGAACATCTGGAGGAACAGGTGCCCTTTGGAAAGAAAGTATCTGTTAAACAAGCTAGGAGTGTCCTAGCTCTGGTGCATGTGTGTGTGTTTTAATTAAAACAACAACAGGCAAGAAATGAACTGAGCAGGAATCAAGAAAGGATGGTTAAGTTTTGAAGAGACTTTTAAACTGATTGTCAGGTTCTTGATGTTTGTCTTGTTAATAAACAAGACACAGAGAACAAGAATAAACAAGAACACAGAGAAGTGCATGCAAGGAGAACTCCAGCCTGGCAGAGCACTTAATGTTCAGGTCATCATCTAGGGAAATATGCAGCAGCTTTTTAAGTAGCCCCTGGTTAAGTGTACTAGGGAGAAGTCCACTCACCTGCTAGCATAGTTAAATATTAAATAGAGATTTCCCCTGAGATAGTTTTAATCTCTGATATTTTGAACAATAAGGAGAAACATTTTTTTTTATTATTATTCAACCTCTTGGTCATAGATGATGGTAAGAAATGCTCTGCTAATCTTGTGTCAAACTGGATTTGGTAATTGGTGAGCTGAACAAAGCTGAAATCTGTCTCTTCCCAGCAGCACCAGGGATTATACACAAATATTTCTGTGTGTGTGTTGAATTATATCATCTGGTTGCATGTGATTTCCTTCATTCACTGACAGACCTGACCTAAAGGTATTCACAAAAGTTCTCACACAAATCTGGAATAATGTGTGCGGGCATTTTGTTCTGCATCTTTTTAGCTTTGGGCAGTGAGCATTTGGGAGATTGTAAAGGCAGAATGTCTGTTGCATCTTAATAGGAACAGGTGCTCAGAACTGGGAAGAAAAAGAGAAGGAACATTTGGAAATGGCTCAAACTTGGTAACAGTCCTGTTTCTGTAGGATGTTAAGAATGGAGTTCATTGTCAGGACAATGATAGCAGGCTTTCTGGGGAACAGGCAATAATATTACTGCTGTCCTGTTCTGATGAGATGTATACAACCTTTTCTGAGAAATGGAAAGGAGTATGAGTGCTAGCAAGAAATCAAAGTGATCAAGATTTAATTGTATAGATACTAGATATATTAACTCACAGAAGAAAAAAATATGGAGTATTCGAAGAGGTACATTACAGCAAATGGCTTGACTTTGGATGCCGAAAGTTTTATCACTTCTTTCTTTTTGCTCTCTATATATCGACAGCAAAAAAGTATACAGAGTGAATGTTCTTTAATCTGATGGCGTAAATTAGCTGACAGCTGATGAAGTTATGTTTAAGATGGTCTACTTGACTTTGCTTCCACCTTCAGAGCTGTGAAATAGTAATGTTTTCAATAGGAAGAACACTATTTATAGGGAAATGTCTGCTGCCACTCTTTATTGAAAGTAAGCATAACTATAGTAGTGAAGCGATTGTATGAGTAAGTCTACTACAGTTGAAGAAATAAAGAGACTAATATATATTATATTAGAAGTTAGAGTGATTGAGTCTTTTTCTTAGAATTAAAGTGAGAGTTGTAAAAATAGCTTTTCAATTTTGGCTGCAGAAGCCACTTAACCTTCACCAAATATCCTCTGATAGTTGATACTGGTCTGTTTTACGCAAAACGGGATCCCAGACAGAGGCTTCTGTGTGCATGTTGAGCTTGTTGTAACATGTCAGCTCCTCAGCAAGGAGAACACTGATTTGTCATCTGTCTTGTTTTAGTTTGGTTCGTCCTGCGGTGTTCAATCTCTGCCACACCAGAAGGAATGAGTATGTTGTATTGGTACAGGTGCTTTAGACCTCACAGTGGAGTACTGACTACCTTTGTGTTGGACAACCCTGTAAGCATACATGGAGTTTCTCACAGTTATTGTGGGGGGTGCTGCCAGAGCAAAGCTGGATCAAATTACCAAAGGACAGCGCTGTTGCATAGCTGTGTAACACGATCTTTCAAGACCAGCCTGTCCTGGGGTGTCAGAGGTAGATGACATCTTGTGCAACCTAGTGAACTGGGGCGTCACATTTCTGAAATAGTGAAGAAATCCACCTTAAAGGTAGATTCTCCATTTAGTTAAAAGTGTAGCAAGAGTACTTCAAACTAATTTCAAGCAGCAATCAACTTTTCAGACTGATTTTCTGGCATCCTTTAATAACACAATTTCCCAAATCATTAGCTAGAAAGGTGGAATACTTCTCTGTAACTGTCAGTCGTTGATAGCTTAGCATTGCAGGAGGTACAAATAAATATATGGCTGAGCAGAATGCTACTGATAAAGAAAAAGTGTGGACAGAATTGTGGACTAGATGAGCAGACAGTGAAGTGAATTGAGGACTGACTGGATGGTAGAGCCCAGAGGGTGGTCTAGTTGGAGGTCTGTGGCAAGTTGGCCCAGCGCTGTTCAGCTGTTCATCAGTGACTTGGATGAGGGCACAGCGTGCACCCTGAGCAAGTTTGCAGGTGACACTAAACTGGGAGGAGTGGGCGACACTCCCGAGGGCTGTGCTACCATTCAGAAGGACTTGGACAGGATGGAGAGTTGGGCAGAGAGGAACCTCATGAGGTTCAACAAGGACAAGTGCAGGGTCCTGCACCTGGGGAGGGATAACCCCAGGCACCAGGACAGATTAGGGGTTGACTTGCTGGAAAAGAGCTCCGTGGAGAGGGAGTCCTGGTTGCCAACAGGTTAACCATGAGGCAGCAGTGTGCCCTCGTGGCCAAGAAGGCCCATGGGCTCCTGGCTGCATGAGGAGGAGCGTTGCCAGCAGGTGGAGGGAGGGGATCCTGCCCCTCTGCTCAGCTCTGGTGAGGCTGCACCTGGAGTATTGGGTGCAGTTCTGGGCTCCCCAGGACAAGAGGGATGTGGTGCTTCTAGAGAGGGTCCAGCGTAGGGCCATGAAGATGGTTAAGGGACTGGAGCATTTGTCGTATGAGGAAAGACTAAGCAAGCTGGGCCTGTTTAGTCTGGAGAAGAAAAGGCTGAGAGAAGATTTGATCAACACGTTCAAGTACCTGAGGGGTGATTCTAGGGAGGATGAGGCCAGGCTCTTCTCCATGGTCACTGGTGACAGGACAAGGGGTAATGGGTGTAAGTTGAAACATAGGAAGTTCCACCTCCATGTGAGGAAGAACTTCTTTCCTGTGAGGGTGACAGAGCCCTGGCACAGGCTGCCCAGAGAGGCTGTGGACTCTCCTTCTCTGGAGATCTTCCAAACCCACCTGGATGCCACCTTGTGCCCCGTGCTCTGGGTGTCCCTGGTGGAGCAGGGGGTTGGACTAGAGGTCCAGAGGCTCTAGAGGTCCCTTCTAACCTAAACCATTCTGTGATACTGAGAAAAGTAACAGTGCCAGTAAACAGTGCAATGGATTACAAGAGGTGGCTTGTTGCAGAATGATGCAGTGCATACTCTCCAGCAGCCTAACATTGTCAGGAGAGGAAGAAGCCTGCCAGATATGACTTTAATTCTGAAATACATGATAACAAGCTTTTTGCAGTATCTTTGAAGTCATTGTGAACAATATCTTACATGTCTATATGAGAGGAATGTTTACTTTCTTTGGTTTCAGAACTTTTGTTACAGCAGTAGTGTGAGAAAAGTTCTACTATAGAGATATTAGGGCATTAGTGAGTTCCTGTCAGAGAAAAATAAATAATTAATATATAAATAATAAATAAATATAAATAAATAAATAATAAATTAGAAATTTTGTAGGCTATGAGAACAAGGCACTTTACACACGTAGTATTCAGGCATGGGCTGTTCTGCAGAGAAGAACGGATATATCATATCATGATTCTGCAAATACCAAATTAGCTGTGTTTTGAGGAGTGCAATGACTGCAAATAAAAATGAACTAACATGTGCATATTGACACAGATATGTGTATTACACTGTTTCAAAACACATGTATTACCTAAGAGCTGTCTACATGAACATAATTATTACCTAGTTCGCAAACCAGAGTCAGCAAAGCAACTGGTTAAATAATTTGTCTTAGATGTCTGTGCATCTAAGCGTTTCTATTACTCAATGTTGTTTAGTCTTTAAAAATAAAAGTAACCCACCCCACAGCAAGATATAAGCGTGTGTGTGTATAAAAATTATAAAAGTAAAAGAGGAGTTGCTGAGAGATGAGTTCACTTACATTACAACCAGAGTGAGAGAAATTGGCTTTTTCTTTTCATTAAAAGGGAATTGGCATGCAGTGAAATGAGAAGAGCTATGTAAATCCAGCATATATTAAAGATGCCACAGCTGCAAATCAAAAAATGTTTTTCTGTATACTGGAAAATTATCATTTTAATTATTTATATTGGTCTAAATGTGGTATATCTGTGGAAGGTACAAGAGAGAAGTGTTGTTAAATGTTAGGACGTTGGAGTAAAAGCTTTCCAAGACTCCACTCACTCCATGTAAACCTACTTTTATGGCATGTTAAATTAATAACTTCTGATAGGATCAAAAGATGCTCATTAGCATTTAGGCCAAAAGGTCAGCAGGATAGGCCAGTTGGCTGATCCAATTTAGTTTGGATGGTCTCTTGGTAAGCTGAGCATGGTACATACTGCAATCTTCAATATCCCCAGTCTTCCACAATAATAAAGAAACTTCTGTTATAGAAATGTTTGGTGCACTACTACCTGTGCAGTGCATACAGAAATACATGTGAAAGGAGAAGACATGAGACAAGAAGGTACACGTTTGTCCTTTATGTCCTTACGTTCTTTAAAATGCAGTGATGTAGCAGGTGAGTGTTAATCTGAGCTAGAACTAGTGAAGTTTTACTGTTGAGAACAAGGTTTACTCTTCTGTATATTGTATTTTGTGGAGGGGAAAAAGATGGATTATTGACACATCTTGTCACCTATGCTGTTAGTTTTTGTGTGCTTCACACATTTTGAAGAATGAATCAAGCTTCTCACAAGTTGGTGCAAGTGGAAGGGAGAGAACTACTAATTAGGAACTGCATATTCACACATTTCAATTACAATTTTGTTGTGATGACTTGTTTTAGTTATGTCTTTTTATAAATGGTGCTTTTTTTTCTGCTACATTCCATATTAAAGAGGTTATAACTGAATTTCTGCGCTTATGTGTTTAAGCTATTCGATGATATTTGGTACCCAGAGTTCAAAAAGATTAAGAAAGAAAGAAAATGCAAAGTGCTTGCATTCAGTTTATGATGTGGATACCAAGTATAGAGGAACAGATTGAATGTTATATGAGCATGCATAGTGACATCCTCTTCTGGTTTTTAGAAGTCTTTTTTGAACTCTGTTGTGGAAGGGTGTAAATGCTGTAGTGAAGAGTAGTCAATAATATTCATTGATAACTTAGTTTATCTTTGATCAATTGTCTATTATTTATTTTTAATTAAGTATTCAAATCTGCTATTTACAAATCTGCTGTCTGGATGGCATTGCTACAGAGCAAATATGTAGCTTTAGTGCTTAACAGTTTGCTGAAGAAACATCATTGCAATGCATGTGCCGCAGCTGTATGCAAGGCTCAAGGGTTTGTCTACAGTGGATAAAGAAACTGAGCACCTCTTCTAACTTAAGTATAGCCACTTCAAAATACTGACTGTGTTTAAATTTAATTCAGTTGCACATATTAATGGCACTTATTTCCTTTCACATATATGCCTCTTAGGTAAAATTCTAGTAATAAATCCAACATGAGAAAGGAGAATAAAAAAGTATTTAAAGTACATCTGCAAAATATTAAAAAAGCAAGTGACTATGCTCCTGTGAAAATATCTCTTTTGAAATACAGGACTATTTAAATTTCCATTTGAGTTTTGAAATAGACTTTTACTGAGCTCTTGGGAGATTAATTAATATTTCAGCAATACTTTGCTGAAGTTTTTGAAAGGCTTATTTGAAAAAAAAAAAAAGAAAAAAGTTCATCTGAGATATATTTAAAAATCAATGATACTATTAATATTTAGGAATGGAAATAAGAAACCTTAAAGATTGTGCTGTTTTGAGAATAGAGAAATCTAACCCCACCGTAGTCATAAAATTCAAAGTTAGCATATTAACAAATATGTTACCAATGTAACAAGACACATCTGATAAATAATCCTCTAAAAAAGTTCTTCTTTCATGGCAAGAGGAAAGAGATAGATGTTTTTTCTTAATAATTGCTGATGTCTTTTGTGTATCATTTCTTAGTAGTTTATATGGGACTAGTTTGATCTATCTGGGATGCTGGTCTTACGCACGTCTGTCAGGAAATTTAAATTTTTGTATATATTTGTAAAGCACTTTAAAAATGAATATGCTTCTGCTATTCCTCCATGGTTAGGCAAGGATAAGTGGTTTAGTAGTTGTGCCCCTCTTTTTGTACATTCTGTAGTCTGTATTCTTCACCGTATGAAAAATGTATATGTGTTATTTTACTTAGCATGTTACTGCCACTATCGTTAAATGTTGAACATTTCAGAATATAAATTCAGCCCATTTGTTTGCAATTATTACTTAATTTGTATTTAGTTACTTGCAAATACTGTAGAGGAGGATTTGCATTAGTTAGAAGCCTGAATAAAATAATACTGATTAGAATTTGGCAGATATTAATTCAGATACTGAATTAATAGCTCTTCTTTCGATTATCATATCAAAACATGCTGATGTAATACAAATCTGAAGTGAGTCAGAAAGTTGTCATTTGTTGGTGGGCATCATTTCTGATATATCTATTATCAACTATTTATTAGAATATATTTTTTTTCTGATGGGAATCCTTTTTTAAACAATATGCTTTTTTCTCTTCAGGAAAAAGAAGAATTGATTGAGGAATGGCAGCCAGAGCCTCTTGTTCCTCCTGTGTCAAAAGATCACCCAGCTCTCAACTATAACATTGTTTCAGGGTAAATCTGCCCGAAGTGATTTTTTTTTATTTCAGCTTAAAACAGTCAATATCTATATTTAAAAGTGTGAAGTTATGCAAGGATATCAGTACTCTGCCCAAACTTTCATAAATGAATTGCCCTCTTAGCCTCACAGGACTGGATTTATTGTCTCCTTATTAAGACCATCTTAGATAGAGTTTCTTAATTTAAATGCTTTAGTTCAACAGTTTTTAAAATACTGGTGTGGGGGCTTTATCTTAGCATTTGTTTAGGTATATATTGTTTGGTAATCTTGATGGGTTTTAATATTAGAGTAGAGCTAGAGGTCCAGAAGTGATTACAGTGGGGATGGAGTTAAGGGGACACAAAACATTTCACATTAATTTGATTTGGTGGCTGGCTTTATAGTACATCATGAAACATAGTGCCTTTTAAAGGTAATAAATTTGGACGACAAAAATGAAGATGTCTGATGGCAAAGTTGTTTTGTGAAGGAATTACATATTTTTTCAGAGAATTATGGGTCAGCATTACATTTTTAAGTGTTTCAAGGTTTGTAAAAACATCTGAGCTGTGTTAGCCAGGAGTCACATTATTTCAGAAATTGCTTAAAAAGTTTCTTTCCCAAGCTTCAAGTTTGTTACTTACGTTGATAACTTATAAAATGTAAACATTCTTAATATTCTGCCAGTGACCTTAATACTTTCAAATAATGTTGTGACACAGCACAATCATTTGTTCTCACAAGTTGCTGCATTTTGAAGGCCCAACCAGTACAGGGAGATTTCTCTGAAAAAGGATACCTATTTTAATTGTCTTCAGTTATATGAAGAGTGGCCGTTTTTTACCCTCTTTTGTTCAAGACTTTGAAACAAAGCAGTAGCTTAAAGGATTTTTTTGTTTGTTTTTATTTTTTAAGATCAGAACAAAGAAACCTTTTAGCTTGGTTCAGAAAATGCTTAATTATTTAGGGCCTTCCAGTGCAGAGAACATACTGCAATAGAATGTTAATATGTTATGGCTGTTAAACTTAACAGCTGCTATGGGGACGACTTGGCGTCTTTGCAGTAAGGTTTAGTCTGCTAGCCAGTCACTTTACCATTAGATGTAGAACAGCAATAAGCTTGAAACCTGGCCTATAAACTCAGGCGTCATTTCAGAGTTAACGCAAAAATGAAAGTTTCTTTATCCTAATTGCAAGTCAAGAGCATTTCTGGCAAGAGCATTTTCGGTTAGCATTTTAGGAGGAACCATACTGATGCTAGTGAGGTATTTCTCTGATAATGATGTGTTGATATCTCCTATGAATGGTGACTTAGGTATGTCTCAATTGTATTTGTTTGTGGTGGGGAAGCTGGGGGAAGAGAGATGAGGGAAACTATACTTTTTTTTTCCTCTTGCGAAGACTAATTGCTCATCTTGTTTTTGAGGTTGCAAAGCATGCTATTTGGTGTTTTTAGCATACATATTTCTGGTGCAGTTATTTAAAGGATTTTTCCAAGAGTGGTTTGTGGTTAAAAAGTAGAGATCTTTTATAGAAAATTTGCTAAAAATCTATTAGCCAGTTATGGCTGTGTTTTAATGGAGGCTTCAGCTTTGCCCATCACAAGTTGTTAGTGAACATTAGTCAACTTTGTATGAAATAAGTTTTCAATAAAAGAAAACCAAATATCTCAGGAAGAAGTTTAAGGAAATTTAAGCTACAGGAATTTGACTTTTGCTTGATTTTCGTGCCTTGACATTGAACCTTGCTATCAATTGGCAATTAAAGGGAGAAAAGTAGGAAAATAGGATATTGAAAGCTATTTGCTTTTTGCTGTTGGAAGTGGGGGGGAAAGAAAAGCTCAGGTACTGTCTGACTGTGTATGTAAACAATAAGTTTTCATTCATAATAATAGATCTCTCTAATCTTTTTAGTCCTCCTGTTCATAAAATCACTGTTAATGCCAAGGAGTGTATAAACTTTGCATCATTTAATTTCCTTGGACTTCTGGATAATGAAAAGGTTAAGGTATGTGCTCCCTGTTTTTATGTATTGTATGATTTTTCTTTGAGTCTGTATGTTAATGTAAAATTAGGAGTGACTTCAGAAAATACAAATTTGTCAAGGAATATGATGCCACTTCTAAACAGCAAGGAAAATTATAAAACTTCTGATGTTTACATTTTTTTTCTAAAATTTTATCTGATGCATTTGTTTGGAGTTGTTATCATGTTAGATTAGTGTCTATTGTAAGCTTTCTCTAAAATACAATGAGTGATGTTTAAGCGTTAGTCCAAAATAGCTGTGGCATGGAATAAATTCACAGAATTCATTATACTATTTCTCTGGAGCTGATTATGTTGCAGTGCAAGAGCTAGTAAATGTACAGTGCCATGAAGTTGTGTGAGTTGTGTAGAAGAATCAGTGATCTATTTTAGGAATACATGTTTCATGGAATATTTTTATCTGTTAAAGAATGCAGCCCAGGCATCTCTGAAGAAGTATGGTGTTGGCACTTGTGGACCTAGAGGATTCTATGGTACTTTTGGTTAGTAACTTTTTTTTTCTAATTTGCATTCAAAGATATTCAGACTTCAATAGTGAGTTGGACAAAGTAGTCCTACATATAGGCAGCAAATTATTTCTTTCACTTTGAAGAACAATTACTCTCTAACCTTTATTTTTTAACTGTTATAGTAATGATTGGCAGCATTTATAGCATTGTTTTTTGATAAGTCTTTATGCTTTTTATCTCTGTCCTTTCAGTACTGCTCTTGGAAATTAAGTATAGTGTGCTTTAATCTTGACTGTCACAGTGGAGAAAGTTTGTTAGCATCTAACCAAGGATGATGAATTTGTGAGTCTAAGTTAATAATATGTTCTTAAGCAGGCCACAAGAGGGCAGCCTGACCGTGGGGATCACAGAATCATAGACTCGTTAAGTTTGGAAGAGACCTCTAGTGATCATCTAGTCCAACCGCCTTGCACACACAGATTCACCTAGAGCATGGGGCACAGGATTGTGTCCAAGTGGCCGTTGAAGATCTCCACAGAGGGCGTTTCCAGAATCTCTCTGGGCAACCTGTTCCAGGGCTCGGTCACCCTCACTGCCATGAAATTTTTCCTTAGGTTCCTGTGAAACTTTTGATGTTTCAGTTTGTGACCATTACTTCTAGTTCTGTCAGTGGCCACCACTGAAAAGAGGCCGGCCCCATCCTCTTCACTCCCTCCCTGGAGGTACTTGTATACACTAATCAGGTCCCCTCTCAGCCTTCTCTTCTCCAGGCTGAACAGGGAGAGCTCTCTCAGCCTCTCCTCATAGGGCAGATGTTCCAGGCCCCTGATCATCCTTGTAGCCCTGTTCTGGACTCTCTCCAGGAGCTCCACATCCCTCTTGTACTGAGGAGCCCAGAACTGGACACAGTGCTCCAGATGTGGCCTCCCCAGGGCTGAGTAGAGGGGCAGGATCACCTCCCTCGACCTGCCGGAGACGCTTCTCTTAATGCACCCCAGGATCCCATTGGCCGCCCATGAGGCGGGCACACTGCTGCCTCATGGTCAACTTGTCATCCACCATGACGCCCAGGTCCTTCTCGGCAGAGCTGCTCTCCAGCAGGTCAGTCCCCAGCCTGTACTGGTATCTGCGATTATTCTTCCCCAGGTGCAGGACCCCAGCGCAGCCCTCTGGAGTATTTGGTGTTCCCCCCCAGTTTGGTATCATCTGCAAACTTGCTGAGGGAGCACTCTGTGCCTTCATCCAGGTCATTGATGAATAAATTGAACGGCACTGGACTGACCTTTGGGGGACACTAACTACAGGCCTCCAACTAGACTCTGCACTGCTGATCACCACCCTCTGGTCTTTGCCATCCAACCAATTCTTAATCTACCTCAGTGTCCGCTCATCTATGCCACACTTCCAGAGTTTGCCAAGGGGAACGCTGTGAGGGACAGTGTCAGAAGCCTTGGTGAAGTCCAGATATATGACATCCACCGCTCTCCCCTCATCTGTCCAGCTGGTCGTCCCATCATGGAAGGCTATCTGGTTAGTCAAGCATGATTTCTCCTTGGTGAATCCATGCTGCCTACTCCTGAGCACCTTCTTATCCCCCAACATTTTTGGAGACAATAGGCAGCATGAGCTGCTGCATGACTTTTCCAGGGCTGGAAGTGAGGCTGACTGGCCTGTAGTTGCCTAGGTCTTCCTTCTTGCCTTTTTTGAAGACTTGAATGACATTGGCTTTTTTCCAGTCTTCTGGAACCTCCCGCATTCTCCAGGACCTTTTGAAGACAATGGAGAGCGGCTTAGCAATAACATCCACCAGCTCCCCCAGCTCTTTTGGGTGCATCCTGTTAGGGCCTATGGATTTGTGGATGTCAAGTGCTCTAAGTGCTCTCTGACTCAATTTTCCTCTACCCAGGGAAAGTCTCCAAACACCTTCTCTGGTTTTTAGGGTCTGGGATTCCAGAGGGCTGTCCTTGGTAAACACTGAAGCAAAGAAGGCATTCAGTAGCTTTGTTTTTTCTGTATCTTTCATAACCAGGGTACCCACACTATTCACCAGCGAACCCACATTTTGCCTAATCTTCCTTTTGCCATTGATATATTTGAAAAAGCTCTTCCTGTTGTTTTTAACATCTCTTGCCAGATTTAATTCCAAATGTGCGTTAACTTTCCTTGCCACATCCCTGCATTCCCTGACAGCATTCTGATATTCCTTGCAAGGAGCCTGTCCTTTTTTCCGTTTTCTGTGTAATGCCTTTTTTGTGATTGAGTTTTGCCAGCAGCTCCCTGCTCATCCATGCAGACCTCCTGCCCCCGCTGCCTGACTTCTTACTCAAAGGGATGCACTGCTCCTGAATGTGGAGGAAGTGCTGCTTGAAAATTATCCAGTTCTCTTGAGCCTTCCTTCTTTCTAGAGCCTTAGGCCATGATATGCTTCCATGGAGGTCTCTGAAGAGGCCAAAGTTGGCCCTCCTCAAGTCCATGGCTGCAAGGCTGCTTACAGCCCTGCCTCCTCCTCGTTGGATCCTGAACTCCACTAGCTCATGGTCACTGCAGCCAAGGCTACCCCCCACCCTCACATCACCAACAAGTCCTTCTCTATTTGTTTTTATGGGGTCCTGTAGCCCACCTCCCCTCGTTGGCTCCTCCACAGTTTGTGTTAAAAAGTTATCATCAATGCTCTGCAGAAACCTCCTGGGCTGTTTGTGCCTGGCTGTGTTGTCTTTCCAGTTGATATCAGGTTGGTTGAAGTCCCCCATGAGAACCAGGGCCTGAGACTGTGAGGCTACTTCCAGCTGTCTGTAGAAGGCCTCATCAACTTCCTCATCCTGGTCAGGTGGCCTGTAGCAAATGCCTACCATAGGGTCTCCCATGTTAGCCTGCCCTCTAATCCTTACCCACAAGCTCTCAACTTGCTCATCATCCACGCGCAGGTTGAACTCTATGCATTACAGTTGCTCTCTAACATAAAGAGCAACTCCACCACATCTCATTTCCAGCCTATCCTTCCTAAAGAGCACATAGCCTTCCATGGCAGCACTCCAGTCGTGTGAGCTATCTCACCATGTCTCTAATTCCAATGGCACCATGAGTTTGGGACCGCACACAGATCTCCAGTTCCTCCTGTTTATTCCCCATGCTGCGTGCATTGGTGTACAGGCGTTTAAAGGAAGTAATCAAGCCTGCAGGTTTCCTGGGAGGGGTGAAAGAGGACCCTCTATAATCATTTCCTATACTCGCTTCCCCACTACCATACTCCTCTTGGACGCCTTCTGGCTTTGGCTGCATGCCACTGATAGTCCTGTCCACATAACATTCCCCGTCCCCCTTTATGCTTAGTTTAAAGCCCTCCTAACCAGGCTGGCCAACCTTATGGCAAAGACAGGCGTGCCCCTCTTGCTGAGGTGGCTCTCATTGTTCCCCACTAGCTGGTGATCTTCAGAGTCCTGTGGTCATAGAAACCAAAACTCTGTTGCCAAGACCACTGATGCAGCCAGTTGTTAACCTGTAATATCCGCCTTTTCCACCTCATACCCATTTCCCTTTAGGGGAAACACCCTTTGTGGGTGTGCAGAAAGGTGTTTTGGTCATATCTGTCTTTGTGCAAATATACTTTTGTTAGTGATTGCAGCTCTTCTTTCAGGTAGACTGACTGAAATTTCTATGGCAGATTATTGCAGTGAATAATAGGTGATTTAGGTAGTAACCTGTTTTCATTGTGCAACTTTAATTGATGTTGCCATACACATTTCAAATTCACCAGTTAAACAAAGCATCCTTTCTGCTATGTGATGCCCTGTCAGCTTTGTTTATGCTATATTGCAGTCTTACTTGCAGTGCTTGCCTTCAGAAGACTTAAATTTTACCAAGAATGAGAATATTTACCAGGCTTTAAAGACTTTTTTCTGTCTTTAATAGAATCTGATTGTATTCATTTGTTGGTTGTTGCTCATTGTATTTCTTTTGCTCACTATTTTCTATAGCCTCTATGTGGTACAGTATTTGTTGTCGAGCAAAAGCTCAGTGAGAAGCATGCAAGTTTTCATTTTTAACTGGGTGATAATCTCTTGATTTTTTTCAGATCAAGCATGTTAGTTGAAGGATGCAGGTTTTATTCTCCAACAAAATATATTTTTCCCTGTAGGCATCAATAACTGGGCATTCAAAATAATAGTTTAGACTTTGTTCCCCCTAATTTGTGATTCTTAGCTGACAAGGCTTCAAAAAAGAGCATTTTTGGCTGAATATGCCATTTTGCCAGCCTTCTTTTCTGGTGTTTGCTGCCAGGGGAGAAAAAAAAGAAGGGGGGGGGGGGCTTGGTCTTTATCTTCAGTAATTGAATCGAAATTTGTATGTAGAGCTTGGTTGGAGATTCAGTTCCAGCTCATAGATTCCTGAAGTTCATGTAGAAACAAAGAAAAGCATGCTTATGAAAGACTTAAATTTCCTGTCAGAAAGTGGATAATTGGTATCCTTCCCGTTACTATTATTGTATAAACATACAAATCAAATGATTATGCTCCTTCTGTGAAGCAGTGCACTGTTTGTCTTTCATACGGCTTTTTACACACCCGTTTATTGCTGGAAATATCAAAACAGTAGGAATCATGCCTCATAGGTTATTGGAGAATATATATGTTCCATTGTTGTTTGTTCATTTAAACTTATTTTTGATAAACTTCGGAAAATTGCAAAAAAGATAACATTTGACTAGAGGTGATTTTACAAATCTCATTATGGACCTCTCGATCCCCATAAGCCCAGTGCTGCCCATAAGCCAGTGGATAAAAGGTGTAATTCTCTGACTGCCTTGTTTGCTAGCAGGAGCACTTAGTAGCAAGATATTTAAGCAATTCAAATAAGCTTGGCTGGTACAAGTTTTCTTGCTTAGGCAGAGTGCTTAAGCCTCTGTTTCCTTTCTGCTTCTGGCAGCTTCTGAAGCAACTCCGGTCAACACATGGTATTTCTGTTCTTTTGATTTAGTGATTTTTTTCCTTTCTACCCTGGATCATTTTAAGTGAATTGATTTGGGAAATGTATGCATAATTTTGTTGATTGATCTTAAGGGTAAGTAATATCTGTCATGAGTTGCGTCCTCCCCAGTTGACTTTTAATTGCATTCAGAACACAAAATGTGATTGCAGCCTGACAAGAGCAGTTTTCAATTACAGTGATAGGTGTGCTAGATACAGTGGAAGAATCAGCTTAGAAAACTGATGGTCTGCCAACAGGACTTCATTAACCGCTATAAATTACATTGCTGTTTATTGTCTGACTGTAGTAACTATGCTCTCTAGTCACAGACCAGGAAGCCTACCTCATCTACTGTGGTCTAATCACAAATAGATTTTAATTACCAATGTGTGAGTACTGTTCTACTTAAATATATTCAAATATAGCAGAGTTGCTGATTAATAGTTGGTTATTTGGCATTTTATGTAAGATCGGATTGACTGCAGCTGCTTTTGGTAAGTTGTTTGTTATAATACTGTTACTACAAATAATCAATCATTAGATGATTGTTAAAGCAACCATAGTTAGTCTTTCTGATATGAAAACAATTAAACTCTATAAGTTTGTTTTAATTTTCCTCTCAAATAGATGTGCACTTAGAATTAGAAAAATGACTTGCAAAATTCATGAGGGCAGAGGAAGCTATTATATACTCATATGGATTTGCCACAATTGCCAGTGCTATTCCTGCATATTCAAAACGAGGAGACATTGTGTTTGTGTAAGTACTGTTTTTTCCTTGGAAAATTACAGATTTAAGACTCTTCCTTTAAATTATTATAAGTCAAATTAATTTGATCTTTAGAGAATAATGTTCTTCAGATAACAAAATACTCCTAAAGTTCAGATGCCTTGTTTTTTAATTTTATTTAAACAATTTCTTTAATTTTCTTTTTTTTTTTTTTCAAAATACTCCAAATACAAGTCAGTTACTGAAGGAAAAGCAGATGTCTGCACTCAGCTGAAAATCAAGATGTGTGTATAGAAGGACTTATACAAGTCTGATTCTAGTTTTCTTCATAATCAAATGTGTAGTCAGATCTGCTTTTCACCTTTCCTGCAAGCCAGTTTTTCCCCTCATGCATTTTTGCAGTGGTTTAGTTGGATAAAGATCACTATGAATTAACATAAGAACAGCTATACTGGGTCTAATCACGGATTCAGCAAGCCCAGTATTTTCTCCTCTGGAGTAGCCAGTGGTAGTTTCTCTAGGGAAGAGTAAAATACCAGGAGAAACAGAGTGTAAAAACATTCAAAAATTTCTGAGGCAAAGTATATATGCTTTAATGGCTCTTTGTAGATTTTTCTTATTTTTTCTGTTGTTTTTGAATCAATATAAATTTTTAATATCCAGAGTGCTTCTGTGCTGTGTAATATCACAGCTACAGTTGAACATTATATGAATAAATGCCTTAACCTTAATAAATCTAACACCTGTTTCAGTTGATGGATTTGACTCTAATGAAGAGAGTCTATGAACAGCTACTGCTTGCTCATCTTCTGCATACTACTGTTGCTTTTGTAGTTGTCTACTATAATCCATTTTGGTCACTTTTAAGTGTACACTTTAAGACTCAGTGCCCAAAAGACTTCTTTTACAGAAGCTTGTTCATGACTTGATCATCTTTTTTGGTCATCTTTGAACACTATTATTATTTTTTTTTTGAGATGAAATACCAGAATAGCATGCAATATTCAAGATGCAGGTCAATCCTGGATTTAGCTGTGTTGTATAATTTCAGATTCTCAGTAGCCTAAAGATCATCTTCCTTTGCTTAAAAAAAAATTTGGTTGAAATTACTGCATTTACCATGTGCAGAAAGTTTGATTAAGTTGACGCTCTTAAATAATTATTGGGAGTATGCAGCTGTGAAATTGATGGATTGCCACTCCACCAGCTCTTGCTAGGGATTTGTTTTTTCAAAACGTAAAATGACAGCTTAGTCTAAACTTTGGGAGAATAATTCCCAATGAGTCTTAAAAATCAGGTTTTGAATACTCTGAAGACAACTGTAAATGTTTATACGCACTACCTTGTGCTTTTCTGCTAAGACCCAGAGCTAACACTCAGGAAAAAGGGCTTCTGGTATGATGACTAGGAATAGTACCCAGTTCATTCGTGTTGTACACCAATAAATACCAAAGGACCAGGGCATGCTTCAAGAAAAACTTGCTTGTTTTCAGTGCAATATTGCAGTGTTATAGTGTGTAGGGAAGTTGAGAAGCTTTGGAAATATGTTTCAAACAATAAGTAAAATCTATGAGGATTTAATAGATCTGGTTTTAATTTCCCATGAGTATAGATGGCAACTCAAAAACAGATCAGACACACAAAAAAAAGATCATGAGGCAGCTTTCTTCTTTGATTAAATGCTAAACCAAGTGCAGATTTAAAGGCCTTGGTGTATTTACAGAGATGAAGCTGCCTGCTTTGCTATTCAGAAGGGCTTACAGGCATCTCGTAGTAACATCAAGTTATTTAAACATAATGATATGGCTCACCTGGAACGACTACTGAAAGAACAGGAGGCTGAAGATCAAAAGGTACAATTCTTTTGATGAGATGTGTGTACTCTTCCGTGCCCTATCACCGTTTTCTTTCTCTCTATTTTCTTTCTTTCTCTCGTTTTCTTTCTTTCTCTCTCTCATTTTCTTTCTCTCTCTCTCGTTTTCTTTCTTACTGGTTTCTCTAATTCACTGGATGCAGTTCTTAGACAATTATTTCATTTTCATATAACTATAACTAAGATCTTGCATTGCGTTTGTCATTGTCACCACTGGAAGGAAACTCGGAGGCTTTGGTAGCATGGGATATCACTGTGATCAAGTGGTTAAAGTGTGGAACTCCTTTGGTGATTTTGCATGGATTTTGCCCTTTAGATGTTCGTGTAACTGTGTCTACTTAACAAATTGTATCCGTTAATTATCAATTGGAATTCCATGCAGTAAAATCAACACAAAGCAGTGGTGCTAGTCTTAAGTTTGATTTGGAGAAGAAATCAGCTAGTCCAGAAAACTCACATGCATGAATTATAAAGCAATGTGCTGAAGAACTACCTCCATTATATTCCTTAATCATAGAATGCTGGGGAAGTTGCAGGAAATCGGGAGAAAGATGATATCCTGATAACAAAGTAATGTGGATAATTGTAAGCTGACCAACATAAATCAATAATGGATGTGATTAATAGCAAATTTAAAGGAGCTAGTCTACATACATTTATGGGAAGTGCATCTTGCCCAGTAATCTCTACATCAGATTTTAGATTTAGTTGACAGAACAGTGAGGTAGTCTGTTTAGGTAGCACATTTGTTTTGTTGGAGCAGGGCGCTTTGATGGGGATGCACGATTAAAGTTTCTTAATGTGCCTAGTTTTGGTATTTAGTGCTCAGGAAAGACAAATGTCCTCTAAAACTTTTCTGAAGAACTGAAAAAGGTGAAGCTTAAAATCCTACTGGTAAAATGAGTAATATAGGAACAATATTATTGAACAATATTCAATAATTTGAACGCTTTTTCACTTTAAATGTTTAGCACAATCAAGTGATAAAAGAAATTAGAACTGGCAATGTGGAAGAAAGTAAGTGGTGATTATTAAATCTGAGAGTAGAATCACCCATGGAATAACTTGCGTATTTTCCATTGCTAGCAGGTTTTGAATTAGTCAGTTTAGAATAGTGAAGATCAAATCATAAAATCATAGTTTAAACAGAAAAAAAATGCAGGACATTCTTATGGCTTTTGTTGTTGAGAGACCAGACTGTGACTTGAAAATTGTAAATGCTTTTGAATCGTGTCTTATGAAAACAACTGTTTCCAAGAGGATTGTACTGCACTGAGAATCCAGTCGCATAAATCATTTGTTAAAAAGCCTTCTAAATGCTGTGACTAATAAGGGAACATAACTGTTCTGAATATAATAGAGACCCAGAATTGCAGTATTTCTTCTGTAGTTGTATTGTTTGTGTATTATGTATAAAGTTCAAATGAATTGGTTGTGGTTTGTTACAAAACAAAGAATCTTAAAATCTGTGTACGAGTTAAAAGCTTTAAAACTGTTGAAAAATAAAGGCAAATAGTCCAGTGACACATTTCAACTTTTAATGTGATTAAATACTAAATTTAGACTAAAGTAAAAGCTTACTTTAAAAAAAAAGACATTATCTTCATTCCTTTCCTATTACTTGCCTCCCCACAAAACCATCAGAGTTTCATTTGTCAGTAATTATTAATACGAACTGAAACCCTATCTTTCTCTGAAGAATCCCCGGAAGGCCCGTGTAACTCGAAGGTTTATTGTAGTAGAAGGATTGTATATGAATACAGGAGATGTCTGCCCTCTTCCAGAATTGGTAAGTGGTTTC
>VWPW01011296.1:116926-128440 GCA_013389825.1 Crypturellus undulatus | reverse complement strand
AAGCCAGCCCTGGGCCTGCTCCTTCAGCCCCAGGTCCCTGTTTTCCGGGAGCTCACACACACTTCTTGCCAAGCGCAACAAGCAATGATGAGAGCCAGGTGAGGTGATAAAACAGGGTGCTTTTAGTTCACAGATTAGGGGACTCCTTAAAGAAATAATCAAGTATGTCTATGACCTCACTTAACAACATCTTCCCTATAGAGATACAACATTTAAAACATTCACATGGAAATGCCCAACTAACTAAATTAGCGTTTCTCGCCTTAGAAAGTGAGAGAGACACACTTAGAGGTGAGGTGCTATAATTAGAGCAGGAGACACCTCGCCATGGAATTCTGCCCGCTTCTCCCGGCATTTTTTAAGAAACTATTCCCTCCTCTGGTCTTTTAGTGGGAAAGGTGCTCTTCCCCCCAGCTTTGAAAAGAATGTAGAACAAGGTATAGTCCCAAAGCCCACATTTGGCAGAATATCAAACATATTTTTAAATGGAATTTGTTTAGGATATGTCAAAATTGTTTCAAAAATAATCAACCCCTAGCAGCACAGCCATATGCTAACACTCACAGCTACCACAGAGAAGCCATATGCATGCAGTATCACCTATCAAACAGATTAGAGGTGTCTTCTCCAATTCAACAACAAAAACAAAAAATCACATGACTTTTTTTTCCTGAAATAAATTACTTCCCAGGAATATCCGATTTTGCTTTCTGACAGTTCAAAACCAGCACATACGTCTCAGCATTCGCAGAGCATCTCCAAGTCACATCCAGCTTGTGTCGATCCCGCACTAGCTGCCCTGCCCTTTGGGCCTGATTTTGATCTTGCTCCTCCTGCCATAAATAGACTACGAGGCATTAAAAGAGAGCTTTCATCGCTTGAAACTCTGGCCCGGGATGGTTATCAGTAATCTACATTAACAGGAATTATCAGGTTCTGCTGTGTATTCAGCAGAACGGCCTGTTACACATTGTACTGCAGAGGTCCCAACCTCTCCCTCAGGCTAGGGCAATCACAGGGTGACGCACGCAGACCCCAAAGGCAGTTCTCTAATTCCAGATTTATTTCACCAACTAGAAACTAGTATTACAATTTCACTAGTCTCGATCTTCCACAGCCTCCCCTGTGTCTGTAAGGCAGCAGCATTTGTTTGCCAGCTCCTTGTCAGCATGAGGAGAAGCTGGGATGTGTCTAACCACCAAACACTGCAACCTGCAAACACTGCAACTTGCAACGAGCAGCACCGTCCCCGAGGGCTGTGTCATTCCACCCAGGCCCTGGGCATGTTGGCTGCAGTGGCCCTGCTCCTCTGCATTCTCCTGTGCACTTCTCTCCTTCGTTTCTGCATAGCTACTGTTTGTTCTTCTGATTGCACAAGGAACGCTTTAAAAACCTCACTTTGTAAATTTTTTAATGCAAAAAAGACAAAGAATCTACTTATTAGGCAGGCCAGGTTCACAAAGACTCGAATAAGAATTTCTTAATTCGCTGAACCCATCTAAGAGAGCTCTCCACAGTCTGACCTGGGGTTTCATAGGCCTGAAATGGGAATACAGGAATATGTTGACACTTTCAGAAAACAGAAGGTTTTATGTGTAACACCACTGGACAGTGGCATTATGGAAGCGACTTCTGTCCTGGAATTAATCTTCTGTTGAATGAAACTGCACTGAGCCAGATGGATGTGTTTCAGGAGGAGGATCAGCCTGGCACAGGTCTGAAATCTAAGACTGCTGCCGGTGCCAGCGCGAGGCTGGAGCAGCCGAGAGCGCACGGCTCCGGGCAGCTCCGAACCCGTTCAGATGGGCGGCTAAGGAGATCCTCAGGCAGCTCGTGTCGAGGGAGCTTGCCAAATACTACACTGACAATGAGAAATTTCTAATGAAGAGCCACAAGTCTTTCCAATACTCCATACATTAAACAAACAAAATACCTACAGCAGGCACCGACAGAGATGCAAGTTCTAGCAATTTTTTTTATTTTGGATACAGAAGATCATTTAAAAGTGGGAAAAGATTGGCCACTGAGAAGAAATACACAGTCTGGCTAGTCCCTGCAACCGTATTTGAAGTCAGAAGGCTGAATTCACAGATCTGGGTTCAGGGAATCACCAACATGACACGGAAATTGTAACACAGGACTACGAATGTGGTTCCCCACTCCCAGGTTGACCTGGGCTCCCATGTGAACCCCTCAAGCGCCCCTTTTCCCAAGCTATACCCACTCAGGGAGCTAACTCAACAGTTGGGCGGCTCAATATTCATTTTTAACAGCACAAACACGACCAGGTCCCTTTGACTCCTCTCCCATCTGTTACACGGAGCCACCTGCAATCCATCATCCAGCGTTAGGATTAGCAGCTCCACATGGCCAAAGCCTCTTTCCTTTTAGAGGTGTGGACAGTACTAGCCCGTGCTCAGCAGCTGAGAGACAGCGTCTGCAGCACAGTGTCTAACACAGACACCATGAAGGGAACACCCAAACGGCGCCCGCAGCTGCCATCAGCACAACGGGTATCCCCGTCCCCATCAGCAGCTTTGGTCTGCGGGGAAGCAGTCACCAGCGGGATCAGAACTGTGCAGCTATCAGTAGCCTCATTTTACACAAGGCTACACGACTAGAAATCTCCCTGACAAGGAATCTATAAAGCGACTGTGAATTTTAATCCCGAGGAAGAGTAACCTTTGGGTTATACAATGCTATTTCAATTGGGGATATTTTTAGTCTTATCACTGCCTTCAGTTGAGGATGCACGGGAAAGAATACAACCAATCTTTTCTACCACACAAAGCTTGCTTGAAAATGTGTTAATATAACAAAAATACATTTTTATTTACAAAAGCTTCACATCCTAGAGGCATCGCAGAGCTGTAGGAAAAAATAAATTCAATTTCAAAAAGGGCAGTGAGGCCCCATTGCTAAATAAAATACAAAACCAGCAAAAAGAAACCAAATGAAAAACAAGCAATTAACCCCATCACCCTAACAAAAATGCCACAGAGACAAAATGAGCAGCAAACTTCTCCGGTCTTGCAGGAGAGGGTTTTCAGCTGTCATGGTGGACAGCTTCCAAGAAAAATGGAAGGGGCTCCTGTGCAAGAGCCCCTTTCCTCGTGGGGATGGTAGGGCTCTGTCCAGGCCAGTGAGCTGGTCTGCAGATCTTATTAGGTGAAACTCAGTTTGGAATCCCAGTAAGATTCAGCACAAGTTTGGCACCAGTCTGCCCATCCCCGTCAAACTGAGCTGCATGTGATCACAGGCAGAAGCAGATCTCCACGGCCAGAGTCAGAGGTTTTCTGCAACATAGGTCTTAACTGAGGGACGGGAGACCTGTGTCCCCAGGAGCGCAGGGATTAGTCAAAGGGTGGATGGTTACCATCACCGGACAACCTAATGGATGAGATGCAAGAAGAACGTTCCGGTTTGCCCCACAGGAGGGACATCCGTGATGTGCAGTGATGTGGAGACAGGCAAATCAAGCTCTACACAACCCCTCTCCAGACAAGCAGATGGGCACAGTAACGCTGCTAATGTGACCTCCTCTGTGCGCTCCACTCTTCAAAACACAATCTGGAGCCACAAACACAGAAACAAGCAAAAACTCAGAGGCAGAAACACAAAGCTCATCAGCTCTATACTAAAAAGGGGAAATCACTCCAAAACCTTCAAGGAGAAAAAATCCCGTTCTCAACCACAATAAAGCAGTGCGGAGACTCAGCATGAATTCATCTTTATACTACATACAAATCATCATAACTAGCCAATATAGTGTTCATTCTGTGGCAGAAGTAGCTTCATTTGGCCCAGATAATCCCTGGAGTTACCATGCTGATAACTCCTGGCTGTGATGCTTCTCCTAGCTCAACAGCAGGGATGCATTTGGTCAACAGACTTCAACAGCACTAACTGCACGGGAGAACTGGAGCTGAGGAGAATCTGGCTCACTGCTGCACGCATACAAACGAGCAGATAAATCCACTCAGGTCTGTCTGAACAAGACAGATGGGTCCCCATTCAAGCAGTGCAATGTGTTACTGCCCACACAACTGCCACAACAACAAAACAGGCGGCAGCCAGGTCTATGGTTTGGTTAAAAGTGGTGGGTTTGCACCTTCCTTGGATTCCTGGCTAAACACAACTCTTGCCTGCACCACAGACATGCTTTTTAACAGTTGCTCTCAGGAAAAAAGACAAGCAAGACACCAACAATCCCAGAGAGACCAATTCTGCACTTTTTGAGCCTACAAAGTCATGAATATCCCACTCCAACGAAGAATACCCTTGCTACAGGCTCATGCTGCTTCTCTCCTACAGAACTTGCTGGGTAACCAAATACACCTGCAGCGCGAATCCAAAACTTCTGGAGAAAAATCCATACTAAAGAACACACAAGGAGGAAAAACTACAGGGCAGAAAGACAATTTTCAATCCACTTGCATCTGCCACGTTGTTCTTAAAAGGTGGGTTGTCTCCACCAATACAGCTTTCACATACACACAGCTGTTTCCAAAGCACCATACCTATGGTTTTAGAGAAAGGCAGACACAATTCATTAAGATTTCCAATTCAGACTTTGCTGCCTTAGCTTCACACGCTCAGGGAAGATGACTTTAGGTCAGTGGGAGGATCTCTGCCTGGTTTTCATTTACAGACACGGAGGTGCTCTATTTCAGATGGCAATTTTGACCAACAGGACAACAAGAACGCTGGAAGCTGCCCTGCTGCCACTGGCTTCCTTCCTTCCTGCTATCCAGACCATCACAGGTACTTTTTGCTTTTTTTTACCCTTTGTCAGTTCATTAGTTTAAAATAAGTGATGGAAACATCTAGTAAGTGAAACCCCACAAATAATAACAATAATAAAGTATGCCAAATGTAGTGAGAAAGAGAGACTGAGTGCCCATTAGTAAGGTTAGAGAGGGGCATGAATAAAAGGGAGATTTGTTAAACATGACTCATTTCTGTTCTTTCCTTTCATAAATCTTATTATTTCCTTGGAGAACAGCCATGCATTGAGTGCCTGGAACTGCATTTTTAAATGATGCTGTTGGTTTATCTACAACTTGCCTTAATTTACTGAAAAATCAAGTACACACACACACACAAAAGATAAAAAAAAAAAAAATAAACAACCCACCAAACCACCCACCAAGTCTTTAAAGTTAAAGTCATTTTTTAATCCTCAAACCCTGTCTATTGGTCACAGATGTGCAAGGACCACAGTGTAGCTCTTCACTTAAAGAAGACAACACTAAATTTGATTTTCCAATTCTAGCATCTATAAAGTAATGAAAAGAAACTGAACTGGGTTATCTTCAAAAAGGCAAAAAAAACCCAACGTCACTCTCAGATTTTCTTTCCACCTCTACAAACATTAAATTTAATCCTATATAATAGAAAGTATTTGAGTTCTGCACAAATGTGATTCTGTGAAATGAGTCAATGATAAAATTATCACATGATTTTTCTATCAAAATAAGCTTTCTTACCAGCCAGAAAAGGAAAAAGCAGAAACTTCACATAGGAAATGGTACCAGTAACACAGAGCACAGGGACAGACTTTAAAATCACTAATGTGCTGCTGGAATGGGGACATATTTTTCACATTTGAATGCAGTTTTGTCCATTTTAAACAAGTGTTTTACCTCCCCTTTCTACCATATATTTAGCTATTTTCTTCCTAATGTGGCTGAAAATAGGACGATTGTTCAGGATATTACATAATATTTTTATAGGGTCAATCCAAATATCCACTCATCAAATCTTAATTTTGGGGGAATAAAATCTTGACCTTCCTGAAATCACTGATTTATGGATGCTGTTAACTTTCAGTGGGTGAAAACCTTGCCTTGTACTAGGCTTTCCTTTTGGCGTCAAGTGCCCAACACCGCCAGCAGCTACAAAACAATCTCCTGGGCTTCGCTTCACATCCAAATAGTACAGGAGTGCAACCAGGCTGCAGGAGTTGCAAATCAATGAACCTCTACAGCTAAAAATCTCACAAACACTAGAGTGTTTTGCAACCCCAGCCCTTCCCTCAGTTCCCTAAATCAAGATTAATGTGGCTAAAGCCAAAGTCAAGTTGGGATCAGGTCTTTTGGTCTTCATCACTTTGCAATACAGAAGGTCAGGCCTGTAACAACATTTAGTTACCAGAGCACAAGCAAGTGAGCCAGCACAAGTGAGAACACTTGTTCCTGCTTTAGCTCAGCCCCACTTTGCACCTCTGAAAACCCTCAAGGTGAGACTATATGAAGAAACTTCTCATTAGTATAATGAAAACACATGGCAAAGGGCAGGCCCCACAAGTGAGTTGTTTTTGGAGAATGAATATAAACTAATGTTGTCAATGCATGTTAGCATCACACCATAATCAAATTAAAAAACTATAACATGAGAATCTGTATGTGGGTATGAAAGGGGCGGCTTCATTAATGCAAGGCCGGCAGCTACACTTCATCTTCCCCCAGGCACACATGGCTTTACCTCTCTTTTCTGCAAAGGAATTACTTGTCAGCTGAAAGTTGCCAACTCTAAAAGCTTCTTTTTGACAAATCTGATGTGGACATTCACATGATTCATTTGCAGCCTGTTCCCAACTCTTTTTCAATATGGAAATCTGGAATCATTTTCAACCAGCCCTAGCCTATGAAGAATAAACTGTCCTTTTAAAAATACTACTGTACCTTTTAAGTATGCAGATTGCCAGGCTGAATTTTAAATGCAATCACTTTGCTTCCAGTACACTCTCAAAATCAAGAGTAACATTCTGCATGAATCAGCCCTCGCACCTAGGTCCCGCTATTTCCATCATTTTAAGCCTGTGTGCTGCAATTACATGAATTGTCCACTTTTTTCCCCAGCCTTCTCCATGAAATGCATATGCAATATAAAACCCATTTATCAAAATGGAAATTGCTGTTGTATTTAATCTTCCCAAAGAGAGCAAAATCAAATTATGATGCGTAACGAATGAAAATCTGCCAAATTCAGGGGAATATTCCAAACATATCTCTTCACGTCTGCAGCAGAACAGGTCAAAAAGGTCTAATATAAAAGACATGGGGAGGAAGACATGATGTGAGCATACGTAATGAGAAAATGAAAACTCTCTTAATCTTTGCAGATTGAATGAAATCTAATTACATGCCGTATTGATTGTTGTGTATTACTGGAAAGAGACAGTGAAAAGGGAAAAAGGCAATTACAGTGAAATTGTAGTCTGACCCTTCAATTGCTTTTGGCATGAAAGGTTATGCTCTAGCTGGGGCATCAAAAATTCTTTATTCTCTATTGTAAATCATTAGCCTTAGACTTACATACAAAACTGATTAGGGGAAAAAAATCGAGTCAGTTAGATCTTGTCTTTTTTTCCCCTTTATTAAAAAAAAAATGGGAAAAAAAACACAAAGGAACAAAATACCAAGGTCTTTTGTTATGGCATGTCATTTTGTGAATTGCTACAAAGTCTACCTGGTCTTACCTTCATGTCATCTGGTAATAAGAAATATTCATCAACAGTAAAACCATAGCAAATTCAAAAAATATACATATTGATGAACTTGATCTAGAATAATTCACTTGTTCAAAATAACTGTTATATTTGAAATCAAACACTGGCAAGTTACCTAAGGGCTTCATCAAGCAAATTCCACAGCCATGTTTCATTCTTTTCCTTACCCTTTGTTATGCTCAACCCACTTCCACCAAAAAGAGCAGCAGCTGTGCATAAAGAAAGCTTTCAAATATATGGTTTTTCTAAGTTGATCAAAATACAAAACACAAGCCAACTGAAAAGTGTTGTTTGGGTGTATGTCTGCACATCCCAGCGTAGATCTGTGGCAATTCTCAGCCATTCTATTCGAAAAATCCNATAATTGTTATATTTGAAATCAAACACTGGCAAGTTACCTAAGGGCTTCATCAAGCAAATTCCACAGCCATGTTTCATTCTTTTCCTTACCCTTTGTATGCTCAACCCACTTCCACCAAAAAGAGCAGCAGCTGTGCATAAAGAAAGCTTTCAAATATATGGTTTTTCTAAGTTGATCAAAATACAAAACACAAGCCAACTGAAAACTGTTGTTCGGCTGTATGTCTGCACATCCCATTCTATTTGAAAAATCCTTGCTTTGCCAGTGATAATTGCAAGCATCAGCTCTCTAGTGCCTTTCATATATGGCCTTCTGTGCTCTACACATACCTCCACAGGCACAGTATGCAATTTCTAGTCAGTTTATTCCAACTGAAAAGTTAATGAGGTCTCTAGTGATCAGTTTTAGGTCGTCTCCTGACACCCTTGTAACATTACTGCTTAAACTTATATTTCCTTACAGAAGGTATACATTTATTTGATTGCATGAAAATGAATAGGGGTGGCAGAAACCAAATCCTGCATGGTTGCAGCTGCAGGACTAGTCCCTCACAGAGGTATATTATCCTGGATCTTTAACAGAGTCCTGGAAAATACAGGTAAAGTCTTTCTAGTTTAGGAATAATCCACATAGAAGACAAAAATGGATTAAAGTACTCTGGGATTTTATAACCAACCATATAAGGTACTTAATAGGAGGCTCTAATATTGCTGATCCTAAACTAGAAAGAACGAAAAGTAGAAAATTAAAATACTGATCTGGACAGACCTACTATACCAATAACAGCTGCCGGACTCCACTTCTTTCAGGTGCCTGCAGGAGGTCTGAGTGTGCAAGGAATTCATATCCCATAAGAATACAATCTGTCTGCCAATAACATTCTCTTCCTTTAAAAGTGTTCTTGATAATAATCAAATTAAAAGTTAACATCCAATAAAGGACTAGATCGGATAGTGCCTTAGAAACCTGCCGGACACTAGGATGAAACAGCAGCTCTGAGGCTGCTGAGTGTTCACCTAGCAGCAGACTCGCCCTTAGACACTTGCAGCACTGTCACAGCCAGGCTCCCTCGGATCTAAACGCTGCCAGAGCAGCATTATGCCCATTAAGTAATGAGTCACGATATTAAAAAGGAATGCCATTGAGCTAAACCCAAACACAGATGCTTGATCCTGATTTCACCTACAGTGATGCAACTCCGATTGCTTCCGTGGGGCTCCTCCTCTTTATTTATTTTTTTATTTTTTTAAGGACTTTTCGANTTATTTATTTATTTTTTTTTTTTTTAAGGACTTTTTGGTTTTGTTGTCACAGAGTAGAATAAAAAATAGATGAAGAGAGGGAGAGAGATAGAAAGTGACTAGTGGCAAAATAATTAACCCGTGTAAACATACATAAACATATAATAAAAAATAAAACTATATCAGAGAGAAATTGAAGGGAAAATGAACAGGAAATTTAAACGGTTCAGCTTGAAAAAGTTTCTATATTTTTTCATTTAAGAATGTCCAAGAAGAAAAAACGATCCACAGTGCTTACTGTTAGCCTTAGGAGCAACACAGCACTTAAAATAATAATGTTGTGAATTGCTGTCTACATAAAGCTAGTTTNCACTTAAAATAATAATGTTGTGAATTGCCGTGTACATAAAGCTAGTTTAAAGAAGGAAAAAAAAAAAAAAAAAAAGAGAGAGAGATGGACATTACNAGAGAGAGAGAGAGAGAGAGAGATGGACGTTATAGAGAACTTCTTGTTTCTGTTAAGCCACAGTCAGTCGTTCCGTGCAATGGTGCCTAAGGACTCTCACGGACTTCCCCCCTGGATGCTGTGCTGAGATGAACCCAGAGCCGTAAAACAACCCTACCCAAAACTCACTGCTGCCAAGGACAGACCAGTTTGGGCCAACAAGATCCATCCAATCCAGCTGCAATGGACACAGTTTAGGGACTGACCTATTTCACTTAGGGCACTCCATAGCTGCACTGAATTTGGGTGCGGGATTTCCCTCTTAAATCCTGTGTTCTTCAAAACTTCTACAAAACATCAGCAGGAAATACAGATGCAGACGCTCTTCCCCTAACTCACACATATGTATTTATGTGACTGTCACCCACAACTGCCTCTTTTCTGCTCCCCATTTATACACACACGTGGGCACGTGATTGCATGTAAGACGTCTGTTCTATAATACTTGCTGGCACAGCCTGCACACTACCATAACGGTCTAAGCTGCCTGGATTTATACAGTCATTCAGAAAGTAGTAAGAGGGAATAAGCCTTATACAAGCCCTCTGATTTGTCTGCATTTTGAGACTGCAGTAGTCTTCGTTAAATCAACATTATGAGTAAGAACATTTTCACAGCCACACTCGAAGCATATTTGGTATACTTGAACGTACTTACAAGGAAGCTTTATGTGGTGTTAGATGTTCGACTCTAGGTGTTAGACTCATGTAAAAGTTCTCTTGTTTGATATTTTTCTGGTCCAAAATTGTGATATAATTAATCACATACTTAAAACCCTAATGATCTGCATTCAGAATTTCATGAGTCTATTCAAATATAAACAAGCTTATTTTGAAATATGTGTTTCTACCTGAAAAGCAAGCTATCCTGTAACAACTTCAATGGCTTAGACTGTTCTAATCACCGAGGAAGGGGATCTTTGCTGACTTGCCAAGATTTTTCAAGGCTAGTAAATTAGAATTGAATGTGATAATAAGAAAGTGGTGGTTGCTTCTCCTTCTCTCTCAAGATAATACCAAATTTAAATGGCAAAGTCATTAAAGAAACACGTGGGTCCTGTATTTAACTACCCCAGTAAAGGCAGGTAGTGAAAGAACTGAGTGGAGTGCTTTTAAAGTAATTCTCAGACCAAGTACACGACTACCAGCTATAAACTAACAATGCATCAGCTATATAAACACATATACACCCAGGCACCGTTAATCCATCCAGGCAAACTGCCAAACCCAGGTTCAGCCCACAGGGATCTCAACCGATGCTTACATCCTCCTCTCCCACTCCTCAGGCTCCCTAACTTTGTCTCTCTTCAGGAAGCCCAGACTTTGCACCGAGTTTGGGGGTGGCGGTGTCCCCCACATGTCCTTTAGCAATATCCTGCCACTGCCAACCCCCCCTTTTTCCTCCGTAGCAAGCACAGGGTGCAGGCGCCCAAGCGTGGGGGCTTCCCTCCCCAATGTGTGTGCACCCCACATGCTCTCCCCCACCCCGTGGCACCTCCCCAGGACACGGCACGCAGCAGGACCCAAGCCCTGAGATGCTCTCTGCCCCTCTGCGCCCCGAAGCGGAGCGCTCCGTACCATTGAGCTGGTTGTAGACCACTTCCTCCAGGTGGTCCAGGCGCTGCAGGATGGACTCCCTGTCGGCCAGGCTGCCCACCTTGGCGCCGCGGCTCCTGGCGCGGCGCTCGGCGCTCCGCACGATCTGCACCAGCTCCTGCGAGCGGTCCTGGATCCTGCAGTACACGGAGAAGAGGATGATGCCCACGAAGACCAAGATGTTCACCGTCAACAAAGTTTTGATTTTCCGTGCCACCGCCATGGGGCCGCCGCGGCGCCGCCGGGGACGCGTCAGGGCATGGTGGCGCGGAGCTGTCCCTTCAGCACCGCCGCTGCCG
>VWPW01011296.1:0-116818 GCA_013389825.1 Crypturellus undulatus | reverse complement strand
CTCCTGCTCCTCGCTGCTCGGCTCTGCTCTGCTCGCGTCTCTCCTCCGCCCCGAGCGCAGAGCGCCGGTGCGGAGTGACGTGCTCCGGGGGAGCTCATCTACATGCACGCGGCGGAGCCGCCGCGCCGCCCGCCGGAGCCGCCCCCCGCGCCCCGGGCTGCGGGCAGAGTCCCCTCCGACCGCGCCTGGGGACGAGGGGCCGGCGCCCCGCACGCTGCCCTGAGCCGCCCGTGCGGGCCCGGGAGCGGAGGGGACGGCCCAACGCCCAGCATCCCCGCAGGAGGGGCACAAGTCGTGCGCTCGGGGCGGGGGTCCCCGCAGCCACACGCACAACACGGGGCCGTGACCCTCGCAACCCGGCACTGACATGAGCGGGAGCTCCTGCAGCCAAGGGGGAAGTTCTTGCCAAGCGCACAGAGGTGGAGAAAAGCAGCCTAGGTCCTTGCGGTCAAACACACACCCAGCGACTGCTGAAGAGCAACCACGAGCCCTCAGCTATTTACCTATAGACACAAGGTAGAGTGAAGGTGGCCCTTCTTTGCATGCCACCTCCCTTTATACCAGACTATTATCCTGGATGTGGGATTTTTACCCCTTTGTGTCTCCCCCTCGAATCTCAGAAGCTGCTGAGCTCCAAACCAGGCAAAAGTCAGAACCTCCCTGATTTTCTCTGCCCTAGAAAGATCTACTCCGGGTTCCTTGGGGACAGACCCGCACTGCTGCTGCCCTGCCTCTTGTTCAGCCTCTGCAAGGCCCTTGAGGCTGCTGTTGGTGCAGCTCCTCGGAGGAACACTGTCCTTGGGGCATCACCTCAGACCTTGGGCACTGTGGGGAGCAGCAGGGCAGCCCAATTTCATCAGATCACAATTTCATCAGATCACAATTTCATCAGATCACAATTTCATCATCATCATCTAATCTCATCTCTGTCAAGAGCGACTATGGGTTTCGGCAGCTTCTCTAACACCTGCCTAAGATTTGGTTGCTCTCAGCAGTACTGCTTATTCTTAAATACGCTCAATTGTCAAATGATGCTTAAATGCAAGGACAAATTTTCTTTCACTGAAGCAGTAGTAAAACTCAGCATAAAATTCCAGCAGAAGCAGCTCTGAACCTGCAATTTTCTATTGTTTTGAATGTTTCGGTAGCATTCATGTTGCAAATCTATCATAGTATTACATTTTCCTAGAAAATCTCAATTTGACTTACGAAAATGTATTGAACTAATACTCAAGTGTAGATTATTAGATGTCTCCATAGCATTTAATATATTATAGCAACACCTGCTGGTCTTGATATGGTTAAGAGCCTATTAGACCAGAATTTCCATTGTAAACTCAAGTTTACAAGCTGGCTGCAAGAATTCAGCTTGGATTCTGACACGCCAGCTTGCAAAATTATCCCGGGAGTGCAAAAACACCAACTATAGCAGAAAGTTTACCAAGGTTTCACGACTTTTTCATATCACCTCAGCCTTAAATGAGTTCTTTTAAAAATATCATTTCATCTATGAAGTGATTTAGGTGAAACAGTTATTTACTTTTGCTAAGCAAATGTTCTTAAGCAGTAATCTTAAGACAGTCTACAATGTGTAGAAGGGAGCTGGAGAATATGTTTGTATGGCTACAACCTTATCACCCTAACTCCATTCAAGTAATAGGTACTCTTAAACATCACTCATTGAAAAATCTCAAAGTGATTCACAAAGGACATACTATTAGAGCTGACTGCAGGATGGCAGTAGTGTTTTAGGAGAACTTTCAAGGTCAGAAAATGTATTTTCATTTTGCATTGGAACAAAACCAAAAAGCTTTGAATTATTTTCCGACGAACAGGATGGAGTTGAAACCACTGCTTCCTGCACAAAAGGGTCAGGTTCCAATTTTTTAGGTTTGTATGGCCAGAAGAAAACTTGACCAAAATCAATACATGCAACTTCTGGTTTCCAATGAATATACTTCGTTGAGAATGTATCAACATGCTCTGATTGCTGAGCCGCCCTTTAAAAGGGGAACATGCAAGGGTTTGGTAACTTGCCCCAAATCAACTGAACAACCATTAGACAGTGCCAGGATCCCATCCCAAACCTACTTTCTACCTTCTTTTTCTCTCACACGCGCGCAACTCCTTTTGTTTTAGTAATTCTACTAATAATGAGCTTAACCTCAACCAGTATAGAGGAACTAGAACTTTTAGCAAATAGTGGAAACTGTAGACTGTGTGGCAACTGAGTATGACCAAGATGCTCATCATCATCTGGATACTTCCCAAGTTTAAGTTTCCCCTCACAGTGGGTGGGAAGATAACCATGGTAAACTCTCCCTGTGAAGTACCATCTCTGTTGAGGTACAGCAGCATCCTTGGCATCACCACCCTTCTGTTGTGCAGTCCCCAATATGGTGAGAACATACCTACAGAATCTTTTTTCTTTTTAGGAGGTTTTCCTGTAGGATTTCATTTTTAGAGTCCGTTTAAGCAGATAAGGGACTTGACTTGTTGACGAAATAAAGTAAGATTTTACTGTTGGAGGGTGGCAAGAGAAATAGAAGTTGACTGAAAAGTTATTTTAACATTTCTGAATCTTAAAAACATTAGGTTGAAAAGCAAGAAGATACTGAATTAAATTAATAATCATAAAAATCATTCCTATCTATTTCTTTAAAAGCAAGTAAGAAGATTGATTTACCATATCCAAAGAGACATACTTTTCAGATCATTCTGTTGCACAATATGAGACATTTGCATGAATGAATAATGTGTAAAAGGACAACTTTGATGTTTAAAATATTTGAACACTACCGTTAAAGGGAAAAAATGCAGGAGAAAAAATATGTCAGTGATCTTTTGTAACTGTAGATTGTGGCTGTAGTTATTCATTTACATTAACATCACTTACTATTTCATAATGAAAACCTAACTGCATTTACTAGCGCACTGCTTAGGAGATTTATACATTCCAATATTTTGTATTTTAAATAGTACTTACTTGGAAAAAAACAGCAACAAAAACAGATCAAAGTCTACGATCTCTCTTAAATCACACAGATGTACAGAAATGAGGCCCTCATCCTGTAGCAATGAGGCATTGCAACACACCAAGCAATTGCAAACTAGTAGTTGTACAGCCCTTTTCTTACCAGATTTCCAACAGACTCCCCAAGAAAGGATCTGAACAAATCCATTTGCAAAAGCTAGTGAGTTAAGACAGAGGTAAGGCAGCCTCAACTCTCTTACCCTTGTGATGCTTCCAAGCAGCCTCTAATCTCCTCTGCTGCAGCTTTGGAGAAGACAACATGTTACAGTGTCATAAGAAACCCAAGAGTCAACCAGCTCCTTCTGGAGACACTGCTGAGTGCCCAGAGCTGCAAGGGTCCCTCTGCTCGTGTTGGTGTGTAGACTTTGGAGCTCATCCCCAGTGACCAAATGTTACTACAAAAGTACTGCAGTCCGGTGTCTTGAAAGGCAAGGAGTACAAGCCCTAACGTGGCATCCATCTCATTGTGGTAAAAGCCTGAAAGACCAGAAGTCACAGCGGGCTGATGTATGGTGATAGCACACAGGGAACACTGAGCACTGGTCAGGGAGTACAGGTATATGGTGACCAAACAGCCCTTTCTGTAACACCCTGGCAGCTCCCACGCACACAATAACGTAATCTCTCTGCTTTACTTTCAGCAAAACGACAAGACAATGTGCCATGGTTTCAAGCAAGATAAATGTATTTACGGAGACAACTTCTCTGCCAAATTAATTACAGCTTTTATCATGGGGGTCACAACTGCAGTGTGCAAAGACTCTCATCCATAACCAATCCATAACCACTGGCCGTACCCAGAGCATTATGCACAACATCAGGAATTAAGTATTCACAAGACTAGCCTTAGGGTGCCAAATTTTAACTTCATCTTGAGGATGTTTCTAAATGCAATGATTTATCTTAGCATCTCAGCATATGTTTCAGAAATTACTTAGCTTTATATATATCCTTTTAATTTTAGCAGTATTAAGTTTCATCATTATTTCCACCTGCTTTCTGTAATGTATTATTAAGGTTACACAGAAGTTTCCAAAACTGAACTTTGGGGCCCTTCCCATGCAGCAATTCTCACTGGTACAGGAGGTCAGTTCTTCAAACACACAGACTGTGCTGAGTTCTAGCGCCTGTGGCTGTGATAAAGATGCACTACCCACATATTCCTCACATTGTACCAAAATCACAGGCTGACTCTGCAGAGAGGATTTATAATACACAGCACAATCATACACAGATCTGCTGCTTTCATGTTTGTGATATTGTGCTGATGACCACACTGTAAAAATCTGTATGTTAATATAGATAAAACCCAACAATTATGTGAAGATGCATTAAAAAAGACAATAAACCTGTCATCGTAAAAACAGAATATAAATAACTACCAAGCCTAAAATATTCAACCCACATGCTTACATTTTACAAGACTCTAATTTATAAACATTACAGCTCTCACCAATTTTAATAAGAATGAGTGCAGCTCCTACCTTTTTAAAATCCAGCAGCCTAGTTCTCTATCCATTTTCTACTGTCAAATCCTGCTATATTTTAGAGAGGATCATCAGCATTCACCATGATCAGAGATCATTTGTAGAATCCTACATTCGCTTTTTCATATGCGATCCCCAAGAACTCCCACAGAAAAAATGCCTGAGGACTCCATCACCCCCAAAGGGCACCCCAAGCCCTGCTCAGCCCATGCCCCACACAGGGAAGTTGGTAAGGACCTGCCGGACAAGGCTGCACTGAGATCGTCCCCTCTTTGATAACCATCGTAGCTTAACAGTAAAGCATTTCTTGGAGATCCTGTGATAAGGCAGAAACACTGGCAATAGATCTAGGACGTTTTCAAAGGCAGATTCTATAAGAGTTCTAGCAAAGAAAACAAATGTGCAAGAGATATATAAAGATAATTCAATAACCAACTATTACAGAAACAGAAATTACTTGATTATCTACCTTGAGATCCATTTTTACCTATCACCATTGCCAGAAAGCTTACAGAAAGCTAAACAACGGCTAGGGCATTTGTATGCTCAAGCTTTTGTTTTCTGTACTGACCAGTATTCTCTCCTGGTTCCACATGTTCTCTTTTTCTGCTGCAGTTCTCTCTGCTCTCCGACTTTGCAGAGTCTTTGAAGCAGACACTGCTGTTTTAATGGCACTGTTTTGGTTCCTAAATGGGATTCATAATCCCAGGTACAAATCAGTCTTGGGCTCTATTTGTCAACTGACACCTATGAGCTACAACTTCAAGCTCTTCTTTAGAACCCATTTGTCCTATTTCCATCTTTATTCTCAAACAGAAAACCTCGTGGTAACAGAATTTTCAGCCAATTCTTGCACTAAATACTCTCTTAGGCAGAAGCTACTGCTCACATCGAGTTTTATATTGAGGCATGTTTTTAATATAGCTGTCCTTTTCAGTAGGAGTCTATTTTCTGAAAGGACTGAGAAGAAAAAGTTGGTTTCCTGAGGTAAATGTTGAACAAAACCATTCTCCGCTGGCACTCGAATAACCAGTGGACTACTTTGCACCCCATGGAGGAGCAAATGCAGTGGGAAGCTCTGAGCTCCAGCTTAAAGGCTGTGGAAAAGCTGAACGTTATCCCTGGCCTAGAAAAGTTCAGAAGACGCTGCTGGAGATGGAACGGGAGTGACTGAATGCAGTAGCATGTGCTCATGTTCAGCTGTCACCACCACAGTCAGATTCAGCCCAGGCTTAGGGGCTTCTGCATCTATTTGCCCAAGCTGATCCACTTGTAGGTAGAAAGCCTCATAGAATATTCATTTACGTACTTGTCTGTGGCTCAACACACATTATTAAGAGATGCATGGCCTTCTAGCAAAATTGTCACAATAAAATTAAGAAACTCAGCCAGTCACCACGTCAAAGTCATAAGAGATTAAATATTCTAAGTGCAGTAGCGCAGGGGTAAATTAGTATTGTTACCTTCTGACCCCAAAAGCTGCACCCAATGCTGGCTTTAAACAATGAAAATAATGAGATTTTTAGATTCTATTTATTTTTAAACAATAACTGGCAGCTTGAAAGTAGAAGACATGTTTCAGCAAATAAAGTTGACATTGACATTTTTAGCAAAGACTAGCTATATGGTAGCTTGTCGCTGGGCAAACTTGAAGAATCACTGCTGTTTCTGATGTACGATGTTTTTCACAGGGACACTGCATGCGTGAGTAATAAAAACATTTAGTACAGTTTGTATCTGCTTTAAACAGAGTTGTTCAGAAAGTTTAAATAGAAACCAAACCGTTTTGGCTTTAATGCCATCTCTAGCATTAAAGACTTCAATGTTTCTTAAAAATATCATAAGGAAAAAAAGATAGAGTGATGTATGGTGAAATTCCATCCTGGAAACTATGCCAGTGAGAAGCCTTAACAGATGGAAGTAGGATGACTAAACCTAACTCAGCTAGCAGAGTTGAGCTCCCAAATATTCCTAATAAAGGACAAAGTCCAAACAAAGTTTTAGAGTTATTTTTTTCTTTCTTTTTTTTTTTAATGTGCTTGAAAATGAGCCAGTTGGTAGGAAAAGAACACTTACGACTATATTGGACTACCCAAATGTTTAAAGAACCTGCTCCTTAAAGAACTGCTTAAAGAACTGTCTCCTCTTTGAAGCCGCGTGACTTCTCGATTTCTCCATTGGAAAAATGGGGACAGCTTGCCATGAAGTGGCAGAATTTGCTCTTATTAACATTCACGTCAAATGATTTAGGAGTTGCATGCAGCTCAAAAATAACTACAAAACAATCCAAAATGAGAAAAATATGGAAAACTTACAGACGTGTAATCAGGCACCAAGAAGGCAGCGCGGGGAGGACGATGCAGGCGCACACAGGCAGGTCGTGCACACATAACTCAGAACCCTTTTAGCTGCTGATGCTGGGAAGACATTCTCTATTATTCATTAATTCTATGGCGAGCAGATAGAGTGAGCATTTTTCCTTTTAATTAAGCTTGCTCTGGGCTATGAGGCTGAAGAGCTACATTTGTTTATATATTTATTTATTTAAAGGGGAAAGTATTTCTCACAAAACCCACTACAGTTAAACTGCAGCCTCACAGCCTCTGGCCAGGCTCATGCACATTTCAGGATATGTCTTTGCTCACTGCATTATGATATTTTATCCCTGATACTGATCACTTACTGTGCTTACACTAAACAGAGAGATATTTTATGTCTCTGCTCTGATTCTCCCAAGTACAGACATTAATATCAGCTGTAAAGGTCTGATCACATTCCACTGCTGTAAAGACAGCGTGAAATGCAAAGAATCAGGTCTGTAGTTTGCTTTATACTATTCATTATTATATAAAACACTCAGCATGTGTCCAATTGTACCGGCTCACAGCAATTTCATGACACTAAATTCTTTAATATCCATGAAGTTGCTTTTGATTTACATAAACCCAAGATGAGCATCAAGCACAGTGCAGGCTGCCCAGAGCACAACAATAGTTTTGCTGGTGCTGGTTATTCCCTTCCATTCCTATGGGATGAAGAAATGTTGACAGAGGTTGGCATGTGACTATATTGGCTTAAAATACGGGGGTTTCACTAGATGTTTAACAAGACAATGTTACACTAAGCAGGCATTGTGGCTTGTTAGCATGCATTGTGCAATATAATTAGTACGATGCCCTGCCAGAGTAAATACTCAAGGATACCTGGGCAACAGACTTAGGTTATTAAACTTTTGACAAAAGGTTAGGGAATGCTCTTGAAACAACAGGTGTCCATCACATGAAATACTTTACCTTCTTGAACAAAGGAAAGAGGAAAGTAACATGAATGGGGCTAGGGCAAGGTGAAACTAGAGGCGGGCAGGATAATTTAGAGGAGTCTAATGGACTTAATACAATCTACAGTAGACTGAATAGAAAATAAATGCTAAAAGCAAGTGAATAAAAATCTGAAATTTCCCTGATGTGTCTCTATCTAAAATATCCAAGGCTCTCATCCTACAGGGACTTTCTGAGGTACTCCAGAGATGGGTAGGATTTGGTAGAGGAGGATTGGGGATGAAATGCTTTCCCTTGTGAAGCAAAACAAATGACAGAATGGGGTAAAAGAATGTCACATTGCTCCAGCAGTGTGACAGCAGTGTGAAGCTTCACTGGCTTTGGCTGGTCATGGGACCAGCTCCTGACTATTAGCAAAGTCTTTCTGTTGCTTTATTCTTCAGCCCGTTCCTTCCTCATCCCCCTTTTTCTCTGTGGCTCTTGTCCAAACCTTTTGTTCTCAACGTTTCAAGGGAACATTTATCTAGAATGGAACCCTGATCTTGACCTGTATGATGAGATACTTCCATATGACATATAAGATACAGTCAAGACAAATAGTAACGACCAGCAGTGATAAGAATACTGCATTTTTATAACATTCTCTCCATGTATGACATCAGATAACTTAAAATAGCCTACTCTAAAATTAGATAAGCGAATACTGCCGTGAAACACTGTAATACTAATGCAATTGGAAGAGCTGGATAGAAAGACCAGATTTAGTGCTCAGAAAATCCTCTGCATTGAACATGTAAATTGAGGTAATTGCCAATAATTGTGCACAGCACTGATATAAAATTCAGACAAGAAAATTGAGCAAGCGGTACTGAGTCTGACTTAACACAGAAACCCTTCATTTTAGGAAAGATCTGTACCGGATTCAGTGAGCCTATACTATTTTACTCCTATCCTTACCTGCTTTCAGAAACATACTGTAAACAACTGTGATGATGATACTAGGACAAACATATCCCAAAGTCGTCTCAAACAAAGCACAATTTCACTGGCAAACACAACATGCATCACATCTACCATCACTTTGCTCCTCTGTTGCACACTTGTCTGAACGTGCAGTTTAGGGGCCACAAGAAGATTCTTCTTTAATTGCAGCTGACAGAAGAGCAACTGTGTGTAAGGTGCTCACGTGGTGGTTATCATGGCAGGCAGTAGTGGCAGCAGTGAGTACTTCCAGGGATTACAGTGGAATAAAATTATTTAGTTTGGAGTACCAACAGAGCCATATTTCAGTGAGCAAAACCGAAATGCTGTGTAATGAGCTTTCAATTAGGAAACGCCTGGCCTCTTGGCCAACAGATTATGCAATATACAATATACCTGGGCTCCTGCTGTTGAAGATAAAAGGTCAGGTTAGATGAGGCCTGTGAGAGCTTCATATTTTTACAGGCTTAGAACAGATGGGGGTGCAGGAAGACAAAAATTATTGGGACGTCATACGCCTGTGTTGTTGCCTGGAGATTCTAGGCTATTTCTGCGAAGCCTAAGGAACATGATTTGTGGTCATTTTCCTCCACATCTATTTCCAGTTTGATAGTTACCACAAAAAATAATCTCATTTGCCCACTACCATGGGCAATTTGTTTGAGCAAGAAGGTCTTGGTTGAGTCAAGCATTCACAAAAAAAAATAAAGGAGATATCATCAAAAAGTGTACAGCAGTAGCTGCTAAGGCCTTAATGCTCCGCAGCCTTTGAAACATCACCCTCAGGTCAGAAGGAAAGGCAGGATGTTGTTAATTCACCATCTGCTTTACCAGTATATCCTAAACCACCGGAGAACCGTGTGCCATAAGAACGACGCCCGAGGTGCAATGCAATATCAGCATTAAATCTGAGCCTGAGAACCAGCAGTGTTATTGAACACCAAAAGGCCACAGATCCAATTCGGGAAATCTCCTCAGCAAAGAAAGTATTAACGTCCCATAGCTATAGGATAAACAGGTCTTAAGAAGTTGCCGTAAGTTGCAATTGGCAAGAGCAAACCTTTTATCCACTTTTTGTCCTTCAAAAATCTGAGTTGTGAAACATGGTAGTAAATCTGATACTGTCTTAAAATGATAAGGGAAGTAACTGAATGCCTGTCTATCCTCTCCACTAAACCACAGTAAATCCTACAATAGATAATCCAGCATTATATGAATTCTTTACTGAATGGGAATTTGGGGGTTTGGGGCTGCAGCACAGAGAAAAGGAAAGACAAGACTCCTTTGTTTTTAGGGGAAAAAAAATCTACAGCTAATAGCTAAGACACTAAACACTGCCGTGATGGACATACTTTGGTACGTTAGAGGAAAATTGCATATTCTTTTGGGAATATATTGTCACAAGCCAGCTGCTTATAGTGGATTAGAAAAGGGAATTAGAAAATACACAACCCAATTAAAAAGTAATGTTTTGTTTGTTTCTTGCAGTTCTTCTGCTCTTTCATGCTAATTTCTTCACTTTTTCATTTTCACTTAATTTAATATTAATGTTGATATTCACAAATAACTCCCAAGGTTCATGTCTTTCTAAAATGCCTCTAGCATTTGTTTTCATACTATGGCCTGATCCTACAAGTGTAAATGGAGCTGCGCCAGTTTCCCGCAGCTCAGGATATAGCCCTAAGCTCTGGGCTGACTTCAGCGGGAGAAGAACAATCTCTGGATGCAGCAAACTTTCCATTAGCATCACCACAAAAGGAAAAGATGGTTCAGTCTTTCATGCAAGGGGACCCAAAGGAGTGTACATCTCTTTTACATAGATTTACAGAAAATTAACAGAAAATTTGAAAGAAAGATCAGGCTGGAGGCATGATAGAATAGGAAACTTTCTCTTGCTATGGGTTCTTCTAGCACAGAGTAGGAGTGGAACTAGCACATTATTGAATACCCATAAGTAACTTTACTACGGTATCAAATGGACCATCATAATGACAGACGGCATCGCGCAATATTTTAAGGCAGCACTGGAATTAGAGAAAACATGTAGTAAATCTGAATGCAAAACACACAGACTTCACAAAATACTTGTGTGATTTAAGGGCAAATCCCCATTTTCTGAAGGAAAATGAAGAAAAAAAAAAGCACAATTTCTGACAAACCTCTAGACCTCTGAATCGTCTATCACTGATAGAAATAAAAAAGTATTTCAAAATGCAAAGCCTCAACTCTTCCTTGTTGAAGAAATAACTACAGTACACTTTTATTAGGTTCCTTTAACAACTGTGAAAAATTTTCAGACAAAAAGCTTGAGGCACTCCATTTATTCTTGCTTTCAGGAAGCAACTCATATGATTAGAAGAGAAACAAAAACTTCCAGAATCTGATTGAAAGACTACAGTCAAAAAAGAAGGCAGTAGAAGGGAAAGAAGAAAAAGAAAAGACCCAATCTCTCATCTTGCACATCTAGTAAATTCCTTTAGTCTTCAGATGAATAAATGTGTCCCATTGTCACATCTATTATTACCAGAATAGCTACAGTCCAGTTAACTTCTTATTTTCGGAAGCACAACTTGTGAAGAACATGGAAGCATTTAGCACTTTTTTTGTTGCTCATTGCTGGTCCCTGTCCCCCNACCAGAATAGCTACAGTCCAGTTAACTTCTTATTTTCGGAAGCACAACTTGTGAAGAACATGGAAGATTTTAGCACTTACAAGTCTGTTTTTCTTGCTCATTGCTGGTCGCTGTCCCCCAGCCAACACAGCTGTCCAACCCTACGTGGCTACCAGCTCACCAAATGGGCTCCTGGCATATCGATTGCCAACAGGACCCTGGGTGACAGCCCTGTGCACTGTGCGAGTGCAAAGCATTTGAGATTGCAGCACTCTTACCGTGTGTTGAGCGCTTCTTGTTTGATGTGCCAAGGCAGGTAAGTCAACTGTACTTAANGGCATATCGGGTGCCAACAGGACCCTGGGTGACAGCCCTGTGCACTGTGCGAGTGCAAAGCATTTGTATTTGAGATTGCAGCGCTCTTACCGCGTGTCGAGCGCTTCTTGTTTGATGTGCCAAGTCAGGTAAGTCAATTGTACTTAATCCACAGATGCTATAAATCAAAGAAGAAAAGAATTAAATTTCCAGACATGGGACAGATTCAACTGTTTCCTCACTGAAAACAAGCCAAGATTTTTTTCTTAAGGTTTGCACCTTGAATAATGATTCTGCACGTATTATCACATTACACCACTGGATTTTATTAGAAAGTGTTAGGAATTCCTGTATTGTGGAAATTCTCCAGTGGTGCCTCCACATGTTGCCATAACGGCAGCTCAGGGACACTCTGTGCTCAACACATGCAAAGACCAAAGGTCTCGGGTGACCTGGGAGATGATTTCACTCATTGAAAAAACAAAACCTAGACAACCAAAACTACCATGGATTATGTACTGCAGTTGAGGACAGTTTGGTTCAAAATAAACTTTTTAAAAGTTGCAGTATTTTGTTTCACTACTTTGTTTCCACTTTGATTTTACATTTCTAAACACACTCACATGAGTGAGTTGATGCAGTTCTGTCATTAAAAATCTTGCAAAGTTTTTCATTTCAGGAAAAAAGCTAAAAGAATGTCTTTTGGATCTGAATGCTTCTCTTTGCAATTGTTTTAGTTTGGTCAACAAACCAAAAAGACCTGTTACTTGTGTATCTTCAGTCTCCTTATTGAAGTCTTTCTTTTAGACAGAGAAGAGGACCCAACAAACTCCAAATTAAGGCACTCCAATTTTTTTACGGTCTAGTAAGAAAGAAGCTTAGTTCGTATAAATCAATCTTCAATGAAGGACATGAAGCCGTGTGCTTTCACGCCAGGCTAGAAATTGACCCATTTTTATTAGCTCACTATAAAGATAACTTCTTTTACTGCATATGTATGTAATGTATGCGTCTCTCCTTACTCAAAAATACTTAGAACAAAACAGTATGATCACAGAAAGCATTAATGTAGCAGTTCCCTAAAAAAGGTGTATTGAAATGCAGAAAAATATCAGAAAACAGGGACGTTATGCTATATAAAAATAGGAACCCTTGACAAAAGCAGAATGCTTTGAAGAGATAAAGGGAAGATCAATACGTTCCATCTTTACAGACTCTCATCTTGCATGCTCCTGCAGTCTCAAGTCAAAGCCGACTTTTGTCTGTAGTCTAACAAAGGGTATCAAGAGTGACAAAATGTACGGTAGTTTCTGCTTTATGCTCCCTGCTAACGTGTCATTTGTCATCAGCTTGAAATTCTAAACACCTTTTCCGTTACCTGCCCGACTCCCTTCGCAGAGCAGCCCGCGAGCGGCCGCAGGAGGGGCGCAGCGTCGCCCTGCGTCCGAACGGCTCCTTCTCCTGCTCCCTTCATCCCTGAGGAGCTGCCAGCAACGACGGGGTGAAGGATCCGCACGCTGATGTACCTGCTACTGCCATATTCACGGCACAGTAAACTTAAAGCTTCATTACACATTGCACAGAAATATACAGCTCAAATACACACGAAACATCAAGCAGAATGTGGCAAATCAGCTCCCACTCCCCTTCTTTCAATATTTGACTTCGGACTCCTGTCTTTTCGAATAAAATTTCTTTGAAAAGGTAGTTTAGCACTTCTAGAATGAGCGAATGTGACTTTCTGAAAGACAATAAAAAGTCGTGTTGAACTGAGCTTCAACATCTGATATTTATCAAAGCTTTTTGCTAGATCAAGTTTAGAGAGAGCAGAGTAAGGCGAGTGTGAAATTCACATATAAGTTCTCATTAAATTTCTGAGTCCTCAAATCCATCATTATAACACCTGAGATTTCCAGGAATCAAGAAATCTTTCCACGCTGGCTCTGAAATAATTGCATCTACTTGTGTGTGTGACGGCAGATAAAGAAGCTGCCCCAGAACCGCAGAGTTGACACCCACAACCAGTCTTCAACTTTCAACACACACACATAAAAGAACATCTGCTCTGGAAACCTAAAAATCTGCTAGAGTAAATCTTAAGCTCTTGATAAGAGGCAGATACCTGCTTGGGAAATAAAAAAGCTACCAAGACAAAATCCTTTTGCCACAGAAAATCAACTGCTGTGGGGCCTGAGGCCCGTTTCTTATCTTGCAGTGAGCTCCTGGCCGGGTGCTATTAGCACAGCCGTCCTCGCCTTTGCAATAGTCGGTAAAATCCTTGCACAATTGTTTGCCTCCGACTGCAGCACAGGGTCTTGCAGCCCTTCCTCCAGATTGCAGAGCACGCGCGGTGCTTAAGGAAGCTGCATACTGCGTTTTCACAGTTTGTGCTTCAGCGACTATGACCCACGCAGCACTACAATGCACCAGAAACTACCAATTCCAGTATATTGCTGAGCGGGTGATATGTGAAATGCAGATCACGTTACCACATTCTCAGTTTCATAACCTGAACTCTTTAAAACTTTCTTCAAGTCGCTCCTATGGCTGGTTGGCAGCGTGCACCGATCTGACACGGGACGCAGGGACACGAACTGCCGACCACTTGGTCAAAAGCAGCGCAGAGCAAACGGCCTCAGGGCAGATTCTGCATCAGGTTTTGGCACAGGGTTTCCACATGCCTGTTCTATTTTAAAATTCATGTCAGAATGAGAAATAAGACAGGGTGATCTTATTTCTTTGTATGAAAACTCTGATCAGAAGCAGCATTTGTTGCGTGTTTATTTCTACCTGGAGCCTTAAAATGCACCTGTTTGTAGATATTTTAGGAGGCAGTGTCCAATTCTGGAAAGCTGCTTACTTTTTAATAATTTCTAAGGAGAAACCAGAACTCTCTGTAGAATTAATTTCCTTCAATGCATGCAACACATCTTCACAGTTTGCAATCAAAGAATGTCTTCAATAAAGTTAAAAATACTTTCGATTTTACCTTGTGCTATCTGCTAGATTGCTTTTCACCTCCTTAGAGTGAAACTTTTGTTTTATTATCATATCCCACCAGGCATGTAGCAAGGAGAGAGACAAGAAACTGAGTCCAATGTAGAAATTGAGCAAAATTCACTTTCTATCTTATTATTGCCAGGCCTCAAGTGAAACAGCAGTTAATGTTCTGGAAACTACCTGCTACAGCCTCCTCTTCAAAACGCAGCAATGAAGCAAGCAACTCCCGTGCTGGCACCACAGTCCTTTTTCCCCAAGGTGTTCAATTCAAGTCAATCGGAGCAGCAGGAGCCAGCCCTGCGTTCGGCAGGGCTGCACGGAGCTCCTGCCAGCCGCACGCTCGGCGTCAGCCCGAGCGGCTGCAACGTCCTCGCCGCCGCNATTCACTTTCTATCTTATTATTGCCAGGCCTCAAGTGAAACAGCAGTTAATGTTCTGGAAACTACCTGCTACAGCCTCCTCTTCAAAACGCAGCAATGAAGCAAGCAACTCCAGTGCTGGCACCAGTCCTTTTTCCCCAAGGTGTTCAATTCAAGTCAATCGGAGCAGCAGGAGCGGCCGCGCATTCAGCAGGGCTGCACGGAGCTCCCGCCAGCCGCACGCTCGGCGTTAGCCCGAGCGGCTGCAACGTCCCCGCCGCCGCGCGCGAGCTCTTGGCGCGGCCAACTCGGCCTCAGAGCAGACAATTACGCCACGTTTGCCAAAATATTAATGTGTATTATTATGCCCTGGTGTTAACTAAAAACATTTCTTGAGCTACTGCCTCATCCAAGCAAACAAATTAGTATAATTGGGGAGCGGTGTTTATGCATACAAAGCATAGAGAGGGGCAACGCATGTTGTCTTGTTGTCATTCCTGTCAGGCAGCAACACTCCTCGCAGGCTGAGCGTACTGCTGTAATTGATGGCAACATTTATCATAACAGCAGTGCAAAAGCATCAATTCCTTGATGAATTTATTTGCTCCTGCCCAGAAGAGAAGCTTTGATTGGACCACTTCATAAACATCGAACCGCTGCAGACCTGTTTCGCTGCTGTTAAAAAAAATAAATAAATAAATAAAATGGGCAAGCATGATTGGGAGGCTGGAAGTTGAGGGAAAAGACAAATTGTTTTGATTAGAGGACAACAACCATTACTTTATCTATTAAAGAATTCAGATGTTCCTAAGATACCCCTTATCAACAGCTGCAGGATAATCTGTTTCATTCCATCCTTTCCCTGGCAATATTATTTTCTTTCTCAAACCACAATATTCCTGGAGGGAGAGAGCGTCAAAGCAAGTATCAATCTCCCAAACCAACGTGACAAGACCCCTGGGTTTAGGAAAAGCAAAAACACAAATCGCATCAAACTCCTTGTCTTCCATAGGGAGACATGGAGCCATATTATTTTCTCCCCATCCATCTGCAGTCATTTAAAGCTATGCACAACTCTTTCTGACTGGATTCTGCACTTTTTTTTGCACACAGCTGCAAGCAAATCCAAAAGAAAATAGGCCCAATGGCTCTACACGTGGTAGTTTCTAGACTCAGACTAGCTCTGAAAATCACCGCTTGAGATGGAAATTGTCTACATGCTATTACAGCATGGCTGTTTTTCAAATAACGGTAACCAAAAAAGGAAGGAAAAAAGAAAAAGAAGAGTATTTCCTCACTCATTCCTACTATTGCCCTCAACAGGGTCAGGAAATGCAACTTTTAAACAGCCAGTTGCTATTTGGAGCAGTTTCTGGCCAGTTTACATCAAAGCTAGTGATTCACAGGCTGTCTGAGAAACAACATCAATGTCATTATGGGCTTCAGAGGGATTAAGAGTTCATCCTTAATGAGATCTTCTTAAAGCATCATAACCCACCAGATAACATATCATAAACTAGATTTTAAGAAACAAAAGTCTGCAATCAGACCTGATACAGCCAAGTTCTTAATGCCATAGTTATGTTCCTAAATAAACATTCCCAATCTGCTGAGCACCTAATAGCTCCTACCAAGCTGTTCCCTTGTCCAGTAACTTGAGGAAGTGACAGACATTCCAGAATGAGAAAGAAACGCTCAAAACCAACTCCTTTTGGCCAGGGATTGTACTCAGGGTGGAACGTGGGGGAGCAGCCTACTTAGACTCTCAGTTCCACCAACTCGGAGCAGGCGCCGTGGCTCACAGATCTAGTGCATCAAGGTTACGTGGGCAGACGCCCACAGAAATCTAAGGTTGCAATAGGGAGAAGCCCCAAAGGCACCCTGTGGTTTGCTCCGAGCAGCATGGGCTGGTGAAACTATGTTCCCGAGCAAGGCGAAACAAGAGGGCAGAGCAGGGACCAACATGCACTAAAATAACAGTGAGTGACCCCAAGCAGAATTAAGGGGGATTTCAGAAGCATGCGCTGGCCTCAAGAGCACAAAAGACACCGAATTTCCTTGGTATTAACACTCCTTAAAGACTCAAGGGCTTTAGAAGATTCCTGCTGAAACCTTTTAAATCCCCTCTTAATTACCCTCTATCTTCCTTCAAAGGCCATAGGGGCATTTTGTTACAGAAAACCAGTACAAACAACATCGACTCCTGAGAACAATCTGCAGAGGTGCAGAGAACAGGCACAGCACCACCCAGGTGCCTGTAGGATCACGGTCATTATAATCTAAAGCCTGTTTCTACAAGCGGGACCTGTGTCTACTCATGCAGCCCTTTGAAATCATGTTCAGTGTCACACAAATAAAGAACAATAAGAAAGTCACAGTAACAAAAACCTATTCTATCCTATTAACCTGAGCCTCGGAAATAGCAGCAGAACTGCAATAAAAATGAAGGGAGGCCTGAGAAAAGGGCAAATTAGACAGATTTTCAGTACAAGGAAATAACGCACCAAATCCTTTTGCATCCAGTTACCAACGTTACCCACCCCATGGAAAATTGGATGACAGCAGCAAGTACTGCTCGTGGCACAGTTTCCATCCTGTTAGTCTGCTGAGCACACAAATTAAGTGAGTCAACAATGATTAGTCCAGCAGCCCAGCCCGGGAAAGGGATGGCTATTAAAGTGAAAGAAAAGCCGGCAAAAGCAGGGCTAAGCAATTTTTACAATTCTCAATGAAAGGCTCAGCTGCACCTTTCCCTGAATTATTAAGGATTATTTCCAATGCCTGCAGAATGCCTTTCACAGCCAGATATGTCCCATCCTCTCCCTGTCACTCTGTTCTTCAAAGCTGTGGCACATGATTCCCTCCCTTCAGCACAAGCCTCTTGGCCAAAAACGCTGCTCTCCAGACCGAGCTGCTGCTTACAGAGACCCTGCTGCTGCTGCGACCTCAGTGACGCCGGCCCCACGGATGCTGTGCTCCTTTGCCAAGGAGATGAAGGGAAGATGCTCTTCCTGCAGCTGTAGCTCAGACTCGCAAGAGAAATCTAAAATTTGTGGCAAACACCATGGGGGAAGAGCCAGGACAGACCCTGTTTGCCAGCAGGTGCCACGGAGCTGGGCTCTGTATCTGACTCGCAATCACGCAGTTGCTCTCGACACGGGGACAGGCCCAGGCCAAGGGGCCATGGAGCTGCTACCAGTTGTTCCCATTTTAGCAAGATTCTCCTTGATTTCTTCAGAAATTCTTTGTTTGGGAAGGAAGGGGTCTCAAGTGACTATCTAAACTTAAAGGCTCTCAACCGAGGAACCATTTTCTATCAAAAACACTTATTTTTTTTTAGTGCAAATAGGCAAGACTACACCAGTTGAGCACTTGGCTCCCCCACACTAACAGCAACTTTACTATGGTCTTTACTTTCCTCCCCTTTTCCAACGGAGTTCAATGACAGAAAGAGCTAGAGCTTCATGGAAATGTGAGCAGCGCTTCAAAGCCCCGGGGAGGCTGGTTGCAGAGGGAAGCCCAGGGCAAGAGAGCTGAGCTGTGCAGATGGCCAGCTGGCTGGTCATGCTCAGCACAGGGGCTACGGAGCCAGATGGCTCGTGTTAGAAAGAGCAGGAAAGATCAGCTTGATTGAACACTCTGGCATCATTCACAGTCGTTTCAGGACAGGCACGAGGGCACCATCGTGAGTCGCTGTGAGCTGTGCCATTATACGTGCACACTCTTGCATAGAAAACAAAAGCTCATTCTCATTTACAAAAAGACCTGAAAGTCATCAAAGCAAATCCTTCCTTATTACCCAAAAATCCTTTTTGGAGATAGTTTATTGAAGCCCTTGCCACCTTGTAATAAATACTATTTAACTATTCCACAAGCATGCTGCAGAAGCCTAGCTAATTGGCAGGAAATGCTCAGTAAACTATTAATTACAGAAATACCTCTCAGATATGCCTTGGGCTCCAGTGAGATTGCTCATGTGAGTGTGACTGAGAGCTTTATCTCAGACCCAGGTCAGGACCACTCAAGAGAGGCAGGACTAAAGCTCAGCACTGCCCCTTGCACCTCCTGGGCCTGTTTCTGCTGAGCAGGAGTAGAGAAACTAAGGCCCAGTTCCTCCGTCCCCTGCAAAGGGGGAAGCTTTCCCTGAAATATAACATTATAGACTATAAGAGCAAAGTTTGGTTTTGCTCTTTTTCTTCTTTTTCTACCAATTTCCCTTCTTTGCCATCTCCTTCTAAATGATCCTCCTTTAGAGATAAAAAACTTAACCAAGAGTTATTCACGCTCCAGTTTGAACAGCGTAAGAGTAGAAATGAGCAGGCAGAGACAGGGTAGAAATGAGCAGGCAGAGCTATCGCGCAGCCCCCGAGGAGAGCTAGTCTGGGTACCAGGTCCTGTCTGGCCAATTCTGCACTGGCCTCTGGTGGGAGAGAAGCTCCCTGGGCCTCACCTTGCTTTTCAGGTAAATTTTGCATCCCACCTTGAGCTCCAGGTTGATGGAGCTGAACCACAATCTGGAGTGAATTCAAAACAACAAGGCTGAAGATGCTCGGAGCCAAATCTGCAGGTAACGTAAATCAGCACTAACGTCAAGGCAGATTTATACCAGATGAGCATCCCCAGCCTCCTCATCAAGAATGAGGCAGTTCTTTCTTGAGGGGTTCAGCAGGGTTTGCAATGCTCCATCTCTGCCTCCAGACCCGGGCCTGCCTCCTGAGTGAGTCAGTCTCACCCGGGCTGTTTGGTCTTTTAATTCAATTTCCTTAAACCAACAGCACTGCCTAGGCTCTTTTCCTTTCCGTTCTGATTAGCAGACCAAATACGTTCTACATGAGTTGCATAATTACATCAGCAAATCCATTTTCTTTTGCCTTTTTTCTTCCAGTTTTCCAAAACATAGGGCTTTTTCCCCTGCAGAACTCCCCAAAGAGACGCCACAAAGCAAAGCAATCATGCAAAAAGATTTATGACAGTCATTTGTATACATGAGTATGCTCACAGACATTCCAGTTCCCTCTTCTGTCTTCTCATTTTATTTAGTGTGAAAGCACAAGCTGTTCCCAAGTCACATTTATACATTTTTCATAAATCAGATACTACTGATACCATTTTAGAGATGGGCATTTTTTTTGTTGTTTTGTTCTTTTTTCCAGAATCCCAGCATATTTCATGATTTGCCTGAAGTCGCTACAAAGCATCAGATCTAACAAAAAGGGACACTCGCCTCGTGGTTAATCCTGACCTGGATTGAGACTTTACACTCAGTTCCCCGCTTAAGGATTGGCACTAACTGAGGTGTCTGGGGACTCGGTCCCAGCTCTTGCCTTGCAGCTCGGTCCTTCCCTGCTGCAGCTCTTCCCTAGGTACAGCCTGCTGGTGCCCAGCAAGCAGCTCCCTGCATTCCCCCTGCTATATATCTGCTCAGGAGAGAGTATGGGGTGGAGAGAGCAGCAGTTATGCACCAGTAGAAACAGCACAACAGCCTGTTCTGCAGGACTCGGTCACAGCCTGGCTCTTCATTAGCATTAAAACAGCAAGAGCGGCTTAAAGCACGTGATTCGGGAAAATTAACACTGGTTTCTGCATCTGCCACTGGCTTGCAGAATGATCATGGATGCCTCAGAGTTTCTCCCCAGCTCAGATTTCTATTTGCAAATGCCTGTCCTATTTTACAACACCACACAGCAAATTCAAAACAACACATTTCTACCAAAAACGACAACTTTGTCCTCAGGTTCTTGTCCTCAACCCATCTTATTCCTCTGAAGAATAATGAACACTGCCCAGACTGGCAACAAATCTACATTTTTGCCCTAAAGAAACACACACAGCATCCTCCCATCTCCTGCTGAAAAATGAGAGCTGAGTGAAGCGAGCTCCATCAGCTACAAACCTGCACAGCCATGGGCAGATGTCAGGCTCGGCGCCTGGTCGACGTGTCTCTCTTGCAGCCCTCTATTTCGGCCTGTGCAAGGTGACCACAGAAAGGCTCAGACTCAAAAAGGGGACAGGCTCAAGAATCTGGGGCCCTGTAAAGGAGGCCCTATATGATGCCTGGCCTGTAACACATTCCCACGGGCTCCCCCTTAAGCTGCAAGCCAGGATGGTCCATGCTTGCATATTGCAGACCCCCTTGCAGTCCACCACATNCCTGCACAGCCATGGGCAGATGTCAGGCTCGGCGCCTGGTCGACGTGTCTCTCTTGCAGCCCTCTATTTCGGCCTGTGCAAGGTGACCACAGAAAGGCTCAGACTCAAAAAGGGGACAGGCTCAGGAATCTGGGGCCCTGTAACGGAGGCCCTATATGATGCCTGGCCTATATGATGCCATGGTTGCATATTGCACACCCCCTTGCAGCCCACCACATGTGAAAGCCTGAAAGCAGCAGGCACTCGCCTGGCCTCCACAGGCGAAAATCGCACTTCTCCCTCCTCTCAGCCTGCATACAAAACCAGGAAACTGGGCTGAANGCTCAAGAATCTGGGGCCCTGTAAAGGAGGCCCTATATGATGCCTGGCCTGTAACACATTCCCACGGGCTCCCCCTTAAGCTGCAAGCCAGGATGGTCCATGCTTGCATATTGCAGACCCCCTTGCAGTCCACCACATGTGAAAGCCTGAAAGCAGCAGGTCTGGCCTCCACAAGCAAAATTCTCCCTTCTCCCTCCTCACAGCCTGCATACAAAACCAGGGCAATGGGCTGAATCCCTCTGCACCCCCTTACACCCATTGCACATAACCCCCAGCTGCAGTGCACGGCAGGGGAGAAGCAACCCACAGAGCAGCATTTGTCCTGGATATCGGGCTAGCAACTCCTTTCATTATAGCACAAACTCGAAACACAAAAGCAGAATAAATGAGTTCCCGAGTAGAATATCTACCTTATTACTCAGCTGAATGCTTCCAAAGTTAGCAGAAGCGATTAATCTTCTGTGTTCTTGGGGACATGTCGATGCATCACCGAGTTAAGGGCCAGAGAAGATCTCAGCCTCCCCAAAAGCACTGCAGCACCAGCAGCTTAGCTGTTCTGCTCAGCTGATGTCTAACCAGGCCCAGCCTTCACTCCAGAGAAGGTTGTTGTAAAAAGGGACTGTGTGTTATGGAATAAACTTGGGGTTAAAAGTTTCATCTGCACTTCCTACCCCGTAAAAGACAAAACATCACTAGACAAAACAGGATATTTTATGAAAACACGTAATTCAACTGAACAGAGCTAATTGTTAGAGTGGTGATGTTTACCCAACACACAGCAATGCCAAAGCTTCATTCGGAAGGGCTTTGAAATCACACTGAAAGATGTCATTTCTGTACAGCAGCACTAGCAGAAAGGGTTCTAAATATTAGTAGTCCAGAGCAAGGACAGTGCTCATCGCTGGATGGTGGGAAAGGGAAGAGGCATCCAGCTCATTAAAACCAGCTGCAGATCTATCCAGATTAGAGAGAAACGTGAACAAAAATCTCTTCATTTTCAAACACTATATTATTCAAAATCTAGCACGACCAAATTATGCTGAAATTGCTGATATGCATTGAAAAAATAAAGATGAATGTGACAGGAAGAAAGGAAAAACAACAGCTAATGTATTAAAGAAAAGAGGTTCTAAAAGATGGAGACTAAATCTTGGTTCTGAGTTTAGCCTCCTGATGTGGATTTATTTCTAATCACTGTGGAAGTTTGTATGTTACATTGTAAGTCTAGTCAAAATTTGTCTATTTTGAGATTTGATATTTGAGGTTGGGCAGCCAGTGGAATATTTCTTAGAGAAATCCTATCCAACCAGCACTGCAATAGCTCATTTAAATAATCCTGTAAAAATAACATGTAAAGCCCTAATTAAAAACACTTTTCCATTAAGTCCATCATTTTAAAGATATCTGGGACTGATACGATGGACTTTGCAAATGTTGGTAGCACCCATCTGGGTCCAGGCCAGCAGCAAGCTAGTAATTTTCTCTAACTGATTAGTTAAAATAAAATATTTGAAATAAGCTATAAGATTAGTAGAATTCCAGTACTTCCTATTATTTGGAGGTCCCTTCCAACCTCAACCATTCTGTGATTTGCTTTGCCACTTTGTCTGCTCTCACTAAACTACTCTTTAAGGCCCTGCTGAGTAATAAAACGGCAGCCCTTGTCGTTTCACAACAGAACAGCACAGGAACTACGGCCAAAAAAATTCAGTCAACTCCAATCTCTCCCAGTGTTCATCATTTCTCGCCTTTACAATAACACAGTGAACCACATCCACCTTAACCTTCCAGTCACTTGGCTTACAGCAGCTCTTAACCCTTAAAACTACCACAACACAAATACTCCCGTTTGTTGAGGTATTGCCTTGCTGGTGGGTGCAGAGAGGACCTTCTCCAGAGATGTGCCCACAGGAGCCTCCAGGCATCAGCATCACAGAGGAGCCTGAGTAACCTAAGATTTGGGGTCTCTCTGTGTCAGCTGGTACCTTCTTTCTCAGAGCCTGGATTTTCTCACTTAAAGCTGTGGCCTTGGAGGGGGAGAAGCAGATGCTGATTGAGATATGGAGCCTTCAGAGAAAAAGCTTTTGTTAAGGAAAATAAATGACTTCATATGATTGAGTTAGCAGCTAAAAGAGCAAATGCCAATATGTATTGAAATACAAGGCAGCTGGTCCTCAAGTTGATCAGTCACGGAGCACTCCGCAGCTCCCTGGCAAAGCCTGTATTTGTATATGGATTGTTTAACATGAAGACATTATGAAATTCATTACTTTTAATTTTAAATAAGAGATTCCACAATCAGGCAAGGAGGATGATATGCTCATCCGGCACCTTCTGTCCCAAAGGACTGTGGAACAACAGAAAATCGGTTCCCATCTACAGTGCTTTTCCTGCCAAATACTCAGCTACAGAGTCTGCAGGCTTGCACATGAGCACTTGGGGAAAGTCAGGGAGGAGTTTTTCCCCTAAAAAGGCACTCCTTAAAAAAATAAAAATGCTACATGATCCAGTTCAGCTCAGAGGGCAGCAGAAGGCTATGCTGAGCACTGCTGACCTGGGATACAGCTTCCTCTGCTCCAGGGAATCCCTTTTCAGCCCCTGAACACCGAGCAGCCTGGCCAAAGGCACGCAGGTTAAATGTGCAGTCTCCAAGGGAGCTATTCCTGTGCTCAAAGCTAATGTTTGCTTAAATGTTTTGCTGAATTGCTGTTGGCATACTCAGCATCTTTGAGAATCAAGCTGTTGCTAGCACTTTAAATACCACAACAGAGGATGCAGAAGGAGAGCCAAGATTAGAAAGAGACTACGGTCTCTCTCAGAGGCCACATACATACGTATTTTCTGAGTTCATCTGTCCTGAGAACAAGGACCGTTTCAGTCCTCTTCTCCTTTGCAGGACACCACAAGGTGTCCTTGACTGAAGGACGCGGCCAGGACTCACTTGCAGGACTCCCTTTTGCAGGCAGAATCCATGGTGCTGAGAGGGGTTCTGATCGCTTTGCATTACTCGGGGCCAAAAAAACCCTGTCCAAGTGAGAGCTGGGAGAGAACTGGAGTGGGGGGGTAGCACAGAAATGAAAATGAGGAACAGAAAGGCTGAGAACTGCAATAAACTTGATCTCACGTCCTTCACGTATTTTCTCCCTTACACTTATTTATAATCATTTTGTTAACCTTGAAGAAAGGAATCTGAAATCTAAGTCTCACTTTGGAGTCAGCAAGCTAGAAGAGAGATGATGCCCTGCTCAGAAGATGACAGCCTTTGTTGGCATGCTGATCATAGGAGGATGAAATTTCCCACTTTTTCAAAACTAAATCTATTGGCTCAGGCAGACAGAATGGGAAATTCTATTTCAGTCAACCAAGATCGATGAGCAAACTACTGACTGGTAAAAGGAGTCAAGAATTAGCAAAGCAAAGGCCTTTTTAATGGAACTTTATATTGTCGATCTCCATCTGCCATCAAGAGTCTTCAGTCACAGCATGAAATTTATTCAGACATTATAACCACCTAGCCTCACTCTGACATTGGGACTTAACATGCCTCCTCTTGTTAATATCATTCTGCAACAGCTGCATTATATTACCTGTCAAAAATTATTAATCCAATTCTGTTTTCATGTATATTTATCATTTCACTGCCAACCACACTCAAATGATTCTGTAAGACACATTGATTTCCTGAATGAATTAAATGAAAAGTATCTGCCATAAGTTTTACAGACAGTGGAATGATTTTCAGGAACTCAGAATTTACTCTCTTTTACCCCCAACGACTTGCAGATAACACTCAGTCAATGGTGATGCACAACTAACTACAGGGATTTTTTGTTTGTTTCCTTCTGTTTTATTTGCTTATTAGAATTGTGGCATAGAGCCAAATACTCTGTCCTTCCTCATACACTGATTGTATTTAATTTTATGAGGGCTTCTTGAACAAAATGCCACTTCTCCACAACCAGTGACCTCAGCGGTTGCTAAAGCAGAACTAAATTCTTTCTAATAAAACCAGTAAATGGTCACACCATACCACTGACATCATGAGACCTCACATGCAGCAAGTTACTTCTCTAGTACATGGTTCATCTCCTATCAAATCTGATGGGAAGCTTCCACCAACTTCCAATAAGGGATCTCAGCTCCTAACTCAGTGTAAACACCTACCCATTTACCTTAACCAGGTCATGCAATGGGCCATACATTGAGCCCTGCACTCCACTTGCCACAACACGGTGAGATGCAACACAGCACCCCTGAGTTAATCAGCTTTTACCATTCACGTGTAGTATCCACAGAGGAAATTCAGTCCACGGCAAGACCAAGAAGGGCTTGTTCAAGGACAACTGGAGGTCTCAGTGGCTGCAGCTAACAGTTCTGAGGAAGCATGACACTTCCCAAGCAAGCCCTCTTCTTCATTTTCTTCAAATGTAATGATAATGAAATTCAACCAAGCCTAAAGCAAAAACCAAAGTTCACAGAAACTTCAAAGGTGACAAAAGGACAAGAGATATGTTAATATGAAGATAGAGCCCCCTTCAATCCAGAGTGGGGAGTGCCAGTCACCTGGAGATAAAAGACAGGTCCTCTCACTGACATTCAAGTACAAGTTGAAGAAAAGTAATGTCTCAAACCATGAATCTCTTTCTCTTCCCACCTCCCTTTAATGCTTCCCTGTTCCTCCTCTAGCCCCAGCATTTGGGAGATGCTGCATTAGAGAGGCTCAGCTCTTGCATGCGAGCCCTGCTGAACGGTGAAGCAGAGCGAGGCTGATCAATCTCTATTCGATAATGCCAGCGAGGACACCCAAATGACCCCAGAGCTGTTCATCTCTCAAGCTCATTGCCTACATCCCATTCGCTAGGATGCAAGTTCACCTATCATCATTATTTGCACGTTGTAAATCTCACCCATCTTCCAAAGGCCAGAAATACAAAACGAAGCTTGTTTTCAAAGACCACACTGCCAGTGGGTAAGACAGATGCTTCTCAGAACGATACCAAATGAGCTGTGGAACGCGGGCCATTATGAGTTGGACCTTGAATGCAATACATCAAGCTTTAATAGTCAAGATGCAATGCTGTTCAGGTGAGGTTTATTACATGCTTTGTAGAACAGGTGTGAGATGTTGCTGTGCTGGGTAAAACAACAGCTGAGCACAGCATTTGCTGCAGGTACCTTGGGCTCTGAACACACAACAAGTGCAGCAGCTGCGCCCCACTCTCCCAGGGATCCTATTGGGCAAAAGACACATTTTCCAATCAAGCGATGCTACCCCTGGTATTTTCTTACCATCAGCCTGGTTACCAAAATTGCTTGTCCAGTTCATCTATCCACATGTTCAACATCAATATCTAGTGGGAGTTTTTCTACTGTTACTTACTCATGCTTCCAGCAGAAACAGAGGGTTGCACCTGACAGAGCTCCAAGGAGAAGAGGCAGAATGAGAATCATGAGACAGGATTTTAGCATTTGTAATGGTGTCTGGAGCAGGGATATTCACGTAGATTTTAGAAACAGCAAGAGAGAGAAGGCTACAGTGAGTGTTTTTGATTCCAGGGAGTGACGGTCCAGATAGGAAGTCCGGCTGGGGACACAAAAAGCCATTCCTTAGAAACGTTACAGAAAACATACCCTATCCACCGAGTGAGGGAGGAAAGGGAATTTGTGGTTACACAGGGATGAGATGGTACCTAGGTAACAGGCCTGGGTCAAACTGAGCATATTTCCTACCTGCTGCCACTGGTGCTTTATTATTGAGGAAAGAGACAATGATTTCATATCACTTTATTTCAGGCAGTGCAGCTTGGTCTTGAGTTTGCTGTCCATTTTGAACTTCAGTTCTCTGCATTTGATATTTCCTCAGCAAATTTTTGTTACCACTGTGAATAACAAAATGATGCCACTTCTGCTCTTGGTAGTCCCAGCTCTGCTGCTGCTATTTACCCTAGAACCTGATCTCTTTGCTCTGGCCATATTGACTTAGGGTTCCCACAGCCCAAGCCCATACAGTAGTTCCGTTTTATAAAACTGAACAGTTACTAAAACACTCCCTTTCTCATACACAGGCCACATTCTGCAGAGTCACCTCCTTGAGAAACAAGAAAACACTCCTGAGGAAAGGAGCAATATGAGCTTTTCTTGTTCTTTTGGTTTCTCCCCTCACTGACTAAATGGGTAATACGAACTCCCTGTGTGGAAAGAGCAGCCCTTAACTCAGGCTCAACTCCAGCCTTTGAAAAATTTCCTCCGTTTAAGAGCCTACAGGACAAATAATGTCTTTACAAGCACGTGAAAAACGGCACGAGCCTCCTCTCACCTCAAATGCACTGTAACGAGTCCATACACACGATAACCTCAGTCCTTTCTCCCTCCGTATCACCAGGGGACCTATCCTGGCAAGGCGAGCGCAGTTGGCTCCTGGAGGCGACGGGCTCACTCCCGAGCACAGAGGAGGTTGGATACCGGCTCCCAGACAGCTCCCACTCCCAACCCAATGCCCAGGTCAGCTTGGCTGCCCCAGGAAGCATCACGGAATGAGACCAACTGGCAGAATTTGCTCCTCCCAGCTCTTCCCCAGAGCTGGAGCAACCACAGCCTGGCAGGGCCAAGGCCACCGCCAGCCCTAGGAACCTCTCCAGCGAGCACAGTAGTTTGCTGGGGCTTTTGTCCCCAAATAACTACCTGAGGCTTCAGCTGGAAGGGGAAGCCACGCAGAAAGTGTACATATTATAACAGCTACAGCAGAGGAGGAAATCGCCTTTCATTAATTTTCCATAAGTGGATTACACCAAGCAGAGTGTAAACAGTCCCACGGGCACCAATTACCAGGCTTATTCTATAACTGAATTGTCCTAAACAAGCACCATTTTAATTTGAATATCAAATACTTTACACAGCAGGGAAGAGAAGGAATAAACCAACTTAACAATGCATTTGTTACGGATTTCTACAAAATTGCTGTGGAAACCTCGGTGTCCCTGGTGGATCGTGTGTATTCTCTTTGCATATGCTCATGCTGAACACCCTGCTCGATCAGATGAGAGACAGTATGGTTCCACGCCAGCTATTTCAGCATTAACAAAAATGCTCCAAAACCAGAAAAACAACAACAACAAAAACATTTAATTAAAATCAGCATGATTTTCTTCTATTTTGAAGAGACTTAAGAGACTAACCTGCTACGCCCCTTTCTGCTTCTAAACATCTTGAGGAAACTGGTGTTTGGGCATTATTTTTCTTTAACAAACTGGAATGAGTAATTTCCTCATACCTTCAGGAATGAGGTGCTAGATACAGAGATGTTTGCTTGACGTTCTGCATGAGGGATGAAACAATTCATCACTAACACAGACCACAATGATGACACCAGGTACTTGGAGGAACTATGTAATGGAGAATCCCAGTTCTCACCAGTGGAAACATAGTAGAGCCTTTGCAGGAAGCTCTTGCCTTTCCTGAGCCAAAACGAAAGAGAACCCAGACAAACAAAAAGTCTAACCCGTGAAGAAACAAAATAATAAAATCTTCTTCTATGTTCAATTGATTGAAAGTGCAGCACCTTAGAGTACACCCTACAACCTGGCTAACCACAGAAAAATGCAAAGCCTTATCCTTATATAAGTATGCAATACAGTTATGACTGTTACAAATTAATCCTGGTAAATTCTGGGTTCACTTAAAGACATTAACGTCACATAATTCCTGCCTGAGCACCGAAGAACCTCCAACTTATTCAGGCTGGACAACAGGTCTGAGAGAGAGGAGGGGGTTAGTCCATTTCAAAAGGTGAATATTGAGGTATGCATTACGTGGATTCCTCAGTGACGTTCACCTATAGCGTCTGAAGCACAGCTTAAATCAAAGGGCTCTTAGCTCTTAATCTTCTTTCTCATATAATATCCATCCACTTGAAACAATAACAATGCTGGGAAAAGGCATCAGTGAGCATGTCTCCTGATCTAAATCTCCATCACATCAACTGACAAAGTAGATTCACAGGATGACACTCAGAGGCTTTACTGGTAAAAATTCTGCATTCCTACCACAAGATTCTCACCATGGCAATATGTTCCAACAGGCCATGCTGTAAATTGAAAGCAAAGTGTTCTCTGTACAGTTCTTGAAGAAATAATTTGGTTCCTAGGTGAAGACAATGTTGTTAAATGTCTTTGAAGCTCTGAATACTAAACAGTGCTTTTTCCCTGCCAGCATATTTTGGTTTTCTTTTACACAGCACATAGATGAATGGGCAGGAAAAAGCAGCCTTCTGGAAACGCAGCTTGGTCTCTGCCCAAAGCCATTATTCATTTCCACATGGCAACAGCAAGCACTGCATGTTCTCCACCTATATCCACAACATTAAAAGGAAAGATCCCCAAGGAGAAATGTGTGTGGGGGGAAAATGATTATGTGTAAAGCAGAAACTGTGAATTTTCCTCTATTTCATTAGGCAGAAGAAACCTTAGCAATTGCATACAGTGTATCCAACCATCTTATGCAATATCCAGCTTCCAAAAAGGCCAAGTCTTGCTGCCCTTCCACTAACAGCTACTTTTAAGAGGGTAGGCTCAGGCAAGGTAAAGCAAACAGGAGTAATTCTCTAGATGCCTCTTAGTCCAAACAAGCATCTCATTAGAACTGACCACCTCCATAAACTAGCTCCAAACAGAGTTAATGTCAGGCTCCATCATTCACCACTGTCACTAGACCATGAATTTTAAGAATTAGGGTATGCCAGTGCTCCTGAAAACACATCAAGCAGCAATGGGATAATAGTAGTTAAAGGATAGCCCTGCCTTTTCCAGCTAACTGGTAGTACATGCCACACTTGACTAAGGCCTCACAGTATTTTGTCCTTGTACTTACAGTCTGCCTCTGGCCCAGGCAGCCTCCAGGGTAGCCAGGCAGCTGGTGCATCACTGCATCAGGTTCCAAGCCACATCCACAATCTGTAGTTCAACCCGTGTGATGGATGAAAAATAAAACAGGAGCAACGAATTGCTGGCTCGGTGGAGAGCCTTCCTGTATATTTATGAGCCTAAGTCCAACCTTTAAAAACTCTTCTCCTCAGTCAGTTTTGTTCAACAAAAACTAGTGGATAAAACACAGAGAAGCTGCTAGTAATAAAATGGCGAAGCAGAAAGGATAGCTTTGGATTTCTTTTTCACGGCACTACTACCAGTGTGAAATAGCAAGCATTGCCAATATTTTATTTACAGTCCTTCAGTACTTCACATTCTGCTATTTTTCTACCCCCAAACAAGACCCTGTGGGTTTAATTAAGTTTTCAGGGGAGGTTTGGGAGATATGATTTCACTCATTCTGTATCATTTATGCCATGTTTTCTACAGATGCATGGGGAAAAAGTCACACTGTACAATAAATCAAATATGGTGCTGGTGAGGAATATGCTAAATAGGGCAAAACCCCTTGCTCTAATCCTGCGCGGGGTAGAAAGTTCCCCTGCAAGTGGGAGAAGTCCAGGAGAGCTCTTCCTACTCATGGCAGGGCAGCTTTCAAGAATTAAACTGTCACGAGCCTCATTCTTCACCAAGAAATGGAAGTTGTGAACGGGTCTCTGCACACTCCCTTTCTTCCTTCCCTCCCACTAACGCCATGGTCTAAGCAGATCACTTGGAAATAGATCCAAAGCAGTATTCAGATTTCTGAAGGTTTCTCAAGCACTCTTTCCTGTGCTGGGACACAGCTGACGCCTCTATGTTCTGCCACATTTGGACTTTCAATACTGCTATAACAAAAAGGGATGCTCAGGCTTCTGTTTCATAAAATGTTGTGTTCATATTGAACACAAACTGCTCCGCATTAAGTCATGCCTTTAAGGTCACCTCTGACAGAATTGGTATTAATGTAACCTAAACCACTGAGCTCCACTATCTTCTCTGCCACAGTGAACACTCTGTCCCCATGATCCGCATGCTGAAATACATTTTATGTCCTTGCAGTGGGATCACCTATTTCCTAACTCATCCACTCTGCCATTAGGTGAAGAGTGGGTCTACNCCTAACTCATCCACTCTGCCATTAGGTGGGACTAGAGCCCGGAATTCTCCAGGTCCTTCTGGGACAGATAACCCAGGAGGAAGTTTGCTGCATTCCAGCTCATCTAACTCAACAGCCACCACTGAGCTCATCCTCTNTGGGACAGATAACCCAGGAGGAAGTTTGTTGCATTCCAGCTCATCTACAGCTGGAATCATCAACAGCCACCACTGAGCTCATCCTCCAAAAAGTCAGTATTTACACTCAGAGCATCTAAATTCCTAAGTGCTTTTGCTTTATCAATGTCCACATGTGAATAACCACTGTCAGCAAATGACCTTAAATGAAGGCCAGAGACTTAACCCAATCTATGCAGCACCCTAGCAGAAGGCTACAAAAACACCAAGGGCTTCAGTCATGATCCTTTCTGACAGATAAACATCAAAACATATTTGAGTAACATGACTAAAGCTCCAGAATAATGGTTATCTGCCTTAGGCTCTCTGTCTGCTTCTGCAGGCAAAAAAAACACTTAAGCTTGGAGGCCGCTGTCAGTGTATTTTTCATGATGTTAAAAAATGATGGTTTTACATTTGCTCCCTGTTGTTTTTAAGCCAACGCCTTGGAAGCCTCAAAGTGAAATAAATTTATTTATTCAGTTCCCTGTTTTTCTCCCCCTCCGCCACCCATGCACAGTGGTTTGCTTATTGAGGGTCATTCATGTGTAGGGGCTGCTGGCATTGATGTATTTTGTTAGCGGGGCAGAGGGCTTTTTGCTTTTTTTTGATTTATCTTAGAGCAGACTGAGCAAACTGGTGTATTCATGTAGGCAGGTAGAAGAAGCAGATGAAGATGATGCTAATTTTGCAAGCAGAAATAATCAGGGACAGAAATGTGAGGCTTCGCATATCTGAAACTTACGTCCTTATAGGAATATGAGAAAGTTCTCTGGGATGACATTGTGGTATCTCTCAGACAGGGAAGATGAGAAATACCCTGTGAGCACCCCTTCCAGCAGAGAGACATCTGACAGGCTTAATCAAATCAGTACCAACCTTCCCTCCCATCCGTGTCTGAAATTAAGGCAATCACCAAAGAAACTAATTAAGGACAAATTTCAACACAAGTTGCACAGTTACAACTCTGCTTTTAGATCTGCATGAGCCTTCTGCTGTTTCCGACCTAAACTCAACTGTGAAATTTATATGTGCACAGTCAAGGACAGGGTTGCGCTCTGGCACGTTCCTTCTCCACCTTCTTTACAACCGTCTATACGAAGGACAGATTAGGAAGCACACTATAATTACTGATGTGTTCACCAGCAAGGCATAATCCTTTGGTCAGGAGCTTAACTGCTGTAAGGGCAGAGGAATAACAGATGGACAACATGCATTTCAGCAGACAGAAGGCAAACTGTGCCATATGTACAAGTGCATGTTACAGCATCCTTTCAAATTGTCTTGTCTCCTAGGGCCCAGAAGAGACAGAGCACTAAGAATTCAACTCCATCTTCCAAATTCCTAGTTGGGCTCGAGTCACTGAGATCCTGAATTCCCCATGGGAAGCACTAGCAATCCTATAGTAGGGATTGTGAGCCTGCATTGCCTAGCTTTATAGCAGCCAAGGTCAATGGGCATCCAAACTGCAGCTGGTCAAACACATTTTTTTTTTTTTTTTTTTTTTTTTGCTACAGCATTCAGTTCAAACAGGAATTCTGCGCTGTGCAACCCCAAGCCAGCAAGTCATTTGCCATACGACTGTCATTGCGGTAGCTGCATCTGCCTTGCCAGGCTCCCTAAAAAATATCTGTGGTTTGTTCTTTTTTGAGGGTTTCTGCCTACTCCAGAGATGAAAAGCTCTTCACACTGCAGACAGATGGGGTTCTGCTCCAGCAGCAGTACGCTGGATTTATCATCCTTGGCGCCCAGCTGGAAGTGAACTCCCAGACACAAATTTGAACAGAAATGAAAGCTGCTCAGAGGCTGAACCTCTCACAGCATGGTGATTTCTGTCATATCACTCATCCACCAAATACTACCTTAATAAATATTAACAATGTTAATGATGGACTCTAACTACAAAGTCAAGACAACTGGAGGCACAGATGGGATAGTCACAAACCTAAAGCACTCGGTCTTCACTGCGTTTTACGTCAGGAGAGTTTTTACAGGCCAGTAGCTCTGACATAAAAAGCAGACACGAAAACAGCAGAAACAAGCTCTGAGTTTGTCCAGGAGCTGGATGAACACCAGTTCACCTGCTCCCCTTTCAGCAGTTTATCAGTTCATAACACTACCTACAGCATCATTCAATGGCACCATTTCACAGGCGCTCTGACCTCCAAGTGAGCTGGTAGTGACTTCACGAGCTGCAGGAACATGCAGCCCGGCTGTGTCTACAGGCAAATGTTCCACATGCAAACCATCTCCCGAACAAATCCAGCTCTTGGGACCTCCTTGCTGGTAACAGCATCTCCCAAACCTTTGGACTAAGATCACTCATAGTATCACATCTGTAAAGGATACATCTTCTCCCTTTGGTTTATATCCTGTCTTTTTGCAGAGAAAAAATGTAATAATCTAATAAGTCTCTTCCCTCAATATCATTACTGAGTTGGATTTGAATAATGCAGACAAAAGTTGATTGTAATAAGAACCAGTCCATTTNGGACTAAGATCACTCATAGTATCACATCTTTAAAGGATACATCTTCTCCCTTTGGTTTATATCCTGCCTTTTTGCAGAGAAAAAAATGTAATAATCTACTAAGTCTCTTCCATCACTATCATTACTGAGTAGGATTTGAATAAATTCAGACAAAAGTTGATTGTAATAAAAACGAGTCCATTTAATTAGATGCCAGCTTTTTGGAGAGAGTGGACTTGTTTTCACATAAAAAATAATAATTAAAAAAAAATAAAACTCTGCAATGCTTCCGCCGGGGAGCTGCCATGCACCACAGATGGTGCAGCAGAAGCTCAAGGCAAAGCAAGTCCCAGTGAGGCAGAACGAGAAGGCAAACGCGAGAGACCCGGGGTCAGTCTCGGTCACGTCACCTCTTGCAGCCCAACTCCGCAACACCACAACCAGGCAGTGCTCCACGGAGCACTGAATCCAGCCGGTAATTCTGGGATACCTCCTGGTAGGTTTGGCCAGCTCGTGCACGTCTTCGGGAGCACACACTGAACTGCATGGCACTACCCGTTGGTATTTATGGATACAAGGTACCTGTTCCAGACCAGCCCCCATGCCACACACCTTGCACCTGAGCAAAGTCTGCAAGTGTAAAACCCACCAGCTGCCTGCGAAAGGGCCAGCACGCACAACATGCTGCATTCAGATGGAGCCAGTCTGCACACACTCAGCAGCAGCTGAGGATTTGCTTAGGCATATGCCAGTATTGCCACCGAACAGAAACACTTCCACAACAACAAGAATAATAAAACTTAAGAAATCAGAGAATGCAGAGAATTCCAGGCATTGCTTAAGGTCTCTTGTAATATCACAGATAATTATCCTTCCACATTTGTTAGGCGAGTTTGGGGGAAAGAAGAAGGATTGCTAAAAATTGGCTTTTAAATCTGGCTTCCCCTGAGAAAGATGGTCATGCTCTGAGGTTTGTGGTATAACTTGATAAGCGGTGATTAAAGCAGTAATCCTGAATTGTAATCAAAAAGCAGTCAAGGCTCTGAAATTACTTTTCACTAAGCTTTTTCCCCTTTCAAAGACAGCCCTGTATGGCAAAAGATAATACAACCACAGATGCTGTTCCAATTTCATTTAGAAATATTTGATCCATTAATTTATAGTTTGGAAAGGTTTTCCTCTTTTATTTGTCTTTAAATCCACATTAAAAGTGGACTAGGAGCCTGGAAGAAATTATTTTTGGCTGTAGCTGTTCTCTCTGGAAGAATACCTGCTATATTTATATGTCAGCGCAGCCTGAGTAGCGAAAAGGCTCCCCTTACGCAGTGAAGTGCTAGCTAGAGCCTTACTCGCGCAATAAAATGTCAGGCTGGCCCATGCCAGTGCTGGCAGCATAAACCTTTCCTAATAAGAAATGCACGTTTGCAGATTTTGGAGAAAGTAGGCTCATTCTGTGATCTCCTGAGTTTACTGCGGTGTCTTTAAGGTGATTTCTGCTGGATCACTGGACAACACCACCGTCCAGCGTGGCTGTGTTCAGTGACTTCAGCCAGACCAACCGGTGTGAAATCCTATTTCAGCCCCTCAATGAAAAGCACAGGCAACAGCCCGAGACAGTTTTGATTTTCCACGGCACAAGTGGCCGAACTACCAATCGGTTTGTTCCCAATAACGTTGTTTTTCGATAAAAATGGTTAGCAATAGGATGTGCAACACACCTAAACTTTTTAAGATGTTGCAGAGGCAAGTATAAAACTGTCATGAAGTTTGAATTCTTTTCCCCTAACTCTGTGCGATGATTTGTATCCTCTCTCCCTTTATGCTGATTTGGCAAGAAAACAAAAACAAAACTCACTAAACTCTAAAATCAGTAAGTTTTGTCCCTTGTAACAGAAAACCTGTAGAAGTTCCTCAAGATCAATTGCAGAAGGTTGGCCCATGATAATGGGCCCTAGTGAAGAACTCAAACCACTGTTTGCTAGTTATGATCTAGCTCCATACCCAAGTCTCTGTCTTCATTAACGACACAATAAGCTGCCTTTCCCCACACTTACTCTTCCAGCTCTAGCATCAAAATGGCTTAATGAGGGACAATGCACAGTACATTATCCTCCTGGCCTGCCCTGACAAGGCGGTCACACACTGCCATCTACTCGTGCCATTCCAAGTCTCGAATTTCCTGCAAAGCTCCATTAACCACATTGCTGATCGTAGCTCTCCCCAAAGGTATTTTCAGGGAGGCAGCTCCGCACTTCAGGATTTCCAGGGCCGGTGCCACAGCTGGTAGAGACATGATGGGAACACGCACCGCACGGAGCCTAAGTGGCTGCAGGAAAATTGGAAAGTCTCCATAAGGCGCCTCCGCATACTGAAACCCTTTGGGAACACCAGTCTTTGGAATAAAGATGGAGAGCGAGCAACTAAAGCTTCATCCGTGCGTTGATTAACCAGGCACACTGGTCAAAAGTTCCACTAATGAAACTTATATACCCTTGATTTACTCGAGGAAAACAAAGCTATAACATGAACTGATTTTCCCAGCGATAAATGATCCCCTTCTGTTCCGCTTAGCAGCTGGGCAGCAAAGATCAGGACAAAGCACGTGTTTTATCCCTGAACTAAATGTTGGATTACAGATTGTAATTGGGCATAATTATTCTAACTGTTCAAAAATTTAAGGTTGCTCTCATGAGACAGAATTCACCCCACAGAGTAGCATTAATGTGATCAAAATGGTTATATGCTACTAACACACATTTGGGCAGCTAAAAAAAAAATCATCTTTAATTTCTTGTGAAGGAACAAAAATCCCAAGATACTTTCAAGTTTTATGCTAACCTATAAAACTAGAAAACTGTAAACTGCATGAAATGGCTTTTAATGTAGCCCAAGTTACTTTGTATTGCATGAAACAATCATCTAGAACAAATAAAGTGGGTTAAATTCGGAAAACAGAAGATGAAACCTAAGAAAATTGTCTCTAATGTATGGAGAACAAACTCCATAATCAAAAGTTTAGTAATGAACAGAACAGATTATTTGAAATGCAGGTCAGGTTGACATTTTTGCCCAGAGAAAGAAAATTCCTACTATTCTTTGTTCACGAGTGCTTACTACTCATGTCAGTAGGGCAAACAAGATTTGACTTACAGAAAAATTCTGATATACTGGATCTGTGATAAATACAAAATCCCTATTTATTACTTTATCACTCAGTCTTTATACTTATGTAATTTTATTGAAATAACCACGGTGCAAAAAATGAAATAAAGTGATGAATTGGATTGTAAGATAAAAATAATGAAAAAGCAGAATGATATCAACAAGGAAATTTACTTTTGAGCATCAAGTTCCCATCCTTTAGAGACAAAAACGTATTCTGGACAACAGAGAAAAGCTGCGAAGCAGCCTTCACATGTGCTATGGGGACATCGAACTCCCTGATCTTGTCTGAAGCTCCCAAAATACGGAAAATGGTCACTGAGCAACATATTCAAGAACATGAATTGCATGAAAACAGGATTCCCCAGACAAAAGTCTATGTTTTGCTGCACAGCTTTCTCAGGTCGTATGCAATAGTCAAGACAACTCCGCTGTAGCTGTGCTCAAGTACACGCATCAGGTATCAAACCAGCGCAATGTACACGACAGGAAGATGATGAACCAAAAGAGGTGGCTGCAACATAGACCCAAGAAATAGCACAAACCTACCACGCTCAGACCGCGTGGCACTGATGAGAACATTCTAGGCTTTCATCATCTTTTTGTTTGTGGATTTTTGGGCATCATCACCACTTACATTATTTTGTTTCCGATTCAATAAGTATGCACAACTCACGCTCCTCCCCGACACGGGCATTTCCAGATACGCACAGAGCCCACATGCTCACATATACGTGTACCTCACCCAGCTGTATAAAGGTCGGATTATGTCATTTAATTCTGCCTCGGGTCCTTCATCACGCACCAAATCTTACTGCCCTTGAGGCTTGCGAACACAACACGAAGAGGGAGTCCTGCTCCACACACATTAGAAGATAAATAGGTGCCAGGTTGCAAGGAAAATGCAAGAAATTCTGGCAGACCAAAGCCAATATTGTGGGCTAAGCACATATGCACCCTGGTACTACACCAAAGGACAGTTTTAAAAATACAACTTGAAAAAAAATAAGAGTAAAGCTTTAAGCAGAAGTAGCAGTAAAGTTTTTAAGTAGGAAAGCTTAATAGAAACCTTCTCTGATTTATCTCAGAAATCACAGGTCCTACTTGCCTCTATGGATGCTACAGCAGCTCTGTGTACAAGGCAGAACGCTGCTGAGTGCCCAGTTCTGTCTCTCCCTGTAAACAAGGGAATTGGGGTCACGCTACACAGAGCCCGGGAATTCTCCCTCTCCATTCAAAAGGTAAATAATGAATCTGACCCTCTGTGCCGACCCCAGACGGCACAGGCCATCCCTTATCCATCACTCGCGCAGCGTACGGAGCAGCAGAAACTAGAGAGTAAATTAATCATTTTCTCATTCTGCAGTGTACAGAAAATGGACTGCTCTAGTGAGTGACTGCTTCTTTATAAGATAAGGTTAATCGATAAAGATAATTAGACACTTCTGGCTAATACGTCTATGTCATTAAAAAAGGCAGGTAAATCCTGCCATTCTCTATTGAAATACAAACAAAACAAAGTGGTATAAAAGGAGTGCAGCTGCATGCAAACTGCTAACACCTCAAACTGCAAATATCTTACGATTCCCTTCAATCTGAACGCTCCTAAATCCCAGAGACAAGCACACACTAGCTGAGCTCCCACAGGCCGAGGCACACAGTTAAACCTCTGTGTTCACCTGGAACTGTCTTGATTTTAGTGGACAGTTTAATAATTTGACAGTGTTTCATCAAAAAGTGCCTATTTGTCAAACCCCTAAAACCAGCAAGCGGTATCTTCGCAAAACCAGCCCGGATAACAGCCAGCTCTGCCTCGGGCAGGAGGGATCAGCCACCAGCAAACCCTTGCGAGACAGGAGCCTCCTCTGCTCTCTGGGCCACCCAGCTGCAAAACTGGAGCTTCACTAGTCCCCAGTCCCCCTGGTCTCTGTCTGCTCAGATTCCCTTGGATGCAAATGCAGGTTGAAGCAGGGCCAGTTTATCCAGAGCACAGAGAGGTTCAAAGAAGCCCACGTGCTCCCTCTTTCCCAGTGAACCTATTTTCATTCCTGTGAGCCACGCTGTTCATCTCGGATCACTTCTCAGCTCTGAACAGGGAGGGAAAGATAAACCTCTCCAGCTAACAACAATAAATCTGGAGTGATGGACAACGGGCAGATCATCTAGCTAATCTCCACTTGTCCCGCTTTAACCGAAGCTTTTTGCAAACAAGCATCGATCCATTGTTCCACGGTCACAAATCCTCAAGTAATTCTCTGTAGAAAAAAATAAAATAAAAAAAACACTTCTTTTTGTGAGGGGAAGCAAGCTTTCCTTTCAATCAGGAGAGAGGAAAAAAAAAGTCTCTCTCCAGCACCAGCAGCCACATCCGTGAAGTCACTCACATGTGTCTGGCTTCCCTTTGCCCCAGTTAACCTGTGGTCCCAAAATGGGTTTTGATGCACCAAAGCTTTCTTGAGGGCTCTGAATATCAGTTTTGCTTTTCTTACAGTTGTGCTACTGGGAACTTGAGTGTATTCTGGTTTCCTTGTACCTTTTCTCTGCAACTTTACTATAAACCTTTTCTGACTTTTTTTCAGTTCTGTGTAAAATTTCTCTATTGATATCGAAATGAAGGTAAGAGTCAGGGCTGATGACTCCAATTGAATTGTCAGCCTCTTAATTTGCAAGTTCAAATACGCAGGCACATGCAGCAACAGCTGGTCAGTGTTGCAAGGATGATGCATCATTGCCTAGTAAAATAACCAGTTTTAGAGAAAGATCAAGAGAAAGACTGAGAGAAAGACAGGAAAGAGAAAAAAAAAAAAACGAAAGCCCAGTGTGAGCCCTTGTAAAGCAAATCTTTTACAGGGAACAACTATTTTGCTTTCTCCTTACCCCTTGAGCCACAAATATTTTTTTTTCCTCCCTATCATCACATCTCAGCATGCCCAGGCTTTTATTTTCACAAAAGTTTTTGAACTCTAAAAAAATAATCTGTTAAAAAACAGTAAAGTGCTCAGGGTGGCCATGAAGTTGGACAAGACTGAGAATACCCAGCATATCCCTTGGCCTCCTCTCCCCCAGTGCAGTCTCTTTGCAACAGAAGAGATCCTGATTTGCTTTTTCGAGACGTGATGTTCTTGGAAACCCAGAAACATGGTTTAGTTGCTTTCATTATCTTAGAAGTTTTATTATTCAAATTATCTGCAACATTTTATTATCTCAAATATCTACCTTTCCTTCTAATGAAAGCTGTAACTAACATAAGCAGACACCAAGTCTGTCTGTAATGAATGGCAACAAAGAAAAGCAAAAAGCAAACTAAACCCTTAGTGCCACAGAGGGAAAAGGAACAGAATATCTGGAAAACTTCTCTTCTTCTGAATTTTACTTTAGCACCTCAGAATTAATTTTATTTTAGTGGCAACTTCCACTCACAACGTTGACAACTGACTGACATACACAGCTGGGTCATAAGATTTTTGAAGGGAAGAGACATCTTATTCTGCACCTGAGCTGAACTTTGCACAATGTGCTCCTGACCCGCGACTTGACATTTGTGTTGCTGCAGTGCAAAAAATGAGTGCATGTATTACCGAATCTGCTGGGTCTTTCTGCATTCTCCTTCAGTGCTGAAGCACTGTCACGGCATACACTTTATTTGAAAAGGCAGTTTTGCACGCTGTTTTCTTCTGCAGTTTCCATACTCTTGCTTGCATTTCACAGTATTTCACAGAGAGTAGGTGTTTGTAGTAAAGCAAGATCACTCATAGTAGCAAACACCAATCAAGGACACCTAGTTGTGTTGTCTTTCTGTTCATATTTGGTCTTGTTTCTGCCGAGGCAAATAAGACTTTCGTTTTGATGCTAAATACCAGTGGAAGGAATGCTGAACTCTTGGGCTTCAATGTATATTACATTTTTTTTAGAAAAAGAAAGGTGGGAGAAGAGAAAAGAGGACACATATAAGATATTAAAATCTAATATGCTAAATGCATGACTAGCTTCACAAAAAGGCCATCATTAAACCTCTAGGCAGAGATGGGGCTGCATGCAGGATTAAGCTGAGTTCTGGGGACAAAACACTATCATGATATCTGAAGAACTACAATTGGTCATTTCATTTCTGAACAGGTATATTCCCAAGCAGCTCTGCAAAAGCTAATGAGGTTTCTGAACTAAATTCTAGGGTTTCTCTCAGAGAAGGTGTCTTGGACAGACACGACGCACTTTGCATCTTCCAGGGCCCATCAAGATTCACCTGACTGCACACGAATCACACACTGGGAAATTCAAAGGAGCCCTCTGCATTATAACTGCTTTATCAACTGCTTGAACAGCTCAGTGCAGCCCCTCTGACCTGACTGGCAATTCACTTCTAAGTCTGATCCCAAAAGCAAGTGTACAGTTCCAAAATTCCCCGGTCCATCACATATGGAGATGCCATGTGATGTGTTCCAGTAGGACACAGTCACTCAGCTCTTTCCTCCAAGGCCTATTGAATGCCAAGATGAAATGGGCTTGGTGATGGAGGAGACTCACATTTGCCTTTCATCCTGCCAAGAAAAACAGGATGAATAGGTAATAGATGCTGATTCTCAAATACCACATAAAATCGAGAAGCATACAGAGTGTTTAAAAAAAGAAATCCAAGCAAAGAAGTAGAGTTGAACAGATGAATCACTCCAAGGATGATAACCAGTGCATTCCTTTATTTTTCATTAAGAAGCCTGCAGTGCCTACTCTTTCCTGTGGCCATCTGTGCACAGTCGATGACTTTCCAAAAAGGAGATGAGCCACTCTGGTTTACTTGCCATTCTGGTTTCCTTCTTCAGTTTTGCTTTGCAGCAGAGTTGGGCACGTAAATGAAAGTAGCATACTGAAACGTTCTACCCATGCAGCTAAATAAAGCACTCAAGTTTTAGCTTTGGCTTATGAAATGAGAAGGTGCGTACAGAAAAATCAGGCGTACGTTTTCAAGCACAGTGATTTGAGGAAACGTGATTTAGACATGAAACAATTACTTTAACTGACACAGAAAGACCTTGTGAAACAAGGTACAAGGTCCCCTAAGGGAAGAAAATTCTGGAGAGTGCTGCAAACCTTGATCCTTAGCTACCCAACTAGATTCAGAAGGATTGTAGCCATTTACTTTCACACTATAGGCACACACACTGCTGTGGTAAGCCTATTCCTCACACTAATTCTGCACTCACGTGTCTATCAAGAGCCTATCGTCACTAAACAGCCATCAAGAATTAGCCAAAAGAGCCCTCCCAGAGCAAAGGCAGTGGCAGGTATTTTGGAAAAGATTCTGAATCAAAATCCTGGGCATCACAGGTCAATTAGGAGCACCTGCATGGAGTTACGGTGTGATATGGGCATCTCCCTGCATCAGCATCCCGCATTCTCGGTCGCACATCTCCCTTCACCCACTCCTGACTTATCCCCCCTGTCAGGGCTCGAAGTTTTCAGGGAAAAAACTATGTTGCTAACTGGTTATGAAGTCCCAGAACATAAAGGGAAGCTGCAAGTGTTACTGAAAAATAAACAAGAGCAAGTATTAAAATGATCATGAGGGAGCAACAAGCAAAAAACCATGACTAAGATAACTTAAATGTGTGATAAGTAACAGTAAAAGTAATAATAGAGATCTTCATATTGGCCATTTTTTACTGTAGATAAAGATGTCAAGACAGGAGTAGCCCATTTAGACCTTTCCGTTGTGGCATGCACCAAATTCCACATATTTGATAGAACATGTCCAAGGCCTCTGAAATTAATCCAGACTAGATGAGTAGAAAAGCATTTGTCAACAGCTGTGAGCCACTCATTTAAACAAATGGTCATAACCTGACAGGGCTTCCAGATAGTAAAATGAAGTCTTAATAACAAACCTAAGCTAAAAGAGCACAGATAAACACAAAGATAATATAAAAAAAGTGCTCTGCTGTCAAAAGTGCTCTGCTAAAAGAAATCTCCATGCTAAAGCACAGGTCATGTAGGCTTGCACGTTACAAAAAAGTATTCAGTATGATTCAGAAACAGCTAAAATTATCAATCACCTTTCTGCATGGCGCTGCTTCAAACAAGGAGCATCTCCTACATTACTCCAAAAGCAATAAAAAAGTGATGCTATTTTGAGGGGAAAATGAGCCCTGCCAGCTGGCTCCTGCTAATATCTAGAAGCCACATTTCCTGTAAGCTAATTCCACACAGGTTAGCAGGTGGCAACAGCATAAAGCATACAAAATAGTCCCCTTTTCCTTGGATTATCCCCCTAACCTGCTGAAAGAGGAAACACTAGTTGAGAATGCTAGTTACTAATGGGCACCGAGCTTGCTGCTGACAAGAAACTGGTACTTTGTTAAGCCTGGACACCCAAAGACACCTTGAAGTCTCAACCAAGAACTCCAATTGTATCATGATTAATGCCAATGGGTTGCTCTTTGCCAGTCCTTAAACAAGGATGGCATTTTTCCACTCTGGCATCCATCATATAGTTAATACCATGTGGCTAGGAGACAGAAGCATAAATGAAAGAACACGTGCATAATGCCAGATGGAAGAATGCAGGCTATAAGTTGCCTATGAAAAGGAGATAATTACAGGCAGTGCAATTAGCAAGCTGCATATCTGTTGTACTATGACTCCCAGGGTCAGAACACACTCATATTCCTGAGTGCCGAAGAAAGCATTTCTTTTGCTATTTCAAGGTATGATGAGGGGAAAAAAAAAAAAAAAAAGATAATAAGATAATCTTTCCCCCCAAATGGGTATCAATTCATCAATTAATGACAAAACACAGGAGGATCCCACTACAACACAGGTGTTTTTGCAAGACCAGCAATAGCAAGAAAAGTGCCCCCCATACCTGCATTAAATCCAAATATTTTTCCTTTCATAGTTAAAGACTATGAATGAGTCTTATGTATGACTGAGTGCAGTATGAATGCTGCACTCACCTGCGGTGAAAGAGACTCCCTGAATTCAAAGGGAAGGCAAGGAGCCTTCCATTTCTTGGCTCAGTTAAGTCCATTCCCACCATTTTACTTGTGGCCAGTAGCTACTCTCTGCAAACCACCCTACCAAAATCAATAGGCTTTACCAAGCTAGAATGCTTTAGGATACTTGAACCAAAAGGACTGCAGAAATAAAGATTTGATTTTCAGGACCGATACACCAAGTTGATTTTCACATCACTCATCAGCTTAAGCCTCACTTTTTGTGAAGACCCTAGTCCAGCAGATCCATAGCCAAAAGCTTTAATACTATGGGATTACTGACATCGCTGAAGCCAAGCAAGCGCTCCTCTGAAATAGCAAAACACACACAAGAAAAGCATTGGGGCACCTAGGGCAGGAGGGGTAATAAGAGAATCTCTCATCTTCAGTGCTTTCTTTTTTTCCATCTTCAAGTTTTAAACACACACACACACAACCCCTCCCAGGAATGCTATTCATGTACTCTATTCCTTCCAAATGTGGCAGTATGTTTCTTTTTTAAAAAAATCTGATATATTCTTAACGTGAAACATTTAATGCCTGTTGCACAAATGTGTAATAAAATTCAGCCCTGTGGCTCTTTTACTGTCAAACTAAATAGGATCCATTTGAAACAAATGTGGAGCTTTACAATTTCTTCATCTGAATGTTCCTGTCTTTGAAGGGAGCAATTCTCTTCTCCTGTCCCCCACAGATGAACAGGGATTTAGAAGAACAGGAGGAGGGCATATTTCAGCTTTAGTTTTGTTTTGCTAACCGAGGGCTTCGGATGGCAAAGCTGCACCATACTACACAGAAGAAAACAAATCCTCCCTCAAAGGCATTGATTTTAAAAGGTATTAGAAGTATACACAAAAAGAAGCAGCCACAGTTATTTTCAAAGGAAGGAAACAAAAGAGACTGAGGAATTGTACCAGGGATAACTACTGCTAAGAGAAGTCTATTCCTAACCTGATCACATGTGACTGGAGGCCAGTTCATTGCCATTTACAGAGCTAAAGGAATTAATTGTGGTTGAAGAGGATGCTCAACACCCTCACTAAAATCTTAGTTTTCTCTCTACGAGAAACAGCCTTTTGGCAGACAAACCATGTTTCTAAGGTTAAACAGTAAAGGTGCAGCTGCTCAGTGGAAGAGGATGCACTCCACAAGGCTAAGCCTGAGACACACTTTCTGCCAATGGAAGAGATCTACCTTTGTGCAAGAACTTCAGTTTCACTCTTATGACATTGAATTTTCAAATAAAACTATGTATGAGCTGCCTCATTGTTATGCAACATGAAAATAAAAAACAAAAAGTAAAAAGTCAGAAAGACCAAAAAACTCAGTGCAGCAAAACACAGAGTGAAAAGAAGGGTAATGTTCCAGAGATGTGTGAAGCCCTCTGGGGCTTTTGAGTTTTAACTGGGTAGCATCAAGGATTTCTGCAATACCTGTTATCACCAGTGAGGCAATGTACTCGCATCCATCCTTCATCCGTGGCCCTTTCTGTGGCGTTTCTGAGGCTGTTTCCAAGCTCCTAGCGACGGGTTTGTTCTCTCCCTGGTGAGGACACAGTGGGAACCCGGCAACCCCAGTGAGGTTCCGATGCACATCCTGCTGCAGGAAAAACCTTTGCTCAAACACGAAGTAAAGGGTAACATCATAAATACATGTTATTAATCCAAGGTACCTCCAGTACACTTTACTCAGAGCACTTGTACTATAGGAGAAGCTCTAAAGCTCTGGGCAAAACTATTCCATGGAGCCACACGGCTGTGGCAATGGTTCACAGCTGCACTCCCCTCATTCACAAGCTCTTCAAATGCACTCCCAATACTATGCAGTGCCATTCATGGGTATTTTTGCAACACGAGGTGTCTCAGATGAGGTGCTGGTAAAAATAATGTAAAAGGAGAATGGAAGAAGCTAGGGCTGTTTGAAAAAAGTGCAATTCAGTACTAGTTTGGAAGAAGCTAGGGCTGTTTGAAAAAAAAAAACTCACAAGATAGGTGCAATTCAGCACTAGTTTCATACTGAAGACCAAAACTCAAATGTTATGAGGTCTCTATAAGTAGGAACCCACTTTTCATTTTTGTTAACACACTCTGCAAAAGCCCAGTGCGATTCAGCCAACTGGTGAGGCGTTACCTGTAGCACTTGCAGCACCAGAATGTTTTTTTTTTTTCCCCTCACTGTTTGGCTCTTGTGTCATTGCAGAATAATTCCCTCAAAATTAGGAGTTCCAAATGTCTCACGTTAGCCAGAAGGCTGTAGTGAACAGAGCACAGCTGTGACCAATACAGAACTGCAAACCAGGCTCTTGCAACAGGATGATAATGTTGTATTCACAACAACAAAATACCAATAATCTTTGAAAGATAGCAGAGTCTAAGAGATCTAGCAACAATATTGTTAGTCTAGAGCCCTTATTTCATCCTCTTCTGGCCCTTTCCCACTTGCATGAGGTTCTCGAGCCAGATATTTGTCACCAGAGTGTGCAACAGGATCACATTTGCCTGCTCTCACGCAGCGCTGTGCAGCATTTCCTCCACCCTCTAGGAGAACCAGGTAGCCCAAGCACCCATGTTTAATACAGTGAGATCAAATTTTGTCCATTTAACACTCTGAAGTTTTGTCTGCCCACACTTTGTTCTTCTTTGTTGTTTTTTAAGTAGGAAAGTGTTTAAATAGCTTTTGCATGTATTGATCAGGCCAGTACTAGAGGAAGCAAGGATGTGATTGATGGATCTACCTGCTCATTTAAAACAGGTCTGAGGCAGCAGTGAAATTAGTTGCTGACTTAAGTTATTTAGTCACAAAATTATGCTCATGTAAGTAGCAAAGAGTACATTTCTGCTGGATAGCCAGAAAGGCAACTTCTGAGGCTCTCTCTCTCTCTTAAAAAAAAGGAAGAAGNAAAAAAAAAAAAAGAAAAACCAAAAAAGGGAAGAAATTCTGCTTGTGACTTGCTCCAGCAAATTGGACAGTTCTATGGCCGTTTGGTAGACTTAGGCAGGAAACCTATAGAACTAAGAGTTGGAAAACAAGGGCTTTTTAGCCAGTGATAAATCATCTCATGTAGGATCTTTGAAGCTGTTGTGTATAGACTGCAGAAATTACGCTTTTTCCATTTCAAGAATACATTGCTGCTTGAAAGAATTACAGTGCTATATATACACCCAGGGAGACCTGTTTAGAGCACCTTGACACATCGATAAGGCAGAAGCTGCCTTTGAAGGACTCATAAAATCTCTGGCTTGCGTGTGCCGAGGCCGTGGTAGACGTGAAGCACAAGTGCCCTCGTGACTTCAGTGACAGTTTTAGACAGGCAGCTGCTTAAGCAAACTCAGATATCTCAAAGGGACCAAAAGGTGGGGATGGATAGGAATAAAATACCCAGTGATTACAACCTGCACACTGCTGCTCTGCTTCCTCATCACTTAGTGTTTGGGGTCCATTTTCCCCACGCCAGAAGCAGGGATACACCTAAGGTTACTTAAACCACCAAGGCAAACCAAATGCCCCTCTTATTTTTAACTTATCTCATTAGCCTCCAGCGCTGCCCACAGGTCTGCAGGCTACAGAGAGCTGACAAAGGCTGGCGAGGGAGGCACCTACCTTCAGAAAAACGTGGAAAGGAAGGAGCCGGTACCCGAGATAGATGATTATCCCGAACCTTTGATCCGTCACATCAAACGCGCTGTTCCTCCTCACATCGCGAGCGTGCGCACACACACCAGTTTGCTTACAGAACGGGCCAGGTACCAAGGGTCCGCAAAATTCCTGATCACAATCACACAGGAATCACAGAAAAGAACAAGCACTGCCCATTCAAAGACAGTCTTAAGTTGTTGGTTTCTTTTTTTTTCTTTTTTGGTGCCAGTTTTTCTTGCTCTGGGCGGATACTCTCCTGTTCATTCAAACCACTGAAGTCTCTTATCAGGGACAGCGCAGCAGAGAACTTGAAACGGAAAAACAGAGAAAAAACAGTCTGAGTTTCCTTAGAGAACACTAGGAAGCAAACTTTGAAATGCCTTCATTTTAAACTGCTTTCTCTTCACAATTATCTCTCCCTAAAAGCAAAGAGATGACAGAGAAATGACCAAAGAAAAGGAGAAGAAAGAAAAAAAAAAGGGGGGGGGGGGGGGGGGAGAGAAAAGCAGCAGAGAAAAATCTGTGAAAAGATCATCTCTCCAGGGTTTCTAACTTTGCTTTTTCACATATATCATCTTCCAGCCATGGCACAGGAAAATGATCTATTAATCACATTGAACTTAACCATCCATTAAAAAGTATTTTCCTGTTACCTGCCTCATGCAAGAAAAATCTCAGACAGCCATATCCTTTCCTGATTCTCCCACCTTCCTTGATGGAAGGCACTTGATAGCAAGGGGANAAAAAGGGGGGGGGGGGGGGGGGAAGAGAAAAGCAGCAGAGAAAAATCTGTGAAAAGATCATCTCTCCAGGGTTTCTAACTTTGCTTTTTCACATATATCATCTTCCAGCCATGGCACAGGAAAATGATCTATTAATCACATTGAACTTAACCATCCATTAAAAAGTATTTTCCTGTTACCTGTCTCATGCAAGAAACCTTTCAAGATATCCTTTCAAGATTCACTCACCTTCCTTGATGGAAGGCACTTGATAGCAAGGGGAAACCTTGGAATAAACACGGGTTGGTATCGCCCTAGCACTGAACCTCAACAGCTTGGACTGGCTCATGACACAACACCAGTCTCCACCAGAGCAATCCAGGGGTTTTTTTGGTTGTTTTTTGCATTTCCTCTATCCATAGGGACCAGGTTCTCTGTGGCAAGAAGCAGAGCTCAGGAAGGGCCCGAGGTGACGGTCAAGGACCCCTCGTGGGGCTGGGGACCCATCTGCTCTGCTGGGTGCACAGCACGATGGAGCAAGTGCCCTCGTATGTTCATCTGTCACCCAAAAGAACTTGCGGCATCACAGCCCAGCGTGAGACTAATTCAACAGATGGGAGGGATGAAGAAATCCAAGTGCCCTCATTATTTAATAAACTTTAAGGTGCAAACCCATCAGCTCGGCTTGCCAGAAGAATCTCATCTTTTAAACTCTTATTTTGAACCCATTTGGATTTTCAGGTAACCAAGAAACTCATCTTTATTCTCAGGCAATTTCTTTTACAGCTGCCTGTAATCTCCCAACTTCCAGACTGAAAATCATTTAAAAACAAATGAGCTTCCTCGCAGATAAAATTCAAAATCTCGCTGAGCTTTCAAGATAATAAACCTAAAAGGCAATATTAAGTTGAAAGAGGAGATGAAAAACAGAGGAAAACAGAAAGTCCTATAAAGTTCATAATTTAACCTTAAGGGTTAAAGAAAAGGGAAGAGAGTAAATCCTTCATTTCCATATGCCACTTTATGGAGCTGGGATAAGAATAGCAGCTGAACACAATATCTATATCTTGTTAGCACTGTTCATATTCTCATGTGTCTTTGTATGTGTGTGTTCGTATTCCAGCTGGGCCTGGTGCCATCACATATTATATATTCACAGCCTCAGACTTCAGAGCCAAGATGCTCCAAAAGCTCTGGAAGCTCGAGGTGCCTCCAACACTGAAACATCCTAAGGCTGCAGCTTGGCAGCACGCTCGGTAACGGAGGCCTTTTTAAGGTTGTTCAAATTGGATGCTCAAATCGAGCAGTGCCCCATAATCACCCAATAATCGTCAATTTGTGACAAAACCTGGCAGCAGCGTGAGGCACGTTTCCATGTATAGAAGCGGCTGACAGAGCTGGTAGGCAGTTTTGGATGGACATTTCAATCAAACTGCCTGATATCAAGTGCAGGATTATTGCAATCCTTCTTTTCTCCGGTATTTTAGCGTTTAACGAGCTGCCTCAGAAGGCTTGTAGGAACACTCTGCTTGTCGTGGGCTGTCCCGGATGAGACGCTAACGTCAAGGGCCGGTAACCAAAACCCTCGTTGCACAACAGGGATGGCTCCTCCGCAAACACCTGCAGGATGGCAGCTGGCTGGTACCCGGGATATAACACAGCTTCCCTCTGGCTTACGTGTGACCCAACCTGTGAGCCAGGTCAGAGACATCATCTAGGAAACTCGGGTGAGGGTCTAGGATCAAACTCCTCTCACAACAGGCAATCTCCTCCACTGAAGACAGGACCTTGTTCTGGGTCCATAAAGTACCTGCTGTCAGTGCCCCCTCTCCGTGACCATCCATCTGCACCTGGGGAGGGAAGGAGCAGCGGTGCCCGTGGGGCAACTGCTCGCTCTCGCATTCTGCAACTCGCTGCACACATAACAAAGACCCGTGCCACCCTTTCTGATGAATATACTGGATAACAAACTGCCGCTGCCACGGAAAAGTAGCTATTTTATCAGAGAAATGAAAGGTGCCTTCAACAAAATAAACAGGGAGGACAGTATAGGGGAGGACTGTTAGGCTAGAAAATGAAAAGGAGCTGCCCAAGGAGAGATTGCTGCTCTCGGTACATTTGGTAAGGCTGGGGTTATACGAAAATGACCCCCTATAGTTTTGCCAGGGGGCATGAAAAATGTGTTTATAGGAAAGGGCAGGGAGAGGGGGGAAGAGAGAAAAAAAAAAAAAAAAAAAAAAAGAGGTCTGGCAAAAACTCACGCACACAACTGCTCTAAAGAAACTAGAAGAAAAATGCAGAAAGCGGAACAGGCAGCACAATCCTTCCCGTGGGCTGAGCACAGACCTCCCGCCCCGGCGGCTCAGCCGAGGCAGCGCGGGGCAGGCGGGTGCATCACCAAGAGCGGTGCCGGACACCGACCGGCTGCTGCGGGAGCTTGGGGAAGAGAAGGGACACTGGTTTCTCACTCTAAACCCTGCCCTTGGGATGCCCTTTCTCCCACACCCTGCTCTTAGGAGAGGTGGGAGACAAAGAGCGCACTCAGACACTGAAGACAGCAGCACCAGGTCTCTCTATGGCCTGCGCAAAGTGAACAGGGTTGCTTTGCTTTTGTCTCCCCAAAAGGGGCACTGCTGCAGGGCAGTCATTGCTGCTGTGGCAGCCTAATAAAAATAATTTTCACAGCCAAAGATGTTCCTAAACCGGAGAGAAGGAGGAGTTTTCTCTTGAGCAGTGTTTCTCAACTCTTTCCAGGACGGTTTACAAGCCTGTTCTTTCTTCTGCAGGTCCAAAAGCATGACATGGACAGCTGGTGTAACCCGAAGATCTCTAGAGTAATCTGCCCATAGTTAGCCAAAAAATTCTAGTTTCGTCATTGGAAAAACGTCTGTTCTGTGACACATAAGCTTTTGAAATCTCACTTTACACATGTTTGATTGGAATAATTTCCCCCTTTCCACACAAAATCAGAGAGATAAACCAGAAGGCACCACACTGGACTAGCAGGAATGGTCCCTTAAGGGAGACACAGTTTCCTGGGCCAAACCAGCCCTCTCCAGCAGCAATTCCTCAACTCCACATAACACACATCTCTACCCCAGAAAAGGCCACCTCTGCTTCACATTAGTCACAAAACAAAATGGTTAAAAAGGAAATGTGGATGCACAGCAAAGTCAAAGACATAATCATGCTTTTAGGCTTCACTGTGAATACTTCATATAACTCTACCTAAACTGTTTCATTCCAAACACCATTTTTAATAACATTTGCTGAAATAACTTGTACTTCAATAACTCCTACACAACATACTCCACGAAGAACAAGAATAGATATCCGAAGACGTGCTCTGATATAGATGCATGGCAGTTCTATTAAAGTGCTGAAAATTTACAGAAGGAGAGGGAATATCATAGAGATATCAGTTGTGATTAACAGGGGACAAAGCTATTAAAATAATTCAAGCTCCAGCTAGAGCAACCACCAGTCTCCCAGTTGGCCAGAGCCACGAGAAACCTGTTCCTGTATTTCCCGTGTTGTCCAAGGCAGGCTCAGGCACAAATAACTCTGCCTCCGAGCTCACCTGGATTCTCCTTCCTCTCATATCTCCAAGCAATAGGAGCTGGTACCCAGGCCCCCTTCTCCTGAAGGGTTCACAGGAGCCTCCGCAGGTCTGGACGCTGCAGCACGGAGAGGGCCAGGACGCGGCTCGCGACGCCGCAGCCGTTCTGTCCCCTGCTCCTGCGCGTCCTCAAAGCGCCCGGGAAGCGGCCCCTTTCCCTGCCAACGGCAGCAGCAATTCAGCCCGTGAAGAGTAATAATCCAAGAGAATCTAGAACAATCATGAAAATAAAGAGCCCGAGATCAGTCAAGGAGCAAATACGTTTTTGCACACTTCCCGGCTGCTGGTTTTAAGTGCATATGCAGGGACACAAATTCACGCCAAAGAATTTCTGCGCTCCAGTAGGTGAGCAATGGCTTCAATGTCACACGGCGCAAAGGTGTTCGCCTGCAAAGGCCAGAAGTCCCTGCAGAAGCTCAACACTAAAACACGAAATAAGCATTAGGCGTTTTCTTTTGGAGGGGAAGGAATAAATATTGCTCTATCCCCAATGCTCTGTAGCCTTTTCTGCACCTACCACAACCCCAAGGCTGAAAAATACAACCCTCTTCTCAAGAGGAGGAGGAAAAAAAAAAAAAAAAAAAAAAAAAAAAAAAAAAGAAAAAAAAAAAAAAAAAAAAAAAAAAAAAAAAAAAAAAAAGAAAAAAAAAAAAAAAAAAAAAAAAAAAAAAAAAAAAAAAAAAAAAAAAATCAATACCTAGAAAACTGACAGATCAAATCAATTTGGACCAACATGCACATGAATGACAGGTATATGATCCCATTTGCAACATCAATGCAACAGCAAAGCTCCACCAGAAAGACTCCACTAAATTTATTTTGCAGCAGAATCTCAAAGCTGCCCTAAAGGCCCCAGGTAGCCACAAATACACATTTCTTAGCAAGATCCAGGCATTTCTCTCTTGCTTGAAAGGTACCACTGGCAAGCCGCAGACTTCCAAAATGAGCTTTTATTTTTCCATTCTAAACTGAACGAATGAAAACAAAAAGCTGAATTAAATTATCCTTAGTTCAGTGATCCACACCAGCAGATGTCTGGCTCTCACCCTTACCCCATTCCTGTCCAAAAGAATTCACAGCACGATGCCCCAGGATGGGTCTCAGCCTGCTAAACTTTGCATTGCAAAATATAAGGCTTCACACTTGTATACTGAGCCTCATAACCATTTTCAAGACCAAAGACTTCAGTTTTTTAATTAAATGTATCTTCTCAGTAGCAGCACGACAATGACAGCTACTTCTGTTGGATGAGACAGACGGAGCCGGCACCTCCACCCGATGAGCGCGATAAGCAAGCGGGCAGGTCGAGGAAGCTCTCTGCGTTACTCCTGTGCTGCTCCTGGGCAAGAAGAAGAACCCTAATCAACACAGCAGGAATTTGAGATCACTCCCAAGGCCTGCCGGGAAAGGTCGACTTTCCCCAAACTTGGCAGGAAAGTCCCGCACCAGTTTTGAGCAGGACAGTGAGCCATGTGCTGAGTTAAACACATGCCGCGGCTCGGGCTGCTGGCTTTAATACTTAAATCTGAAAACAGCCCCCCTACACAGCCTGTCGCTATGCCCGGTGGAGCCCAGCATCATCTAATCTCACTGCAAAAAATGCAGCAGTTTTAAATTCAGGCACATCAGCTGGAGTTTAATTTATCTCTCCCCTGTGGATTCCAAGTACCTCTTGAAAGCTTTTTGGCATCAAAAAACAGTGCCAGAAAAAGCAGAACTTACAGGCCTTCTGTATTTCCCATATACCTTTGTGCCAGTAAATATATATATATATATATTTGATCAAAAAAATAAAAAGGAAGAAGAAAAGATGAATGTTGAGATAAGGTCACCCCCTCTAACATGCACAGCACCTCAAACCTATGGTTTGGTCAGTTTGCTAGAAAGAAACTAGAAGTTAAAAAACAGTTCTTAGTCAGTGTTTATTATGTCCTTTAAATGCCTCTAGTCAAAAAATAAATAAATAAAAGCAAAAGGAACACAATTTATCTTTTCTTTTAAAATTAACTCCCTCCAACGGTAGCTAATAATTCACCTTACAGCACACAGGCCGAGCTCAAGCAATTAAGTGTTGACATGGAAGTGATGAGCAAGGTTTTACTCCCATCCCCAACACTGAAGGCACATTCCTAATTCAGTAGGAATCCACCTTAAAAACACATCTGTGATACTCGTGTTGCCGGATTCCCTGTGCTGCTGCTGCACCACCACGCAAGGTGAACAGCATTTCATTTCCATCAGATCAAGTTTCCTGTTTTGCCAAGCACGGATGGAATTACAGTCCCAAAATCTCCTTTTGCACTCGCTATGTTTCCTCTCACCTTTTCACAGCTGTTGATTAGTTCAGAGCAGGCAGTGGAAGGAAAAGATGCTGAAACAGAGAAGGTTAAACCAAGCACTTGGAGCTGGGAGATACAACAGATGTTCTAAAGATGGGGCATCATCTCTCTAATGCATATCATGCTGGAAAATTAGATTTATTAGATTATTAAACAAAATCACAACTTAAGATAAATAATTGGCTAAAAATCTACACCACTGTGTGAGGATGGAGGCATTTTCAGGTTTTTTACAGATGCTTCTTATGAATAGAATAACCATTCATTTTACTGGAAAAAAAATTCAGAACTTAACCTGAAACAATACATCACAGTCTAAGAAATGAATACATCAAAACGCAGGTTGGCTCCCCATGCGCCTGTGACACTGAAGTACACAAATCTCTCAACCAAAACTGCACAAGACTAAGGAAATGCAGAGAGATATTTGGGGAGAAAAAACAAAGTGCCACACCTGAGCAATCTCTTGGGTTCTTAAGACTATGGAAGAGAGTTAATTGCTGCTTAATGGAGAGAGTACTGAAGTATGAAAACAATCTGCAACTCTGAGAACTCTTCTCTGTCCCCAGTTGAGATTTTATTACCATTGCATTTTTTTTTTCTCCAGACCTCACTGCACTGAATTCCTGGGATTGCCTGTCTGCCTGCATTAGCTCTCTTTAAACACTAACAGATCCCAGTTCCAGTGTGGACATGCTAGATGCAGGCAATTCAAAACTATTTACGAGGACAAAAATCACTTGATAAAGGCAGGCAATAAAACACCCTTGTATTTGCAATTGGAAAAAGCACTAGGCTTGCAGTTAAAAAAATAAATAAATAAATAAGGACAGGCTTTGGGAGCTTTTCAAAGACAAAATTAGGAGCAACATTATTAATATATAAATAAATAAAATCCCACACAGGTGCCACCTTCTTGGCGACCGCCAGCACAGAGCAGAGTAAGATGAGCCCTGCCGGGCAGCTCATGCTGCTCTTCACACCACAGGCACTTGGAAATGGTTCCAGATGTGCAGTAACAAGCCCTAGCCCTCACTAGTTTTGAATAAATACCTTCATATTTACTCTCCTGTGCATCGGGAAACATCCATTAACTCCCGTTTCATCACTGCAGACAAATGATGTTAAGAGTTCCCCCTCATCAGGCTTGCTGAGGTCTAACTCAGACGGGTTCAGGCTGACTGTTTCCAAGTCACATATTAACTCCAAGTTTCCTTTAGCACATAAGCTGCAACTCCGGCATTTTACCAGTGTGAACCAAGAGCATTTCCACATTCACCTTGGATACAGAGCACGGTGCCTCGCTGCAAAACGGCACCTCCTGATGCCATGCGGCGGCTCCAGGAACGCACGGGCTCCAACCCCATCACGTATCCCCGCCGCACAGCCGGCACTGGCCTCGGAGACCCCAATCACTGGGAAATTTTGCTAGACTAATGGAAAATGACCGCTCTGCCTCCCAGAAAGCGTGAGCTAATTTAAATGTAAACCCGTGTAACACAGTGTTTCATTTCGCAGGGTCTGACTCGCACTGATAAGCTGTTAGGCCAAATAAGGAAAAAATTGGGTTTGGAACATGAAATCAGCTATTGAGCATCCTGCTTGTTCGCTCTCTGCCTGATCTGAGCTTCCGCAGCCGATGACAAGGGAAACAGCAGGAGCAAAATGCGTTGCCTACGTGCAGGACCCTCCGTCTTTTCCCAGGGGCTCACCTGGTTCAGCAGATCCCAACTGTGTCCTGCATTTTTGCTGGCAGGAGAGAGCAGGGGCTGCAGCATCGCCAGGCTGGGGCTGCAGGGGAGCCTGGTTCCCTCTGGATACCACTCCCGAACCCAGGAAATGGCCGGTGTTTTACTGCTTCCAACACATCTCTGCCAACAGTGGTTCTCTACCAAATATTAACAGAGTATGAGCAGTTACCGCGGACTTGCTTTTATCACGCCCCAAAAAAAAAAAAAAAAAAAGTTAAAGTTTTTGGGAAAAAGGTCAACATTGAAAGCTGAACTATGTAACTGTTTTAAACATTATCCTAAAAAACCACCCAAGGCTAAAAGTGCACACGAGCAGAGGTAATGCTACCAAAAGTATTGACATTTTTCTAATATGCCTTTCTGTTAAGACTGCAGCTGTCCCTCAGATAAATTAATTAAGCCCAAACAATACAAAACAAAATCCTGTGCCATGTTCACGGAACCTGCTGGGACCTATCTGAGCTACTATAAGATCATTTAATGAGTTCTCATTAAATTAAAATCTTCCCAACAGCAAGTTCCACAGTAAAAGATATAAGCAGAAGAGCTTTAAATGGCTTTTCCTGCTCTCAGGGCTCCCGCTGTCTCATTTGGTTCAGGCAGCTTGAAATCTGTGCGCCCAGGAAGCTGCAGAACCGGCTCACCCAGCTTCATTATTACTGCAAATTTCCAGCAGCAAGAGGGAAAGGGGATGACTGTGCTGCAGACACCGCTGCTCCTGGAATCAGGGATGATTCCTAGTTCCCCACGAGGCACTGGTGCCTCCGGATGGCAGCGTGGGGCTGGCACCGCATCCCTTCGGCTCGAGGCCCCGGGCGTTGGGGTTTGTCACCCTTGGGAGCTCCCTCCTTCTGCCACCCCCAGGGAGGTGAGGTGGTGCCTGCCCAGCTCTGCAAGCTTCACGTGTCCCTTTTAATCCAGGATTTTCTCAAAAGCAGGAGGTTTGCGGGGGCTGGAGAAGCTGGCTCCATCTTGGGCATCCTCCTTGCTGGCTTGTGAGCACATCCTTGCGAAGCGGCTTCTCATCACTTACAGAGTTTGACTGTGTTTAGGGAGATGCACAAGGAACAGAGATGCAGCTGAACCTCACAGCAGGTTTCAAACGCCTGTCCATTCATTTTTTAAAAAAAAAAGTTCTTCCTTATGTAGGTGATTTAGATGTACTAGTAGAGTACTATGGAGACCAATATGAACATACAACTCAAGCAATACTTAGATGAGCATAAAGAATTCTCAGTTAGGCTTCATGCTGACTCATATGCCCAGGGTAAAACAGGGATTCTTTGATTTGAGCTCAGAATTTCCTTTCAAAGAGCCTGCCACGCTGCCTGGAGAGCTCAAGAGGCATCGAAATGCACCCAGCACATGGAAATCTTGCTGATACATTTTTAATATTAAGATATTGCAAAATAACTTACTATGTGCCCAGGATCATCCAGCCAGTATATACTATCAGCAGGGTCTGTAAGGAAAATGATGGCACATTAGGACAGCCCATCACTGTACTAAGAACACCATTTTTACTTGGCTTACAAAACCATTTCTACTAAATCCTCTGAGCTATAGCAGACCCCAGCATCTATTACAGCAGCATCAAAAATCAAAATTTATTCATGTGTGCAATGCTTTTGTATAACGTTGAACTGTCCACAGAAATTTCATTTGACAAACATAAGTGCTGAGCATGAAGAGGAAGGGAGAACTGACTGATGGCTGGAAGGCGGATGCAAAATGTTGCTCTGTGAGGTGTGGGAGCAGGAACAGGTTGAAGAACCTTGTTTAATCTTTCCTTGTGCTTGAAAACAAAGGAACTGCACAGGTGAGCTGGAAGGAATTAATTACCAAGAAGCAGACCCTCACCTCCAGGTCTTTCACCAGATTTCTGCATTCGAAATGCAACAGTTCCAAGCCACCCTTTCCAAAGATGCGTTTCAGCCTTGCTGCACCCTGAAGGAGAAAAGGAGGCACTTTGAAGAAACATTCACTTAAGGGACCTTTGAGGTCAAGCACCTCACAGAGCCAGGATCCGCAGTCCTTCCTCGAGCACTTTTTCAAAAGCTCTGTTGGAAACATTTTGGAAATAACACCTGGGGCAATCTAGCTAAGAACAAGCAGATCCTCTGAGCACAACTGGGACACAACAAACTGGCACAGCGAAATCAAGAACAAAGATGTGAAGTGAAGTTGTGTAGACGCTGTTTATTGAAGTCCTGACAGCTCTTAGTACTGCTGCAAGCAGCAGGCAACAACATCTTCCTGAATGACTCCGCTAAAGCTCAGAGACTAAGGATTTTTTACCCTGTTTTGGGGTAGAGTTTCCTCCAGATGTTAAAGAATACTATATTTTTGGTACAGGTTCCAGGAGAAGAACAGCCATGGGCATGTATGGCAGCAGAGGAGGAAGGAGTTGCATATAGAACCTTTTTAGGCAGAAGTTTTTGCTCCCCACAAAATTTGTTGTTCTTTTTATCCTCTAATCCTATGTTTGTCCTTGGGTCATTTTTCACTGGCAGCCTCTTAGCAAAGCAGGTAAGATGAGTGTTGGAGAGTAAGATGGACGAACTGCTCTGTACAATGAAAAGGAGATAGCAGAGGCAAATGGATTTCTTACAATTGGGATTACTAAGGGAATGATCCCTACTAAAATCAACAGTAAAAGATTTCCATATGCCTGCAGTGTTGTTTTTGTTTGTCTTTCTTTTTCTCTTTGGCTATCGTACTGTATTTTAAGGAAGGAAGAATTTAACCATGAGCACGTACACTCACATTCCCTGTCTGCTCTTCCCATCTTTCTCTCCAGCTGCAGCTGAACTGCAATAATGAAACTTGCTCCCGTTCTGGAAGCTGACTGCTTGGAGTGATGGAGAGGCACAGAGGTCAGCAGAGAGACCAACTAATGCAGAAAAGCCCGAGTGCACAAAGTTTTTTTCCAGATAAGCTACAGTGATGTAGCACAGAAAGCCTGAACTGAGGTTCTGCATCTTGCAGAGCCCTGTGGATAATCTCAACCTGATGAAATCACTGTTAAAGCACTTTTGCATCTCAGCCAAATTTGGAGCCGCTCTGCACTCTCCCTGGTGCCTTGCAGGGTGTTGTCTAGCCACACTTCCTAAGAGGCTGTTGAGGCAATCACTTGGCAGCCCAGCCGTGATTGTGCTGTTTTGCAAAACTGCTGCAATATCTAAGTCTAGGTCCCTGCTACTGTTAAATCTGCTTTCAGGAGTGGGCCATAAAGCTTGATGTGGTGGAACAGAATTCAACCCTGTGGCCTGCAGTAGTGCCTGCAAGTCTGCAAGAGAAGAAATGGAAACCATGCCCTGAAGCACAGCTCACAGTAAAAAGCAAGCCACAGAGCTTAAATAAAACTTAGTATGATTTGGAGACACTTTTCTGTGACTGATCCTTCCCAACCACCTTTTGTTCTAGAAAGCTGAATTACTGTAGCCCTTGGGGAAGCTTATTTTATTGATTTCTTACTGACTCCTAGTTTTACCAAAGCTCCCCTGTTTCATACCTTACCTCCTCAACTACCTATCATAAAATCTCTTCTACATGACAAATCTTCTGAGAAGCCCCAAATATTTTCAGTCCCAGATTTAATATAGTAAGAAAACCCCAAAAGGCATCAAATAACCTAGCCTAAATGCTCCTTTGCAACCTTGAAGCCTTTTGAAGATATAGAATAATAGATGAGCTGCTCCTAATCCCTTGTTCACTGAGCTTCCCCCAAGGTGTCCTGAAAACCCTGTCTAAGCCCTTGTCCTAGACCAAGTTCTCATCAACCTTATCCTAACTTGGCTGTCCCAATTGACCCTAACATTCCAAACCCAAGGCCAATGTCAGCAACATCTGGCAGCCCCAGGATATAACCTGCCCATATCATCACTTCAATCAGCTTCAGTCAACCACTGTCACCCCATGCCATCAGACGCGACATATTTCACACCAAGGTTGGGGCATTTTTGGCACCTTCTGACCCTTATGCCCATCATGACTTCTACCTACTAACTCTTCCCAGCCCTAAACCCAAACCTTATCAAGCTCTAGCAAAAAGTCTAGCTCAAATGAACATCTGCAAACCCCATCTTTAATCATTTTTCCAGCTCTTCCTGGAAACAAACACATCCTACCTGCCCAACACCAACTCTAAGCTGGTGCCTGTGCCCTAGTCCTCCAAGAGTTGCTCTGGCACCAATTCTTTATCTCATGACAGAGGAGTTTGCTGCCACTACCAGCTGCAGGGAATATGAATTAATTNGGAAACAAACACATCCTACCTGCCCAACACCAACTCTAAGCTGGTGCCTGTGCCCTAGTCCTCCAACAGTTGCTCTGGCACCGATTCTTTATCTCAGTATCTCTCCTCCTGCCTTAGGACATCCATGACAGAGGAGTTCGCTGCCATTACCAGCTGCAGGGAACACGAATTAATTCTGAACAAGGGAAAGGCGAGGGAGGAGTAGCAAGGAAGCATCCGGTACTGCAATGGTTATTCCCATTCAGCTGCTGAATCGAGGAACGGTTTCATATTAGTGCCATCACTGTTTAGAATATACACCTTAAATGCTATTGATTTTTTAGAGGAGTTAATTTGTGCAATCCTTTGGATTGCACACCAGAAGGAAGTTCTCCAGGACCGTGTGAACACTGGGTCCTTCCCACCTTTTTTATGACCGTTCTTCAGCCACAGCTAAGGAGCATTTAGCCATTAATTCATATCATTTTCTACTGAGCTTTAGAGTCGGAGGGACTCTCTCACATACCATCTGTGAGGTACTTAATGTAACACCCAGCATACATCACCCTCAGAGGCCTACAGCTGCTGCAGAGCAGGTGAGGAGACACCTCTTGTCTTGCGAGCACGGAAGCTGAAGCACCACAGTGCTTGGCAAGGCAACCTGCAAGCATCACTTGGCTGCTTTGCAGAGCAAAGGAACCAGGCCATCGTGACCCAGAGGATGGACCTGAACTATGGGCAAATCCTCAAATGCACAGCATGAAGGTAAATGCATTGAGTTTTTCTGCACAGCAAACTCATACCTGATAAACACAGTGCATAGAGGAAGGAAACACTCACTGCAACACAATGCTGCCTCATCAGCAAATGGTATTTTACAGCTCCAGGGATTTGTACACCTCTTCCTGTCCTAGGTAAGAGGAGATGGATAAAAAGAGATGCCTAAGTTGTGTTGGATTAAAAATGATAGTTCTTGTACAGCCCTGACTAAACTGTGGGATATTAACCTCCCAAATTTGATCTGTATTTTAACACAAATAACTGCTCTGAGAGATCAGCTAAAATAAAATACAATCACAAGGCGAGTGACAGTAAACTATAGCAGTTCCAGTTGGTTTGCATTGCTGTATGACTGTATTGCTACCTGAATAAGGAATACAGCCGATGCCCCAGCACGTGCTCGAGCATCAGGGCGAGTCCAGCAGGAGGAATTGCTTTGTAGTTTTACTTGCAACTTAAGCTGAGCCCTGTTTACTCTGGGCCTCTTTTTTTTTTTTTTAATTAGCCGCTCAAGACCTTGATCTGCGCAAAGCAATCTAGCTGCTCTTGGCAGCACATACCAGCAGATCTATTATTTTAACCTACAGGTGAAAGAGTCTGACAAGGAACTGTGCCTTCAAAGAAATAACCCATAAGGCAGCTACTTCTCTAGGCTTTGGATAGGAAGATAGTTTGAGCAGGAGAAACTTGTTAAGAAAAAATTATTTCCAAGTGACCTATAATGAAAACATAATCACTTCTCAGATCAAGGCACCGTCAGAGCATGCAGGGCAGTTCGCAGCACAGATACAGCTTTCCAGCGAGCTAGATCTAAAGCTCCTGGGGTGGTAAGCTTTATACAGCCTAACTAAAAGGTTTGTCTGGCAGAATTTGATTGGAAATGTGCTCAGACATGATTCTTCTTCCATGCAGCACAGATAAATTTTATCCCAGTATGAAGGGATTACAGAGAACCAGAAGCCAGCTTTTTCTTTCTATATGCATACCCAGACACACAAGCACAGACTGGTTGTGTCACACGCATATTGCTGCACAAAACACTCTCCCAGGGCCCAAACCAAAAGATCAGTTCAGTTTTTAACATGGCACTGGCTCCTGACATTTCCTTTGTATGTTCTTACCATGCACTCAGAATCTGCTGCTGGCCAGAGCCACCAAAACCCTCGTTCAGAAACCTTCTGCATTATTCTCTTGAGCAACTGCTGCCAATCCCTCTTTCTCAGAGCATCTAAACACTTCCCCCTAGACCCACCACAGGACTCTCCAGCCGCCTCCTCAACCACCAAGCAAAGAGCCAAAATGAAAGCATCTTGCAGGAAGGGCAACGGAGCAAACAGGGAAGAAGAATGAATTCCATATATAAGTAACTTCCATAGGGAATATTCTGCCACCAGCCAGCTCCCACTTTCACTAAGAACCATCTTGCATGTGTCAGCACGGAAAGAGATGATCAGACTGGTATGTAGACTGCACGCTGTGCTCAACTTCTGGATGCTTAGCTTTCTAAAAGCATCTCTGTCAGAGCGCGCCTGATTTATGGCTTCATTGACATTGCACTGCAGCACTTCAGCAGCGTGTGACAACACGGCACAGCCACCGCTGGCTCCCTGCAGCAGCATGAGTTGCAGGCAAACTGCAAAAGCAAGAAAGGGGCCCATGAGCAATGGTGTAAGGAGCACACAGGGCACAGGAAGACCCTGCAGCCAGGGAATATCTCCATTATCAGGGGCACCTGGCTCAAACAGATCTAAATACGCAGCTATCAGATATATGAAGGTAAAGGCTCAAATTCTGGAAACACTTTGTACAAATAACCAGGTCAACTGCCACCCAATTAGTCCTGCCAGCAACCACAGGCTTACTCAAATACCCAGACTGCCAATACCCAAGTTATTTGCTCCAGTAGTACCAATATTGAGTGCTATACTGTATTCACATAAATGATAATTCCAATTATAAATATCAAATTACACCCAGCCTCACTAGATTTGATGTGCACTAGCAATAACAAGGATCTGAAATCAGCCTGGCTCAGCTTTCAACATAATTTGGAATCCTTGAAAAATGTCTAGTAAAACTTCTGCTTTTTTGGCCTAAATTCTGCAACAGCCCATAGACTCTCTCACTGCAATAGTCATTGCCAGCATTATTTCCCCTAACAGTCTCAAGTGTAGTTGGCCAACAAGAACTATTACTAAGCTGTGCTTATCTTCTGGTTATTGCAAATATCAAGTCCTTTAGAAACTGTCATCTTCAGCCTGCAGTATGAAATTAAACTTAAACCACTGGGTCTAATCATATTACTTTGAATGGAGTATTGATTGAGGTTAATTTTATTGTGTGTTTTGAGAGGCTGACTTGCTTGCTAGCTGGCCGGCTGTCATTTTGATAAATGGGAGCCCGTGGATATCTGAAGAGGGACTGATATTTCTATTTAAGCAAGCACCATCAGTAAATTCATCCTCTACTAAATAAGCAGAGGTGCTAGGATGGTTGCAATCCTGTTGTACCCTAAAGTCAATTCAGAGGCAGTCACAAGCTTTACTCTTCCTACTTCTATTCCTGGTTCCTATCAAATCACCAGAGATCTGGTCATCCTTGGAGTCTTAAGCATCACAAAACCTGCTTTCACATCAGGTATTTTAGCTTTTGCCTCATAATGACTTGACTTCAGGTGAAAATGAGAAAAGACTGAATACTGTTTATCTTGCATTTCATGAAAATTAACAGATGACAATATTATTAACACATGATAATATTTAAAGCAAAAGTTATAAGGGGCTTTGCTTATTCAAACTTGCCCAATTATAAATTCACTGTCTAAAGAGTTCTCTCTATTCAGTTAGCTATTTAAGAACAGACCAAATAGATTTTAAAGGATTGAACAGCAAATATTTGAGGCAGATGCCTAAAAATCAAGATATCTTTGAAACAAAGCTGCGAGGGGGAAGCTTATCAGGGATTTTTAAACCAAGTCCAGTCTCATCAAACATCTGTCACTCTGGGTTACAGAAATAGTTCGTTGTCTTCTTGTTTAATATTTCAGAGTCAGTTACTCAATTCAGATTCTTCTTCAGATGGAGATGAGCCAAAACACCTGCATGCATTGATATAAAACTGCTGTATTTTGTAGCATGCAGCAAATTGCAGTCCACCTAGACACAAAAATCTGTTTACAAAATATATGACCTTGATTATTCCTTGGACACTTCTCAGATGTTCTGTCCCTGATAGCACTATCCAGTAGTACAGTTTATTTTTCAATCCCAATTACTGGGCTGTGGTTTCCTCTGAAGTAGGCATCTCATTGCTCATTAAAGCATGTTCTTATCTTCACAAGTTCAAATGAACAAATCCTTTTCTTTTTTTCCCCCCTTTCTCTCTGCTCTTCCCCTCCACTCCACACTGCACATCAGAAATTCTAACAAGCTCTTATTTAGTTTTTGGAGACAGAATTGAAACAACATAATCCTTCTTGGCTGACATCAGCCCACGGAGGGCAGTCCCCTTTGTGAGGCTGTTAGGACTAGAGCTATTTGCCATGACTCTCTTCCCCCATGTCCATTACCAGGGCTACTCACTTGTCACTGCTGCGTAGAGCAAATCAAGAAAGCATCACTCAGGTAGAGCCATGGAAACCCATGACAAGATCTGCACTCCCGTTGACTGGGGTTAGATCAGATCAACCACCTGCTCTGTCCGCTTTAACCAGCGTGACAAGGACTACCCCAAGCTACACGTCTATGTACTGCAAGTGGCTCAATGGCACCCCACAGCACGTAGGCAGTGGCATAATTATACTAGGAAAAAAAGAAAAGTAATCACCTGATTATTAGCAACAATCTAGTTTTGAAAAATTTATTGAAATTGCAACCACTGTCATTGCAAATATCACAACCCTACTCTTTGAGTTTTAGTTTAATCAAAAGAAGAGGTTGAAGATACACAGCATCAAAGGAGCCTGATTTCGACCATCTCCTCTGATGATCTGATCCCAGCAAGCAGACCGAGCGACCTCTTTTTCTACAGCTGCCCTTCCAGCAGCTTTGTAACATACGAGCGATGTCAGTAATAAACTTTAACCGCCATGAGGTACTTCTGAACTAAAAGGAGAGCTGTGCAGCTAGTTAAAAGAGCAAGAATTCCTAGGAACTAGCCAGCTACATTCCTATGTGTTCCCAAATTACTTTAACTGGAACATTTCTTGACTGTAAACCTTTCTCAGGCCTCAGACAGGGGGAAGCAGCAGCTCAAAACCCCACCACAGATCTGCCTCCACGGCCATCATCAGAGATGGAGATGACAGCAAAAGGCACCGAGCTACAGCAGAGAATGGGAAGCAGAACGGAGGCTCGGAGGAGGGAGAGGGGAGGAAAACAGGCAGGAGATTCAGAGGAATGAGGGAGAAGCAGGGAAAGAGTTCACTAAATGCAGAGAGTTGAAGTGCGGGGGAAGAAAGGGTGAAAATAGAGGAAAACAGAGTAGGGAAATGAATATCAGAAAATAGAAAAAAAAGAAACAGAAGAAATGAGTAAAAGAAAGACTTAAGGGGATTAGTGGGATAGCTTTATTATTCTCTGAAAGCCCCTTTAGCACTAATAAGAGCAGAGATTAAAGAGATTTCTTTCAGCCATCGAATTTTTACAGTTATATTTTCTCCTACTGTATCTCATTCAGAATGCAATTTCTGCTAACATTAAATCAGAACCAGGGGAGACTTCCACGTGGGACAAAGTGGGATAAGGTCTGGAACAGGCACCAAACAACCACACAATGAACCAGGTATCATGGCAGGTCAGAAAGTTTTGCTTTCTTATTCCCTTTTTAATATCAAGTAGACTTTGAGTCAAGAAAAATATGTTACATCCCATCTCTATTGTCTTTCTCTCCTTTCCAAGAATACCAGTAAATGCTTGCTTCTATGATGTACAGAATTCTGACACGGAAATATAATTCCAATTATAAGAATTTTTGGAATGACAATACAAAAAAAGATTATTGTGCAATAAAATACAGCTTCTGCCAAACATTTGCAAAGGAAATGGAGCCTCAAGAGACCTGAACATGAACTGCTGAATCAGTTGGAGTTCCTGGAACTTCAGGGCACTCCATGAGCTTGAAAACTACCTTTGGAAGTACCACTGAATATCCCAGCACAAGTCTTGGGGACGGTTTTCAGGATTTCTAGGGCTTCACATGGTGCCTCCAAGAATCAGGCATGGCCAAATCCCAGAACCCTTCCAGATTTTGGCTAGAGCCCTAATGTGGCACTAAAATCTAGCTGTGCAGCTTGTGCCTTTCAAAAATGTGTTTTTCCATTCAGTGCCCTAATTCACATCCTTACCCTTCAGGGTCACTGCCCAGATCAGAGGGTTCACTGCATAATGCTAAAAAGTGGTTACAGCTCTGCCAGAAAAAGACCACTCGCAGGAGAGGCAGCACCCAGTCCCCGTCTTCACGCAACGTAGCGTGCAACCAGACGGCCTGCTGTCAGCACGGATGGGCTTTGCACCCATCTTTCTCCCGTGTCAACCACTCTAATCTTACTTGTCTTAAAACCCCTGGACTTGAAAGGGTCACCAGGCCAGGTACTTATTTTAAAGCTTTTATCTGAACTCATCTGTGCAGTTAATTAGTTATGTTCTTGGCTGCTACAAGTCTCTTGTCTGTAACCCCTGGGTTTCAGGCAGCCTCAAAACTTCCAAAAATGCACTACATAGTAACAGCAAAGAGGACTGGAGTGGGGAATGCTGAACTGGAGGATCACAGAGGGAAACCACAGCTCTTTGTTGCCATAAGGGCACTCCAAGCCACAGAGCATGGCAGCTAGGATGCACTCCCGGCTCGGTCCTTGGTGGTGGAAGCAGTTGGCCAAGCCAAAGGGACCAGGACTGGTGACTTGGCAGGGTCGGAGGGAGCCTACACGGCCATGACAAAACCCCTCTGAAAGCCCCAGAGGTGACTGCAAAAAGCTATTAAAGACACACATACAAACTCCCCTTTTCTCTAATATATTTGTAAACGGAAAACAAAGACAACACTTTGGACCAAAACCTCCTAAGAGTTGCCTGCGTTGACCTTTCTGAAGTTTTCCAAGTACATTATTTGGAGCACATGTTACAGTCTTTTGTTGTGAACTCCAACAGTACATCCTAGTCTTTATTAGATGATGAACATCTTTTCCAGACTCTAGGGCNGGGAGCCTACACGGCCATGACAAAAGCCCTCTGAAAGCCCCAGAGGTGACTGCAAAAAGCTATTAAAGACACACACACAAACTCTCCTTTTCTCTAATATATTTGTAAACGGAAAACAAAGACAACACTTTGGGCCAAAACCTCCTAAGAGTTGCCTGCGTTGACCTTTCTGAAGTTTTCCATTACATTATTTGGAGCACATGTTACAGGCTTTTGTTGTGAACTCCAACAGTACATTCTAGTCTTTATTAGATGATGAACATCTCTTCCATCTCTAGGGCAAGCCCTGATCACCCACTCACTGATATTGGCTACGCTGTCTGCAGAAGAGTCCAGTGCCAAACCCATCACTGCGTCCTGTGCTCCACACAGCCCAAAGACACAGGACTCGGGTGAGGGAAAGCCCGGAGCGTCAGTAACATAGCAGCGAGCACCAGAATTTGATCGAGTCATTTTCTGAGACTGCTACATTGCTTAGGGTCATTTTGGAAGACAAATTCCTTTGGGCACTGTAAAGCATTTCTATAACTAAAACATCTAGGCTAGTCAGTAAAACATTTGATTATTAAAACAAATGTCAGACCCTCTCATGCCTAGCACGTGACCATGCTCAAGTTCATTAACAGAAACGAGTCGATTCTCTAACACACATGCTGGGATAAAGCCCAAATGCACTTGTACTGCCAGTCCCTGGTAAATGGGTAATCAATGCCCCAGTGCTCCTTAGTTAGCGACTGCAGGAGACCCTTTTAATTGGCAGTTGATACTTGATTCAAACAAATAAACTGACATCCAGACTTCGATTAGCAATCTACCTTTTTTCCTATTAATTCTACTGTGACTCCCGAGGAATATTTCTGAAGACTGGACTAAATTACCAGCTCCCTGCCATAGTCTAGCTTGACACTCCGAAGTATTTTATCATGATTTCAGTGCTGATGTTGCATTGAAACACTGCATATGCTCTACTGATTGCTCAATATGGTTTATATTAATACAAGTTGTTGGCTGTCACTGTTCTGAGAGTAGGTAGTTACAAGGAATGCATTGGTTACTTTATAACTGGAATAATTTATTATTGAACAAGCAAGTTCAACAAGCACTATAAAATCAATTTATAATTTTTATGCACTTCATCTGGGCTGAAAAATGGTTTTGTTCTCCACTATTTTCTGACTAGACCTCTTCGACAGAAAGAGGGGGAATAAAGCTTTTAAAATTGCATTTTGGTCAGCAAGGCACTCTGGAAATCAAGATTAAAGATGACAGTTTTTAGATGCACAAGTTATGCTTACTTTGTTTTATGGACCTAAGGCCACCACGGTGTCAGGCATTCTATCGTGGAAAAAAAAAATCCAAAGGTTAAAGAAAGAAATATACTTTGACAGAGTCAGCCAAAAACTTGGCTCATTTGCATTGGCTGAAAAGGTAGTCCAGTGCTGTTTACTCCTTCAGATCATTGATTTACAAAGGCACATAGCTGCTGGTTATTAAAAGTTTTAAGAGGAATGGCAGTTTCAGAAGAAAAATAAAATAAGCAGCGCCCAAATCTTCAATGGCTGCACCTGTAATTACTATGCAAGACAAAACGCACACCTTCCCAGTAGCATGAAATCCAATTAATACAGTTCTGGGAAGACTCAGTGCTCTAATTCTGATGAAGATTTAAAGGTGCGATGACGGATGGTGCGAGTTAGCTTGGTCTAACGACCCCAAGAGCCTTGTTAATACCGGCGAGATTTACCTAACGTGTCCAACTGGTCAAGCTAAAGGCACAGTTTGTCATCGCCACCGCAGCAGCGTCTGGGCTTTGCATCATATTACCTGATCAATGGGAGAGGCAGGTCTGGGGAAGTGTCCAGACAGCCCATTCCAGTAAAGTTTAGCACGCAAGTGCCATGCACTGAATCATCCCAACGCTGCATCCCGCCTCCGCGGGCCGTGAGGGCACCAGCAGCATCGCCAGCCGGCCCCTTGTAACAGGGATCGGGAGAACCGCAGAGGATGAACCGTGTTTGCAGAGCTGGGGCCAGAAGCTGGAGCTGGGTTAGAAAGGGCAGTGATACAAGTTTCAGGAGAAAGATGCACAGAATTGCGCCTCAAGTTGCAAGTGATTTTTTTTGCTTCTAATAAAACTTGGAACCTGAATTACTGTAGCTAAAAGCAGCTTTTCTGACACTGCAGGCCAGCCCTGCTCCAACACCAGGACGTTCCCACTTTGTATGCGTTACTGGCAGTTTTAGGCTCAAAAGTGTGCAGAAAGGGGGAACTGAGGACCTGGGAGTGCAATACTGTGTATGAAAGGTATTGCATGTTATGGAATCAGTGTATGTGTAATTTAAACTCACGCATACTTACAGCAGATAGCATTTTTTGCTACGCTTTCAGAAGGCTTTACAATGGCTCAGAGGAACACTTGTAGGGTGAAAAATGTCCAAACTCTGGACCTCTCAAGGTATTTCAGCATTAATGGATAGGAAAATTATCAAGGGAGAGGTAGAAATCATTCCATAAATAGCTTCAAAGGTAATAAAATAAAATACATGGAAAGATGAACAGGAATACCAAGACCTGAATATTGCTATTTTCTACTTTAATCAGGTTCCAGAGAAACCTAGAGCCACTAATACTGATTAACAGTAAACAATAATAGCATTTACATGGACCTATCCCATTCTGAGATGTTATAGGCATCAATTTATAATGTGCACAGGAGATCAGTGAGATAGGAACTATTCTTCAGCACCACCAAAACTGGCAAAAACTGTAATTTCTGTTCCATGTTCATGAATGGAGTTCCTGTCACAAATTATAATAGCTCTTCTACAAAAAACGTACTTGCGAATGACTTTACAAGTCATTTTAAAAAATAAGTTGCTTTGTTTTAAATAACAAACCGAGAAAATAATTTATTTCAGTGCCAGGACTTTTCAAGCTTTCAAAGTTATCTTTTTCAAATATCTCAACTCCATTGTTCTTTCAAAATCCATTTTCATCATACTAACACGCACTGTAAAGTTAAATTTTGATATAACTGCTTTTTTCTAGAGGAAAGATCTGTTGGTCTGAAAGCAGCTCTATAACAGCAAGGTCTAGAACCACGCAAAGCTATCTTTTTAGCTCCTGCTAATTAAATAAATTGTTCCGCATGCTCTTAATGTTAAGATATTTCTGAGAACAGTACATTGAAATATTATTCAACTGCTTTCATACCAAAAATGGAAAATTCTGACAGGCTGCAGTAATTAGCAAGAGTGAAAAAAGCCCTAGTGAAGTAGAAACACAGGCAGCAGTGACATGATAATTGCCAATAAACAGAGCTGCCACAGGAGTAAGTTTAATTTCAGCCATCCAGCTAAGCTAAAGGGCACTTCTATGCAATCCTTTTCATGGGGAATTCCTGTTCTCCAAGCACTTCTCTGAGCTATGATTGTTTTGCAGTGATGAGCAATAGGAACCATTCAGTTCTCAGACATAGAACTAAAAGTTATTAAACACTTAAGAAAAAAAAACATCTTAATGATGTCTTTATCAAAAGCAATCACAGAGACTTGAACTTTTAAGCTCATCCACCTTGTGCATCAAAGCAAATGCAATCCTTCAGGCAAAACATTTACCATGTTGAATAACCCTAATCGGTAGGAAGCCACCGTCACATGAAAAATTAAGAGCCTGATGCTTCTAAAAACATTCCAAACAGTGGGGGAAAAGCAATCAAAACGCATTAGGGGACTCTCACCTCATCTCTCTTCCTTTTTCTGCTGTAAAAGCAAACGTCACATGAGTAAAGCAGATAAAGCCTGACAGGATTAATTAGAAAACAAAACAGTAATGGGAATAGCTACTATGCCTCTCCCCCTACCCTGCAATTTCCAGTTCAATAAGTAGCCACTTAAAAAACCCCAAGCAAAACACTCTCAAAACCCTAGCATGGGACGACACCTTCTTGTCTGTCTTTGAGTAATGAACCTATTTTCTTGTTCCTTGAAGATAAGGCAACTTCTGACTAAGAGAAATATAGGAGAAAATTTTCTATTATAGGTATAGGTCAGCTAGAGAATAGAGGCAGAAAAATCGCTATACAGCAGTGGCACAAAGTTGTGAAAGAAAGTTCTTTTCCAAATGCCTTTTTTCTTTCCTTTTTTTTTTTTTTTTTTTTTTGTTTTTGTTGTTTTTGGTTTTTGTTTGTTTGTTTTTCCTTTATCTCTGATTTCTTGGATTTCAAGGACAGGTACTACGAGACAGACCAGCCCCGATGGAAGTTCATTCATTTCATAACCGTAGGGACTAGACCCCTGAAAAAAAACATGGAACTGAATCTTTTGAACAGCTCTAATCCTAAAACCAAAGGGGAGCTCTCTACTTAACAGGAACTTAGCCAGTGCATCGCCATTCATTTTGCCCAGGAAGAAACCAAGCAAGAAACCCTGCATCACCTCTTTGAAGTCTTTGAATTCCACTGGAAATATTAAAAACTCAAAAATATTCAGCATATTTGCATTGCCTAAAAAGAACCTCAAGAACTACATGCCTGAGACAACAATAAGCAAAAGCACAAACAAACAAAAGCCAAAACAAAAACCACTCTGAAATATTTGCAGCTTCCTCCTGTTTCAGCTGGCTCACAGCACAGGCTGGGTTCTGCCTGCTTGTGTTTTGGAACAGATGGTTGCGATGCTGTTTAGACACATTCTGCTGTCAATAATGCTCGAACACCAGCCATCCACACAAGGACAGAGAAACTTTCTAAAATCAAATAACTTTAAATAACGACAACTGGTGTTTTGCTGCTTTCTGTTCAGTAGCTCTCGCATTTGACAGTGACGTTTCCCTGCCAGATAACTGGCTTCTGGTCATCCAAAGGATCATACTAAGGAAGTTCACTCTCTTCAGGCTAGGTGGTTCTTCCTGACAAGATGCAGGCTTATTTAATCTCACCCCACTCTTTCTTTCGATGCAAATAAAGACAATTAGTTCTCAATAAAATATTTGTGAATCAAAAGCAGGAGGATTTCATGAGGTTTTTGTTCTTCCTGAGTGATTAGATACAAGCACAGACAACCTTCCCATCCCCACACACTTAATTTCCAGCACAGCTCCTTTAGGTGCTGACATTTTCATAAGGCCTGGAAGGTTATTCCCTTGTTTCAGATGAGGGAAGATTTCCATCTCTGTTGTCAGGATAACAGCTACTATATTTACTCACATTGATGATGTTACTCCATGAGTAACTACTCACGTCACTTGAGTCATGACACTCAAGTCAATATTAAGCACTGAAAATGAGACCCTACCAGACAGGTTAGGAGGGGCAGAATCTTCCCCTCGGATATGGGCCTCCAGCCCCTCCAGTCTTGTGCCTGTGTTTCCAACCCTGCTAGAAAGACTGAAAAAATGTATTAAATCACTAAGCTGTTCAAGTAACATTTAAATCAAGGATTTTATAGCACCGAGAGCACGACTGTGCGACACCAAACCAGAATGATAATAAGTGAAGGCTTATTAGCCCCGCGCTGAGGAGCTGTGCCACAGCATCTCAGCAGCACAAACATCATTCCAATGTGACGGTGACATGAGAGATGAAGAAGGATTCTTCAAAGGTGGCCAGGAAAGGAAGAAAATTGAATTCCCTGTCACTCATCTGGAATTGGTCTAATGAAGTGACAAGCGGATCTCAAGGGAGAAATGCATGCCTCTGTCTGAATAAAGGCCGTTAGGCTGAAACCTGGGAAAAGATCCCGAGCACAAATGCCAGACTGTAATAATCACATCCTCTAGCAAAGGGCATCGCCCAGGCAGCGGCAGGGCACCTCTAGCCAGAGGCAAGCACAGGTCTAGCACAGGGACGTCGTGCGGCATCGGTGGCCTCTGCTCTGCCGGAGCACAGATTGCACAAGCTCCGCGAGGGCAGCATCAGCTGTGGCTATGGGCTCTCCATCGCCTTCCAACGGGCTCCTCTTTCCCAGGAGAGTGTTTCCCCGGGGGAGCAGCCCCAGCAGAGCTCTCCTCAATTGCTTTCCAGGTTAGGGGAGTCAGCACCCAAGCCCAGCACTTCACAGCGCTGGCGCTTCCAGCAGCCTCCAGGCAAACAGACCCGGCCCTCCAAACTTAATTAAACTGCAAGGAAAAGGTTAATAGCTTGTTTCATCACTGAAGTCCCTAGCAGCCTAAGGTTTTCCTTCAAAAGAACCCAGCCAGAAGCCGCAGACATTCGGATGATCTCCTCTTATTCATCACTAGCCAGACCCCAAAGGCAGCAAGTCACAGAACCCAGCGGGATGGGAAGCGAAAGCTGCAGCCGCCTTGCCAGGGCTTCGAGGGTCCTTCAGAGCTGCCTCCTGGCACAGGGCAGAGAACACTGGGGCAGCAGGAGCACCCTGGCTCCCCTATGGCAGCCTCTCGCAGGATCACTGAACAGCCATATCCTGCACCAGAGGTACCTCTGGAGATCAAAGAGGGCTGGAAGCAAAGGAAAAAGCACGAGACACTGTCTGTAGATGGCTGAGAGCACTGACATGACAGATATCCATACATGCCTTATGCCTTAGGGCATATCATGTGTGCCTTCTAGCTTTCCATGATTACCAGAAAATGCACTTGTCGCTTTCTTAATGTGTAATTTATCCCCTCCTCCTCCCCTGAGTTGAAGGAAATTAATCTTAGCATCAAGAAATAATGTCTCTTTATCAGTTTTCTGGTCATATATCAGGAGCTTATGCTCTTTACAGATGAAAACAAACCAACAGTCCTTACCCAGAACACTTTGATTTTAGGTAAGCAATGAACACCATGAGTTTATTTACAACGGCAGATATTTCAAATGTTTATGGCTCTCGAAGGTACTTTGCATGGCAACTGCTCTTTTATATTAAAAGAAGAAGGAAAAAAAAAAAAAGCAGCTAACCAAGCAAGAAGTATCACTCTGGGCCACTTCAAACGCAGTGAATTACCCAGATCTGAATTAAGCCAGACTATACCCCATAAGGGCACATTAATTCTTTGCTCTCCGAATCCTGCAGGGTCAAACAGATTTACCAGGAACAGACAGTTCAGGCCATTGCACCACCTTAGATCACCCTGCCCCAGGAGGGCACAGAGGCTGAGCCTCTCCTTGGCGGGACGTCCCCACCGCCTTTCCCTGCTATTACTGACTTGGGCATATTTCTTTACCATGGAAATAATACGTCCAAAGGAAAATGTCCATTCCTGTGTTTCTGCTAAAACAAACAAACAAAAAAAGTCTTGCAGTTTTCCTTATAGCACAAGCTGATTTAATGTACTACTTTTAGGTAGGTCTTGTCCCCCCCCCACACACACCTTGATATTCACAGAAATGAATAGTTTTTGAAACTTGAGGTTAGCAAGAGGCATCAGCAATAACTTCCCTAAGAGTTATCAATCTTCCCAATCACCCTAATCTGGGTGCTTACATAACACCCAAAAGACCTGGACCCCAGCAAATCCAGAAGCCTTTAGAAAAAAATGTTGTTTCTGGATGTCATCCATGTAGATAACCCCAGGGCAGCACCAGCACCAAGGCTAAATGTCTCTCAACCACCTTGACCACAGGCCCTTGCACACAGACAGTTCCGTCTCACCCATCACCACAGTATTGTTTACATTTGACCTCAGCATTTGCCCTTTCTTTTAACTGAGATAGGTTACAAAGGGGAGATTTTCCTTACTGATCACAGCATTTATTGATCCAAAGAGGTTATTATAATAACCTGCGGATCTACAGGGTCACTTGCACTCTGGCTCTAGTTTCCACGAAGCTATGGATTTTGTGGATACAGATGTTCTGGACAGATGTATCCAGCCACCTGCTGCAACAAGCTATGCAACTCAGCACGGATGAAAAAAGGAGTCCTAGTAAGAAATCCCAGTGACCTGTCCACTCTCAACTCCTATGTAGCATTTTACCTCATATCAATGTGGAGCTTGTGCCTATCTATGGGTGGAATCTGGTCCAATTGAATACCTACCTAGCATCATCCAGCAGCAAAACTGTGCCTGGTCTTTACCATAAAGATGTAGCCCAAGGGTTACAACTTTCATTTCTGGCTCACAGAGATCCCAAGAGCTCTGCTTGGGTCCCTACCAGACCTTGCCTCGCAACCAAGGCTGCTCTTCCTCCTCCCATCCACACCAGATCAGCAGCTTCTTGCCAATGAGCTGGTGCTGCTCTCGTGGCACCGCTGCTATCAGCTGGGGCCCTATACAGTAGGGCAAGGGCAAAACAAGGAACCTTCTCCCAATTCCTGGGAGGAAAGCTAGAAAGTAAGCTCAGGCATTAAACCCCAAACAGGCTGTACAACCCAAACCCTTGCAGTGCCTAGTGGTGATCAAGCCACTTGCATGAGTGCAACTTCAAAGCAAGGAAGCGCTTCAATAGAGGCAATGCTGCAGCAAGGAAAACACTGAGAAGTCTCAGTGTGTCACACTCACGGTCATCTTCCTTAAACAGGGGTATCTGCGAGGACTGCAGTGGCCTGAGCTAACGAAGAATGAAGGCCATAGCCCAATTCTCATTCCAGATAAGACTGTTGCTATCTCAGTGACTGAAGCTGCCCAGTTTTAACACCTTTACCTCCATTAGCCAGTCTAAAATACAGCCTTGCACACACGAGAGCGTTCAGTGTCCCATTTCGATTCACGTGATAATCCTTTACTCAAGAAGTAGCTTATATTTCAGGATCAAAGTGCTTGCACAGCCCAAAAACATATTCTTCTTTCTCTAATGATAGCTGTGGGTGCAATAAGAGATATTATCCCCACCTAACAACACTGCCCAGATTTTCTTAGATATATTTACTTGGATAAATCTCCATCCCCAAAAGCCTAAAGCTCTCTCAGGATGAAATATTGACCTCTACCATGGTTGTTCTTTGCAGCAATAACTTGCACCTCACATGATATTTTTATTATCCTGCACAGAATACTATAAAACTAGACTGAGTTTTCCTGAAAGTCACGCAGACCACAGTATCTTCATGGAGCACTTTTCCTGTGATGATGAACCTACTGTGGAAGATTTTAAGGTTTCTAGTCACAAGACTTTTTAGAAACCATGAACTAGCCTCAGAGGAAAGATGCTAATGTTCACTTTTATTTGCTAACTTGATTGGTGTTTTATTTTTCTTCCAAGATCATGCTGACTCTGCTTGGCTCACAGCCAAGCAATGCATTTTGCTTCTCTGTTTGTATCAAGTAAGAACGACCACATTCAAGTTGATGGGGAAAACGCTGGTGCAGAAGCTGACTATTAAATTAGCCCATTTCTTCAGCAACATTCCCTTTTCCTCCAGCACTTTTAAAACTGATTTGCAGTATCACTCCGTGCTGACACAAACATTCTGTCTCCTGACCTTAAGCAGACCAGAGCTGTGTCAACACTAAGTGTCAAATTCAAATGGCTTCATTTGCTCTGAACCTCACATTTGTTATTGGCTGCCCTTAAGCTGCTCGTGTTTTGTATTGCAGGAAAGATCACTGCACAGAGGGACCTTGGCATCTAATGTGCATGAACCTGGCCCCAAAGGGCACCTGGTCATCCCACCAACCTACTACCCTATTTGTTATTCAACTCGGAACCTGTAATTAACATCAGGCCAAAGCTTAGTCTTGAAGGTTTCTGTTTTTCCAAAGAAAACAATTATCTCCAAGCAGCAAGTTTATCTGGATAGGATACAAAAGCTTCTGTGCTTAATATAAAATCTTTGGTAGAAATGAAGACAATCTCTCTCCCTTCCTTTGGGAACTAATTACTTCTGAGAGCACCTTTGCCCAACACCACAAAATTGAACTACTGCTTCACGCTGAACTTCCGATAAACCTATAATCTGCAATTGCTGTTCTATAACTTAACAGGGCAAAAGCCAAATTCTTTCTTGGGCAGAAAACAGAGTGGCCCGAACACAAAGATTTAATTAAGAAATGACTCTTCATTTACCAGTATTGCCAGGAACACAAGGATTCCCAGTAGACAAGTGACTTGCAGATGAGAGGACCTACCCCCCTGCAGATTCACTGTGGCTCTTCTCCTTGTGACCGACCAGGAGCTGCTCTAGACAAACAGCATCCAGTCACATCGGGAAAAAAAATAAGGAAACTTCTATGATCATTAAACTTACACATAGCATTAGAGGGAACAACTCATATGCACAGCTTTTGATTTAAGTCTGTGTTGGATCAGATTCAATTTGGGACGTGAACATACATGCTTTTATCTTCAGAGCCAGAGCTGCAGGTAGCCAATTTACGCAAGTCTGAGCAGCTGCTTAATGACTGCAGCCCAAAGACAGAAACTAACACATTTCAGAGCCACAGTCACAGTCTCCACACTTGCCAGGCCAATTCCTGCTCCATTATGCTAGCAGGACAGCTACTTCTATGACTTTGGAAGCTCTGCTCGCATACAGAACTCACACACACGTGCAAGTGGTTGCAGGACTAGGCAAACCTACGCGGCAGAACTAGAAAAATAAGCAGCATTTTCACCAACTCCCTCCTTTGCATCCAGAAACCACCTTAACACAGGTGTTGGTGCTGGGCTTCCCTACTGGATCTGCAACTCACTAATTACTAGATTTGTCTAAGGACTACTGGCACTAATTAACACTGGCAGTCTAATTAATCAGAAATTTAAATTCCACTAAACAGCTTTTATTCAGCTATTTCCACTAAGCACAATAGAGGGGTTTCTGTTGCCAGGTTTGGCTTTCCTGTTAGGTTGTTTTGCTTCAACTTAGTAGCAAGATTAATAGTTTTCATTCAGGTAGAATTGATGGCTTCCTATTAAACAGCTTTTTATCCTTTTGTATTTACTTTTGAAACTAACATTGCTCTTACCAAACTCAAACCCACATCCTTCCCTTTGCCTTCCATTAATTCTCAAAATACACTGCTTTTTTTCCACATGACAGTAATCAATTTCTTAGCTGTTGCTTTCTACTGATCTTGACATCATCCTGTAAGCAGCTTGGGCTTAGCCAAGGGGTCATCCTGACACAAACCTTAAAACCTGAAAGATCTGCAATGTCCCTGGTGTTAGGTCTAAACCTGCCTGCTCATTAACTCAACATTAAACACAGATCACAGGTGTGATCTCCAGTTCAGCTCCACTGACATTTCTTCAGAGATATGTTTGGTCTTTCACTGCGTTGATGGTGTTTCAAGAAGGAATCACAAAGTTTGATCAGGCCTTTCAAGAGACCAGGACCAAATGTAACGCACAGATAGTTTAGGTCTGGGAAAGGGCAAATTCTCAGCTAGTCAGACAGCAGCCACGTTGTTATCAAACTCCTGCAAATGCTTCATTTAAAATCTAAGCCTTGAAACTCTGGTCTCCTTCATAGGGATCAAGAGGAGCCCAGGGACTGCACCTGGCCATCTGCCTCTCCAAAAACCTCTACAGAAATAATTAAGCAGAACAGGAGCTTCCCCCCAACGGGAATATTGTGTGTTCTCTGCACAATATTTGTTTCAGCCATGTGAGAAGGGAACAAGTAATTTTATTTTTACTAACACAAGGATTTTTGCTAGATGTGAATGATCGTGACTACCACCTGCTTTCACAAAAAAAGAAAAAAAAAAAACAAACTTCGAAACACCTAGCAGACAATAAAGTCTACCTGTCTTTTAAAAATCTTTCTTTCAGGCCTAACCCCTGCACCTCTATGCAGGTTTGCCATAATCCTTAGCCCTGCAATCTATTATTAAGGTGCTTTGTTAGCGGCTTGTGCTTTGCACAGCTTAAATTATTCAAATCCAAGCAACTAGGGCATTTTACCACCCTACATAACAGAGGTTTACAGCAAACATTGCTTTAAACAATTTCAGCATAATTCAGTCAGACAGTATTTCACCAGCTCAGGGTGAGCTTTTCCAGCCCTGTCCAGTAGGACTTGAAGCCACCAGGAACGTGGTGCCCTACCTGACTTCATGAAGGAGCAGCAGTAGGAGAGCTCACCTGCAGTGGCTGGCGGTGGAAAAACAGATTGCATCAGATCAGCTAAAATTTGAGTGAATTACAAAGGCAGGAAAAGAAGCCTTCCCACTCTATGTATGTGCTGCTCTGGAAGATCCAGTCCCCTGAATGATTCAGCAGCTGAAGGCAATGGAGCTACAGGTGCTTGGCATATCTGAAAAAACAGAGTTGATGAGGCAGCCGTGGCAGCGAGAGCAGAGTTTCACCCTGCTCCTGTTACTGACTGAACCAGCCTCTAGAGAAACCACAGTTAACTCTCATCTTGCTGGCAGTACAAGATAAACCATGGCTGTCAGGACACTTAACAAAACTTTCCCTGGCCTAGCAAATCATCACTTAAATGCATCTAACCAGGCAAAACCTTGAGGAAGGAAACTCTCCAGCCTTCAGCCATCTCTCTGAAAGCCGGTGGTTGTGATGGGGCAGCATTAACACCATGGCAGACAGAGACAAGGCCCAGGTTGCTCTCAGCCACATAGCAGGGGTCCCATGAAGCTGAAAAACCTCCTGCTTCAACTGGCTCTCTGGCAGGCAAAGCATCTGCTTACCGCACAGGATAGCCCCCAAAAACGCCACCTCCAGCCACGCTGCAGCAGCCCAACCTCAGCAGTTTGCTCACAGGATGCACAAGATGCTCTTCAATCTGGATCAGAATATTCTAATGCAGGTCTTGTCTCTCTCTGAAAGCCATAACACATTTTCAGTCTCCTGTTACACATCCTTGCATCACCGCATTTGTCTTCCAAAGTCTTTATACAGAAGGGAGAGGGGCTTTGCAATCAGCCTGCTGATTATACCCACAGCTGCTGAAAATGAGGCAAGGCCAGATGGCATCTCAGCAAACCTCCCGCAGCTGCCCACAGCCAAGGCAGCTGGAGCAGGGGAACACTCCCACCATCACCCTCGTGCACAACTGCAGAAAGAAGAAATACATTTTTCCCCATTAAAACCCCAATCTATCAAAAAAAAATAAAGTAACTAGAAAATTTTTTATTCAACTGCCAGAAAAACAAAATTACCCTGGAAGTTCAGTTGCATCATGAAATAAGTGCAGCAAAACCTAGATTAATGAGGAAATTCCAAAAGTGTGCGTCTGACATGTCCTTTGACCTCTCATGTGGTAGCCATGTGTGTTCATGGAGAGCACTTCTTTGTGATATTTGTATCTGTGAGCTTAATTTCCTAGCATCCTCTGAACTGCTAAGATTCTTGTCCTCTCCAGGCAACGTATATTGAAAATAGATGCAGTGCTAAGGCTCAGAACTGATAAACTGGTTATCTGTTTTGGCAAACACATGATGTCTGGCAAAGGAAAAAAGTCATTAATACAAAAAGTGAGGTGATATCAGAGGCTACCATGGAGCGCTGCGGTAGTGAAACGCTGGCCTCTGATTTCCCTCTACCCGAAACACGCAGCCCTGTCTTTGAACGTTACGGACACCGAGGTTCAGTTAGATGGTTGCCTGCCTGAACCAACCAGAAGAGAAATCTGTATCTGAAGCTTTCCGTAATTCTTAAGCGCCAGCTGAACACGAGGTGGGAACTGTCACTTTGATGATTTCACAGAAGATTTGGAAAGGCAATTCCTTAAAGGGTCACTGCCTTGTCTCTCAACACCTTTAGCTTCATTGCATCCAGCAGTTCTTCGGTTGCCGAGTCCATTCCCAGGACGCTTTTCATTACCTCCTTTTAGCCAGTCATGACTTTTATCCTTGCAACCTTAAGCCAATAGTCCCATATCCCTAAATAAACAGGGCCTTGAGACTTTGAAACTGTTCTTCCAGAGCCAGGAGGGTAGCAAGCACTCTAAAAAATTCCACTAGAGTTGTGCAGATTTTCTTCACTATTAGTTTTCAGGGTGTTTTATTTCTTTAAACACCTCTCACATTAAGAGGTTCTCTTAAACTTCTTAACACCCAGGAGCATTTACAGGACTTTCTCTGTGCTCACTTGGCTGGAAAATTGGTTGGGGCCCATCACAGAGAAAGAAATGTTCATTTCAGTCTGCAACGGGCTAAAAGCCACCATATTCTTTCAGCATGACAGTACAACGCTGAATGACATTCCTTGTCTTTGTCAGAAGCTAAGACTGCAAATGCAGCCAAAATGTTCATTTTCTTGAAAAGGAAAATCAGAAAAAAAAACTCCAGAGACGTGGTGACAAACTATCACAGTTTGTCCATCACTCTACAAGATCAGGCTTTTGTTCTCTTCTGACAGTCCATCTTTTCAATATACTGGTCTTTGCAAGTACCATGACATGCTGCTCTGGAGCATTAAAACAGCTTCTGCATTTCATCCCAGAGGTTTCAACATTCAAATGGCAAGGAGAGGGACTCTCATGCATGCAGATTAGTCAGCTCCAGCCAGCATGAGACCCAGGATATCTTGCAGCCTGGCTTTCCGAGCTGGGGTAATCTCATTGCTTGTGCATCTGACCCCGCAGAGCAACAACATACACAATTTATTCAGGAAAGGCCAATGTGTTCATTAATACTCAGCTACACAAGAGGTTTTTAAATCCATAGCTTTTACAAAACTACTTTCCATCTTGCTCTGGCTAGATGGTAAAAACAGATGCCCTGGATAGGTAGGTAGGTACCTAGTAAGAATAGTACTTTGCATCAAATGTGTGTAATGAGAAAGATTGTATTCCAGCAACAGGGAAATAATTAGCTCCCCTTGTGCCTGTCCACTATTAGATGCATCTGCTTTGAAAACAGCAATGCATCCATCTGTATTTTAGGACAATAAAAGCCCATACGTTGGTCTCAGTTTGTTAAATGAGCTCAAACCAATAATTTGCTGAGTGTTTTCCCTGAATGAGCATCAAGTGAATACCTTTGTGGGCTGAGTTAGACAAGAAGGAAGACAAATAGGTCAAATTTTTGTGCTTTCAGAATATCACACGTTTGCTTTTTTAATTAATGCCAAGCTATACACCTCTGTAACAAACCAGCAAGGAGGAAAATACTGCCCCATAAACTCTTTTCTCTGCGTTTACTAGTACCTGAAATGTGAGTACCACCTATAACAAGACAGAAAAATGGAGGGAGATCTAAATAAAGGGATTTCATGGTGGAAACCTAAAAAGTTAGAAGCCCATATCTTTTGGATAAATACTTCTGTAGATTCAGATGACGATTCACTCAATCTGGAAACACTTTCAGACACTAAAAGTGGAGTAGCATATCTGTGTAGGCATAGCATAGCTTGAGGACTAAAGTGATGAATAAGTTGAAATGTTAAGATACTATATTAAGAACATGTGCATCTATGACCAGCTGAAGAGAGTTCCAAAATTTTCAAATAATTGGTCTGTTTTAGCTGTATATTGCTAAGTTTCCCTATGAAGGCAATGCTTATTAGGAAGAAGGAAAATAAACCTATTTCCCAAGCAGCTCTCCTTAGGACATGAGCGCATCAGTGCAGATGTCACCCCCTCCCTCCAAGGCCATCACCCCGAAGCCAGCACAGCTGTGGGCAGCTGATAATTTAAGCACTTTCTCCTGGCGCTTGCAGGCTTCAGCTAATTCTTTTTATACACTGAAAGCGTGTGCATATAGAACAAGATTCTTTTTTCTGTGTGGAAAAATACAGTGCAGAAAAGAATGCCCAGGCTGGAGCGTGCCTGGCCGTGCATGCTGCTGCTCTGAGCTCTGCCTCCCGCACACAGAGCGCCCGTCCCCAAGGTGTCCCTCAGCCCACGCAGCTCTGGGCTGTGACAACCAGCTCCACACAGGCCAGCTCTTTCCCTGCTGCAAACTGGCACTTTTCCATCCACCTAATCAGAATTTTGCTAATTAGCACCAGCACAGGACCGATGGCTTTCTGCCGGAGATGTGAACATTTTTCTTGCACACTGGTCTGTGAAAATCTTCTGCTGGCAAGGGAATGGTCTTTGCTGATGCCGTAGAGCAGCCGTGTGCTGTGTTCTCGCGTTTGGAAAGAACTTTTCCGCGGTGTCTCGCTGTCCCGCTGGGACACGCTGTAGTGGGAGGCTGCCTGGCTGCAAAACGTAGTGATGTCAAACGGGACATGGTGACCTCGCGGGTCAGCTAGAAAAGCCTCTGACTTGCTGCCAGATGAGACAGGCTCTCCCAGTCCGCTGCGCAGAGCAGGCTCCCCATTGCAGGGAATATCAAGCATATGTGCAAAGTAATTAACAGCTACCATTTAACTCTGGAAACTAAATGAACACAGACAGAGCTGGAGCACACGAGCACCAAGAAACAACAAACCAGCTCTCATGGGCAGCGAAGAGCAGCACATTTCCCCCTCAGGCTGCATTCAGCCCTCCACACACGTGGAGCCCCGAGGAAGAACGTGCAACTCCCTCCTACCAACCTAACAAAATTTGTCATTGCTGTTTGCAATAAGCAGGGTCCATATGGTCCAGAGATGGAATCCCACTGCTGGATACAGCAAACGTGCTGTATGTGCTACATGCAGCATCAGCTCAAAAGGCTGAACACAGGAACACCTTGTAATGACAAAAGAAATATTTATTTATATAGCCAGTGATGTGACCAGAGTTACAGACAGCCAAAGGATAGAAACGATGCTGAAAATCTCTGTTACAGTCCCCTTTTTTTTCTTATACAAGGATAAAATGGAAATGCACTTCTAACTGGAGACAGAAGAAAAGCAAAATCAATAATGCCAGGAATCTTGAGCTTAATCTGAGTGACTCTGATTTGCATTTATTAATGATAGCATGTAGAAAAGCTCGTAAATTGTATTGAGTGAAAGCTCCATCAGATAGAGGGAAGGTAGACAATAATGGGCATGACTAATAGAATAGCTAATAGAATAAAAGTGGTATGGGGGCCCTATAAAATAACAGACTGATTTGTCTCCAGTGAAAAATGACATTCAGAGAATGGTAAAGGCACTTCCACTAATTAAAGGTGTTTCATCCCATCTCCCCTTTCAGATAAGCTTAGATTTGTAGCTATGACTACACTGGCATTAAGAAATGAAACAGTGGAAAACACACAGTACAACTATTTCAGTTGACCTGAAAATCCAGTGCTCCCATTTGCATCCACAGTCACTGCTGCTTTCAATGCTCTTCAATGTTAAAGCTACATTGCCTTCCACCTGGAGTTAAAACTCAGCAAGAAAGCCAGAGCAACGGGCATATTTTATTATTAGAGGTTACAGGCTTGTTTATGCAGCCAGTGAGAGCGTGTGTTGGCCTGGGAACACGCAGCCTTCCCCCAGGGTGGTACCTGGTGCCCCTTTCCCGGAGCGCACGTGGAGCTGGGCTCCAGGAGAGCAGCTCAACGCTGCGGCAGCCGGTACGAGCCACGGCCGGTACTGCCTGGATCTGCGATGGCACCACCGTCCTCAGCCTTTTCCATACTCCATTCCTTATCTCATTCCGCTACGACCCAATAGTAATCCAGCATCACATTTAATAATGGATAAGGCTGGCAGCAAGAAGCACAGAGCTAACAGGAAATTAGTCTCCTTTCATCCAAGGAGCAAGGACAAAGTGAGGGAGCAAATGTGACCTAAAGGGACAAAAAAAAGGACACCAACTTTTGCATTTGCTTTATGCAAAATTCCCTCAGGGCTTTTGATCCAGACACAAATCATTAGAGTCAGCAGAGGCTGCCAGGGTATCTGTTAGTAGCTATTCCATGCACACCTTTCCTAACCTGTGCAGGCAGTGCGCTGGTCCCTAGCATATACCGCAGCATCCACTTGAATTTACACTCATTGCTGTTATTCTCCAAGGGCCGTTCACAAATCCGGGAGTGACTTGGTGCTCAGAGGCATCAGGATGGGCAAATATTAGGAGCTGGTGGTAGCCGGAGGTCAACCTAGCATTCCCTTACAGAGAGCAAAGGCTCCCACAGCCAACGCAAACTGGTTTTGCGGGAGCTCTGCAGAAGGAATTGCCCTGCCCTTATGGAAAACTGCCTCCTTATTGGAGCTGTTGGTGGGGCTTGCAGAGCCAAGGGAGGAGATGGGGCTGGAGCAGGTTGCCTTGCAAAGTTCAAGCCCTGCTCTAACCATCTCTCCAACAGCAAACCAAGTGTTGCCTGCAGCCCACTCTTCCTGGTGGGTGTAAGTTGAAATACAGAAGTTCCATCTCCATGTGAGGAAGAACTCCTTTCCTGTGGGAGTGACAGAGCCCTGACACAGGCTGCCCAGAGAGACTGTGGAGTTTCCNTCCAAACCCGCCTGGATGCCACCCTGTGCCCCGTGCTCTGGGTGTCCCTGCTGGACCAGGGGGTTGGACTAGACGATCTCCAGAGCTCCCTTCCAACCTCAACCAGTCTGTGATTCTGTGTGGCACGGCCGCTTCCCAACTCATTGGCATGCGTCCTGACAGCATGACTTTGGCCGGGAGAAAGGCTGCTGATTAATGTGTCTTTACAGCAGCCCTTTCACCTCGCTAGGACATGTGGCTTGCAGAGTTAACTGCCCACTTCTAGTTTCCAAATGAAAGCTGTCAGCTATAAATGCTGCTGGTGCCATGAGGATGGTGTCTCCAGTCCTTGTTATAAACGGCAGAAAGGCTGGAAAATCAGACAAACTGAATTCTTTGTAAGCTCCTTCTGAAGTGTTTCTGCAGCCTACAGTCCAGAGCATCATTCTAGGCTTTAGACTTTCCTTCCCTCCTGCATCTGCACCCAGCACATGCTCAGCAGCTGTTTCCTTATCTTCCTACCAGTGCCAGCTCCTGGCACCAGGAAACGCAAATACAGCTTTTGGACTCTTAAGTTCACCATAGCATCCGAAAACCTGACTGCCTGGGAGTTGGTCTGGCAAGTGACCTGCANAAGGCTGGAAAATCAGACAAACTGAATTCTTTGTAAGCTCCTTCTGAAGTGTTTCTGCAGCCTACAGTCCAGAGCATCATTCTAGGCTTTAGACTTTCCTTCCCTCCTGCATCTGCACCCAGCACATGCTCAGCAGCTGTTTCCTTATCTTCCTACCAGTGCCAGCTCCTGGCACCAGGAAATGCAAATACAGCTTTTGGACTCTAAGTTCACCATAGCATCTGAAAACCTGACTGCCTGGGATTTGGTCTGGCAACTGACCTGCAAGATCACCTGGGGGGTTCTTAAACTGGTCAGGTACAGGTGGGAAAAAAGATTCGTTTAGTTCCTGGCAGTTTCTCACCGAGAGCCAGGTAGCATCTGTGAAAGGCAGCCGTTTGGCTTTGATCAACGCAAAAGGTTTGCTGAGCACAGATGGACTGAAACCAAAAACACTGTGAACACAACTGCTCGTATCCATATCCACCTATCCAAGATGCAGGATATAAGGACAGACAACTGGCCTCACAGCAAGACATGGACACATTTAGTACTGACAGGGGGCACAGCCCAAAAGGATTCGTGCTCTGGAATTGTCTCAGTTTCCTACCTGGAAGCCATAACCATTCCGAGGCTGTAAGGCTGACAAGCCTAACTTCTAGAACAACATAATGACCATTCACACACACAAACTCTCTAAAGCCCGTTTTAATCAGGACAGTGATGAGCCTAATTGAGCATACCAAGCACTTCCTCCTACCGGACACAGGTCTTAAACTGGCAACAGCAACAGCTGGACGTGTGTTGACACCAGGCTGTTTTTGAGGCTCTAATTGGCATCCTGTTAATGCTTCTCCCTTGCCGTCCCCACTTCCCCAGTTCTTCCACACTCCTGTTCTTTCATCTCTGTCTGTTTGAAGATTGTCAAGACAAGGAAATAGTTGCTTGCACTTCCATTTAGAAGTCGACTCGATACATTCATTTTTCCATTTATCTCCTTCTCTGCTTTCCGTGTCCTTTCTCAGTCTGAGCACACGCACTCCGTCTTCTAACCTGCTCCCACACAGCTCCCGTTCCCCTACCTTCCCTTTGCTGTACAGGATTTTACATCTCAATCATGTCCTCAATCTCCTATCTTCTAATGAATTCAAGTCTAATTTTCTTAACCTCTCCACACAGCTCTAAACCGCTGAGACCTCTTATCCTACCAGTTACTCTCTTCTGCACCTTTGCTAATTCATCAATACGCTTTCTGTAATAAGAACAAACCGCTAGAGGCAAAGGCCTCTTTTCTGGCAAGTGGAAAGAGATTTATTAGAAAGAACAGAAGAATGTTAATACCAGCCCCGTTTCCTCCCTCCGTCTGTGAGGGACAGACACAGACATCCATTTGCAGCCTGGAAAGTTCCCTGACAATCAGTTCTGAACTGGTGGCACTGCTTACTGCAAAATGGGAGCAGCTGATCCATAGGGGTTCAGCTTATTTCCTGATCTACTCATGGTGCACACAAGGCCTGTGCTTCCTTATACATAGGGTAATGGCAGAAATTGGATGCCTATTTCAATGAGCATTTCATTTGAAGGAACCTCAGCACTTCTGCAGAGCACACCTACCGCACAGGCTGGGGCAGAGGGAGTTTCCTTAACCTGCTTTACCAGTCAACTTCCATCTTGACACAGCGGGGCAAGCACTGGACTCCAAGGGTGAATTCTCAGACTCTGCATCCCTTTCTCAGCAACATCCTGCAAAAAAATCACAGGAGAGGCTGATCACAAGACAGGAAGGATAAGCAGCTTTACACCCGGGATGCCACCCGAGCAGCCTAGAGGTTTACCTGCCCCTAAACTAACTCCCCCAAGCAAAACCTGAACACAGCTTTGTGACGTGGGTTGCTATCCCCGCAAATGTTTTGCCTTGAGCTTCAGACTACTAGAAACCTTTTTTTTAATCAAGAGATGGATGGAAAGGGCAAAGCTCAAGCCCAGATCTGGGTGCTGAATCTTATCACAGTTGAGTACTGCTGGATCTGCTTTAGACCTTTACATGTTATAGACAACGAATACAGATGAGGATATAGTGTCAAGAACAAGGAGCCTTAGTTATTACATGGTAATGATATGAACAGAGAAAACACATATACTAAAGGCATTACAAGGTTATTTCCTTAATTTTTGTTTCTAGCTGTTGAAGTTAGGCCTCTTCAGTCAGGCTTGACAAAGATGATGAGCTTTACCTGGCACTTTTGCATTTGTTAATTCAGCCACTGAATTCTGCCCCTCTGATAAAATACCATTCAGAGTAAGGGAAAACTAGGGTGAATAGAGCTCTGCAGAAAAAAATGAAGGCCATATACTGCATTTACTTGGAGATACACAGTACACAGCCAGTACTCTGACTGGTAGGGCACTAGGAATTTGATTACTTGATACACAGTACACAGCCAGTACTCTGGTAGGGCACTAGGAATTCGATTACTTGGTTTGTCATTACCCAAAAGACCCAGGTGGTTTGTGGATCATATGGAATAAAAAAAAACCCAAGCCACCGAGTTGCTTTCAGCGCCTTCCACATTTCTGCTCAGGAGCTCTGCAGGGCAGAGAAAGCAAAACACTGAGGCCACGAAGCCCTGTGCACACCCTGAAGAGAAGTAACTCCGAAAACACAACGCAGCAGGAGTTCATTTCATTTCACCCACCCGGTTGAAACTGTTGGCCTTTTTCCTATCAAGCACTAAGCAGCCCCAACCATGCTTCGTGCAGCATCGTTTAGTGAAGTATCTTCCCTGGGAGAACACAGGGAGAGGAAATGCAACATGAGGGATTTCCCCACAGAGTAATCCAACCCATTACATTCATGAGATTTCTACATTTCATTTCGCCTGAAATAAAACAAAGCTTCTCTCCCTTTCTGAGTCTATGGAGTGAAAAAACAAATGTGCCTTTAACAAAGCTGCAAAAATTAGTCTCTTCTTATTAAATCATACTTAACAAATTATAGCAGTGACACAAGTTAATTGCAGAGTTATCTGGAGGATGGTGGAGTTATCATGAGTCACTCTGTAATGAGGAACAGAGCACAATTTCCAGCCGTTACCAAAGCTATCAAATTGGAGGAAATTCTCACTGCGAACAGACGAGCAGCTCTGCTTGCAGTGCTCGATCCGAGCGCTCTGTCCAGATCCCGGTTACACTGTCATTAATTCCAGGTACAACGGCGCTGAGAGAAGCTCCAGTCACACAGAGGCTTCACAGGGCTATAAAGACGAGCCCTGTTCAGAAATGTCACAGGATCAGTGGGTACAGCCTGAAGGACGGCTCTGACACAGGGAAGAGCAGAAGATGGAGGAAGCACTTTGTAGCACCAGGGCCCTGTTTATGTTCAGTCTGAATTGTTAACCCAGAAACTACAGCACGAAGCGACCACATCCCATTGCCAGTCTAGCCCTTGGGCCCCTTCCTGTCCTGATGGGACAAGAAATACGGCAATGCCACAACTCTGCTCTTGAGATGCCCACAGTCAATTACAGAAGGAAAATGATGGAGGAAAAAAAATAAGGCAGAAATTTAACAGAAGAACAGCAGCAGCAAATCACTGCCTACTGGTTATCAGAGACCTGGCAAACCTTCAGTCAGAAAGAATGGGAGAACTAGGGGTGGAAAATAAATACAAAACAAAAAAGCACTCATGTCTTGAAAGCAACTGGTGAAACTAGGTAAGCAGGAGACAGATGCTGTGAAGTGTTTGGAAACAGGACAAGAAAACGGAAATAAAAGCTGAGATTTTCTCATAGCTTGGTTTGGACAATCTGGAGGCTTCTCTGAAANAAATAAAAGCTGAGATTTTCTCATAGCTAAAGGATTTGGACAATCTGGAGGCTTCTCTGAACTTCCTACCCGAGCAGGATCAGAGGCACACAAACACCTGCACGCTAAGAAGGCTTTGGGTGATCATGATTACTGAATAAAGAAAAGAAATATGTACTGCCTAAGAATGCTAGGGCATTTACAGCTCCCTTTTAGGGACCTCANTGGACAATCTGGAGGCTTCTCTGAACTTCCTACCCGAGCAGGATCAGAGGCACACAAACACCTGCATGCTAAGAAGGCTTTGGGACCTCAAGTGCGGGTCTGCAGCCATTAGCAAACTAACACGAGGAAACAAGGAAATATTTAATCAGGTTTTAACTAGGCAAACTTCCATCCTCCTCAGAAGTATAGGGGTATCTAATACCTGCTCAGTGCAGTATTGCAGTTTCTTCAGAACCTCACAGCGCTTTCTGTCTGCAGTTTCTCTCGGTTAAGAGAGCTTTACTACTGACAAGAGGCCTCCACCAGGGTGGGGGTGCTAACACTACCTAAAAGATTTAATGCTGCTCTTCGGTAGCAGCCCACAGAGCATTCTGTGCAACTTCCTCGTTAAGATGCTTTACAATAAATCACTGCTAAACTGTAATTGCAATTTGCTTTTCAAGAACATCCATTTCTCAGAAGTCTATAAAAGTTCAGGATGAACACCAGCTAAGCCAAATTTTGCAGTTCAGCCCCTTTGTTTTTTGGATTTGAACCATCCCCAATTACCTTCCTTATATACCTTTGACATTTATGAGATCTATAGCCCATGTGTTCTGTGCCTGTTGGCAGGAGCACAGCATTATTCACAGTACCAGATACCACTTTCTGTAATAATTCATAGTGAGGGGAAGGTGCAAGAAGGCAGCGCGACCTACCTGCAAAGAAAACTAATGCATTCTCCTTTGCTGTACTACAAAATACACAATTTTTTCTCCCATGCACATCTAAAAAAAAGTATTACCTGCTTTGGGAGACAAAGGTCTCATTCTAAGCCGCATATAGGTACACAGAACAATCTCAAAGGTGTGAAAGGGAGGAAAAAAAATGATAATCATCTCTTTCTGCTTGATCTTATCATTTGCTATTGCAGCCAGGCATGCCTCCCCCGACCTCCTCCGGCCGCATTTTTGGGATCACAGCTCATTAACCCGGGCTTGTGTCTGCCTGCAGCGCCCAGCGTGTCACCGAGCGCCCTGGGTGCCCAGCACGGATTTCTCTGAGGAGGGAGGAGGCTTCTGGAAACCTATTTCCAGCCCGGATGAAGGCTCACAGGGAGATGATGTGCTCGTTTCTTTTTCACCAGGCAGATGCCCCTAGGAAGAGCCTCCCAGTGGGACCGGCTGCACGGCAGCCCTGGCCAGGAGCATCCCTGACTTCTGCCTCCGCCAACAGGGTCGTGCAGATTCCCTGGGAGAAATTAGGAACCCTCTGCCCTTGAGACTGGCTTCAGCACTGCCTATTAATGGACAAATCTTGATTTGCACTGTACCAGTGCAAATCCCTAGTACAGACATCTGGGCCATTTTCCCAGCATGAAAACAGGGAATGCTACCCTGGTGGAAAATTGCAGCTTGCAAAAGATAAATGCAGCTACGCGGGTAGTTGAAAAATGAGAACTGGATGGTAGATTCTTATTTTAAAAGGGGCTCTCTCGGGAACACTTCAGTGGAAAAAAGGACATCTGCCCTCTTTTCTATCAAATTCTTGCCATTCCTGAGTGTCAGAGAAGAAAGCTGCACAGGTTAGCAGCAGCAATACAGCATTTTAGAGATCTGAATACAGCTGCAGTGCACGCAAGGACAACAGGATCGAAAAAGTGACACTGAAAAAGAGAGTTAATTGGAACTGGATGGCATTTATAGAGAGCAGCTAATAACACGCTAGATAATCAACACAAGGTGAAATTCAGCACTCTCATTACAACATTCATTAATGGTGGCAATTTTCTCACTTTGCTCAATTTGGACAACAGAATCTAGTTTTGCCACTGTCACCTTCCAGTTCCGTGGTACTTAGGAATCAGTGCTGTGAACTTTTTGTTTCCAAAATACTACAGCGTGGTAAACCACACTCTTTTTTTTCCCTTCTTAATCTGTGCCTTAAAAAAAAAAAAAAACTCTAAGAAAAGCATCTACTGATACTTTAAGCTTATTTTCAGTACACAGTCTTTCCTGCTGATGCTTGTCATTTTAAAATGCATTTTTTATTTTCAAATTTAATTGTAAAAACGTTGCAGCAATAACAACTTTCAGGAGCCCCTGTCTGCAGAGAAAACGGCTCCTACTACACTGCAAACGCGTTATGGTTAACCTAGTTAGTCGTTTCAATAAAAGCTTGATTTCTGTCTTTATTGTCCCACTCCTTTGTGATTATTAAAGAACAAACCAAGGAATTCTGCCTTAAAAAAATAATAAAGAGGTTTTATCTTTTGGCACTGTCTTTCTGATTGCTAGAGAAATAAGCGCCGCAGAAACAATCTCATCATCCAGACTACACAGGTGCTTTCAAACGTGGCTCAGAGTAAAACGGGACGGCTAGTAATGCACAGCCGTGCGGCCAGTCATTACGGATGACCAAGCAAGCTGTGCTGAGGAGCACTGAACACTGAGGGACAAACACCACAATTCAATCAGCAAGGCTCTTGGCCCCTGCTCCATCCCAGATTTCCAACACTAACGAGATTCTCCCCCATCAGCCTCATCTTCATCAGCCACCAGGTTCACCCAACACCCCGGGCCAGTCGCAGGCTCCCTCGGGACATCTTCAGCATTCTTGGCTTCAGACGTGGGTCTGAGATTCCCAAATCCTGGATGCGGGGAGAGCACCAGGCCCTGCTGAGCCTCAAGGGAGGCTCATGGAGAGCCACCCTGCAGCTCGCCCAGCAGCACACCGAACCTCACGGAACACCTCAGCTCCGGAGCCTGCAAAGGGCAGAGGAGACGGCTCCTCTGGTCCCCGTGACGTGGCGGGGTTGAGCGTCCAGCACAGACCTCACCACTGCCAGGCCCAGTGCGATGGGCAGCAAAGGGACAACGTCAGTGGCAGGGCNCAAATCCTGGATGCGGGGAGAGCACCAGGCCCTGCTGAGCCTCAAGGGAGGCTCATGGAGAGCCACCCTGCAGCTCGCCCAGCACCACACCGAACCTCACGGAACACCTCAGCTCCGGAGCCTGCAAAGGGCAGAGGAGACGGCTCCTCTGGTCCCCGTGACGTGGCGGGGTTGAGCCGCGTCCAGCACAGACCTCACCACTGCTGGGCTCAGTGTGATGGGCAGCAAAGGGACAACATCCATGGCAGGGCAGGTGCTCCTGAACCAGCACCAGGTCAGGAGCGGATACGAGGAGAAATAATTTAGTATTCACATGAAAGCTGACCACAATAAAACAGAACTAATATGAGAGGCATCAATTGTAATTACGAGAAGGAAATTACTCCCAGGGACAGCAAGTTCTTAATTAACCACCACCACCAAAATAACACCATCATAAAACGCAAGGGAAAACCAAAGGGAAATCAGAAGTTAAGCCATATTTTCCCAGAGAGTTACTGTGAGCTTTATCTCTCATTCCAAACACCCTTACACATCATACACTCCCTAAAACTACTTTGGACCTAACTCTCCCCTGGAACAAATCTGCATTGTTACAGGGCTTCAAGGAGAAGTGTGAACCAAGGAGCTGACGCTGAAATTTAAGAGGGGCAGAAAACAGGCCCCCCTGCTGAGATCTTTTCCCTCATTAACCTTTCATGTGCCATTCCCTATTCCTGTAAATGCATGCATTATTGGAAGGTATTTGCCAAACAGTCCACATGACTCATTTCCAGACCTCAGGCAGTTCACTCCGGGATCCATTTCGGCAGCCTGTGACTCGGGACGTACCCTTCTGGCACATGTTTCTGCTGCCACTTCCCCACCAGAAACATTTTAGCAGGGGGAGGATGGCAGGCGATCCAGGCAGGCACATCTAGCACCCACTGCTGCAATCAGGAGCTGGGGAACGTTCCTCAAAGAAATTGGATACGAGATGAATTCCTAATAGCCTGCAAGCATCCTCAAATGGTGAGAGTGAATTATTCATGAACATAATTGAAAACAATGTGGTGAACTCTGTTGCACCTTCCAGTCAAAGCTAGAACCTGTTTTAAAAGCTCTGCTCTTCTACAGCCAGAAATCAGGGAATTAGTAAATGAACGACTGAGGAGATCTCATTCGTTATCAAAAAGGTAGGACTATTTTATGAAACCACTTCTCAGTTATTTTATTAACTGTATATTTTTCTGCATAATTTGACTCTTCCTCTAGGCCCCAAAACATCTTCCCAAGATAATCATGCCCTCATGTTCAAGAGGGCCAATCTCATTTCCTACTGCACTTGAAGTTTGGCCAATGGATTGGCGCTTTTCATTTGATATTTTCAACCAGTGCCAAATCTCCCCCAAGTCAGTCACTAGATCTTTGTTAGCCTTTCTCTTGCAAATAATCCCAAAATCAAGCAAAACCACATAGGAAAATATCAAATATTCATGTCTCCACCAATATAATTTTTACTCTCTGTTAGGCTGGAGCAGATTTTACAAGCCGTAGTGGAGGTCATTATGTGATGTCAGGGTATTTCAAGCACATTTATATAGTTATATATGCACATTCATCCTAAAAGACACAGTTGAACAGCAGAATAATGGACTGAAACTGACAGCCATTCTCAGACAACAAGGGTCTAACTGCAGAATGGGAACTCTGCATCCCTCTGGGAAAGCAGCTTCAGTTAAAGCTTAGAGTACAAAAGCAATTCTTACACCCCTGTACAGCTTCTCATGTTCACCAACCCGAATGTTCTAACAGTTACCAGAATGAGCCATATTCCTCATGAATCAAAATTTGCTCGTGTTCTTTCAAAAAGGGAGCAGGAAACTGCACAGGCCTGCCTTTGACTACCACCCACCAGAGATGGAGTTACTTAAAGGAAAACTTTCTACAGCTCCTGCCCTCTACACATTAGCCTGGATGCAATATCTTGGAGACTGCTATTTGGCCTGAATCTTTGCAGCAAAGTCAGCCTGGGGCATATTGCAGTGAAAATAATTAAAATTTCCAAGCAGCAATAAATAGCTCCAGCACAGGCCTGAGAAATTATCAGGCAACCTCTGCTCTATGTCCTAGCATTGATAATTACTGAGACTTCAGGAGGAACATTGCTTTTCAAACCATTGCTAATGCATCTCAGGAATCGTAAGCCCATCCACCTGCATTTTGATGTAAGATCTTTCCCAAACACTTGAGACACCACTGTAAATTTCTCTTGCTGGTCAACAATTAGTCCAATGTAATTTGGATGGAGATCAAATATTCAAGGACAGACTGGATTAGATTTCTGGAGAGGTCTTCATTTCTTTTAAATACCCCTTGCAAACAAACCTTCCACCTTTCGCACTCATTTTTCACGGAGGAAAGATTTCATAATACAAAACAGTGAGCCGAGGCCGTGTGTGACCCTAGTATTTACCCAAATTCTTTTATTTAGTTAAGACTGTTCACCTTCCAGCCCATCCAAGTTACTGAAATTTGATGGATTACAATCTAGTGGGCAGAATGGGATTTACTGAAAGTACAACAGTAATTCAAGCATGTCAAGGAATAGCCATAGGATGCTAAACAGCACTGACAGTTGAAGGTCTCTGCGCTTGTCATTTCAGACACTTTGCACAGATACTGCTCAGAATTTGGAAAACTTGACAGATAGAGAATAACAACTGGCTGCAAATGTCCCAGTGCTGCAGATGAGAGGCTTTGACAAATCAGTCCGAACTGTCTTAAAGTGGACTGACTCGTTTCTATGATCTTTAGGACAACATAAGCTTGGGCTGTGCATCCTGAAACAGAATAGGGAATCCATATGAAATAGGTTCCCAAGGGGACTGAATGGTTTAGACACTAGGACTTACCACTTTTCCCCAGCTAACTCCAACTTCCAAACTGTGCCTGGGGCTGAGTTCAGATAAAAGTTGTTTCTTCGGTACCGAAAGATCGCTTGATGGCTATTGAAAAGCCTAATTCAAAAGAGCCTGTGCCCAGCGTCTGCCATCCACTTCAGCTCTTCATAACCCTGTAAGAGTGGCTGGGTACAGGAGATTACAGGGCCATGTCAGGGTGTGTGGAATAGACTTTATAGAAAAATGCCTGCTTTTGTGGGTACCTATATTCAGCTGACACTAGTAAATAAACTCCCTTACAGGTATTCACAAGGCAAAACCTCCCATCTCAGTGTGAACCACCTGCTCTCCTTGACGCACTGCTTTCAGATCCACGATGAATTGCTGATTCTTGTTTCTTGCAAAAGGGAGTTTAGAAGACAAGGCTTTCTAAAACTGCTAATAAAAGAGAAACAGCAGTAAAGTGTGTTTGGGTATTTTCCATCTTGAGATCTCTCTCTCTTTTTTTTTTATACAAAAATCAAGGATCAAATCACATTATACCTATCTTTGTGTTGGCCCTCAGGGCAAAAAAGATCACAGAGAAATAACAGCACCCAGTCATGATCACATGTGCTTCTACCACTGCTAATGGCAGGACATGAGGGTTGTGCAGAATAGCAGTTAACACACCTAGCTTCGCCTTGACAAGCTTCCAGTAGCAGAATATGGTTATAACTTCCAAAATAAGAGCAGACATCCCTAATACTTGGCTGTCAGGAAGCATGGTTAAAAAGCCTTGTGTGGAATCAAAGCACCTCCAGGTTCAGTCTTCAGAAGTACTAACTTCCTCCTCATTAGAGTAAACTAGTTCTGCATGTGACTGCAAAGCTTCAGTGTCAGGAAGCATCAGATAAAAAAAAGGGAAAAATAAAAGCCACATCATAAACTATATTCAACAGGGAAAGCTGTGCTTTGTGAAAGGGAATCATTTTTGATGGTTAAACATTATTTTAGGTGAAGGGCTACATTAATCTTACACAGGGTGCATGATGAATGGTGGAGCTGATGCTACAGCTGGCCAGTGGGAACAGCAGGAGGACAGCAGTGTCATTCGGTAGCAATGTTATCTCCTGATCTATGTACATTTTACATCCTGGCAAATGAATCTTAATGTTCCATAGGATATGAAAACAAATGAAGAAAGTGCCAGGGCTGGAGGTTTGTGAAGAGCAGGGAATTACCAGACTATACCAAGCCTAAAGACACAGAAGGCGAGAAAGAAGCACAGACGTCGCTGGGCTAGAGGAAGCCGCCTTTTAAAGGCAAATTGAAGTTTGGAGTAAACTTCTGGCGGCAGAAAATAAACTGAGTAGCACAGCTGTTGCTCAGTAAACACACAGACACAACTGCCACGCGATACATTATCACTTATAATACAACAGTGCCAATTTAGATGGAGAATCTGCTGAAATCGGATTCAGAAGATAAGCACTAAAGAGCTCCACAGTGAAAGACTGACCCAGATAAGGAGAAAACAGCTGTCAAGTGACCCTTCCTACCTCATGCTGAGAATGAGGGGCATTGCTGCTAACTGTCAATAGGGAGGGAAAAACAAAAAAACAACAGGAAAAAGGACAAAAAACCCACAGAGACACTTCAGTCGCTGTCACAGGTTCTGCATGGGGACATTCTGGTTTCGGTTGTGCAAGATCCCATCCCTTGTTTGATTTCATCTGCTCTTGGCTGGACGGAGAAGCCTACAAAATGCTCGGCATACAGGAGCGCAGGCCTTCAAAGTGCAGCTTCCATCTGGCTCTGCAAGAACAAGACTTTTCTGTTCAGGGTGACTAGGGCTTCCCAGAAATATTTTTCTTTCATTTTTCCCAGAGAAAAAAATTGCTTTTCAACAAAAATGTTTTCAGTTTCCTCTGTGGGGGAGGAAACCCGTGCCTATCACTAGCAAAGAATTCCTACAACCCAGGGCTGCACTATCAAGGAAGCCACAGAAAGCTTTTTAGGGTAATACTGTACTACTAAAGCCTTGCAGCATGCTGAGCAGGCATCTATTACCACTGAGAGGTTTGTTCCCTGGAAAGGGGGCAATCCTACTGCTGGCAATTCGACTCCTACATCTGAGCATCTTCTGGTAAAGCAGCTACAATGCAGAAGGCAAAATTATGTTTGTTTCGAGCAAATATCAAGACAGACAGACAGACGGACAGAAAGAGGGAAGGAAGGAAAGAAAGAAAGAAACTTTCAGCCCAGTTGCAATCTATTTAACTTGAAGACTTCCTCCATGGCATTGCTGGCCATGGAGACTGCTGCCAGTGCCTATTTCTACTCCTACAAATCTCAAGGCAGAAGAGACCTCAGCCAATTGACTTGCTTTTTTCTTACCTTACTTATATCAACTTGATCCTCACTCCCACCACATCTAGGGCGCTATTCCCTTCGAGCTCAAATCCTCAGGTATAATTTTGATGGCACTTTATCAATAGCTATTAACTTGCTTTACACATTTCCAAGCCTCTGACTCTTGAGCAGCAGGATTCATCCATTTCTTGCCCCATACAGCAACAGTCTGTGACACTTTGCCAAGGCTTCATCAGCCCCCAGCTCCATGACTTCACCCCTCTTGAGCTGAGCCCTTTAAGAGCTGCTGATTGTGCCTACAGAGCTCTTGGCACATGCCCAAATTTCTTCTTTACAGTGTTAAAATCTGTCCAGCTGCCAACTCTCCTTTCCACACACACATAAATAAATGAGTTGCTAAGAGCATTTTCAGCCTGTTATCACTGTATCGGGTGTTCCACATAAAGCTGGAGCAGCTACGCCTCACGCTCCCTTATTTAATATGTCTCAGTGCCAACCAGTATCTAATGGACATAATGATTGAATACTGACATGCATATTTTTCCAACCCAGTTCTCCTTTGGCAATAATGCCTGACCAAGATTGATGAGTCTAATACCAAAGCAGGCAGATTGTTTGTTTCTTCCATAGGATTCATTTTTCAAAATAGCCTCAGATTCCCCCTTCCTTCCCCAAAGGAAAAGAGAGAATGGAAAATTGTGATGACTGCGGAGATACCTATATGAGTTCAGTTGCGGTTTCCCCAGGCCACCAAACACAAAGATCATATTCACCAGCTAATGCACTAGCTTGGTTTACCCTAGTGTAATTTAAATGGTCTATCACAGTGACGCGCACAGCTCCCCTGGAGAGGGGTGCAGTTACTCGGGTGGAACAAGACCAGGGCAGATCTGCTCCCATCCCAAAAGCCACATTTCACACTTACTTGTAAAGAGCCCACACAAGATCCAGGGCACTTCTCAAGAACAAGAGGGTTGGCACGGCAAGCGAACAGAACAAAATCTCCACGGGCAATACAGGGTTCTCCTTTTTACACTGTAGGAGCAGGCAGAAGATCCCAAGGAGCCATTTTACAGCAAAGAGCAAAACCACAGTGTATGCAACTTAAAAATAAGCCAGAGTCTGTCTTGCCTAAGGAGAATCCACTGGGAGGCAAAGTTTACCCTCGTGTGCTACAGCAGGCAGTTATCTAGAAAAAGCACAGAGGAAATGGGAGTAAACTCTACAATACTAACTTGATGACACCCTTTGCTCTCTAAGGGAAACCTAGCAATACTGTGTTCATAGATCAACTCTCCGGTGTGTCTTCATCAAGAAGAGTTTGGATCTCGCCTTAGTCTTCTGTTGTATCACTTCAATCTCTACACACTTTCTCAAGAGAAGCATTTACATCTTGGGGTTAATTTCAAAAACGAAGAGTCAGGTCTTGTTTCCTTCCTAACAGATCCTTGGAAGGGAGATGCTCAAGGGTGGGCCCAGGCACCTTGCTGCCCTTCCTGAGCTCTCGAATCTGCTTTCATGTCCCACTGATGTGACAACCGACTCGCTGTGGTCACCAAGCTGAAAGGACACAAAGCAGGTTTGTCCTCCAAGAGCTTCTGCATGCTGCGCAGGGAGGCTCACAAACCAGATGCCTCTTTCTCAGCTCCAGCCAAGAGCACCAGCGCTGCAAATAGCACATGCGGAGGCAGTTTCTTTGGAGCCATAAGCAGAAATAGCTTCTCTTCCAAACTGCCTGAGCCCCATTTATATGAGATCCTATGAAGCAGCAGCACATGTACTTCAGAGCCAAAGACAAAAAGCAATTGTAGAGATGAGTCCCTAGAGGGCTCATTGCTCTTCTTTAGTCTAGAGAACTTCTTACTAGTCTATTATACTGCTCCTAATTTGAAATGACGTGTGATAAATAGGAAAGGTTAAGTAGGACTGAGCAGCAGCACATTTTACACTGAATTAGGTAGAGATAAACAGAAGCCAGTAGCTGTATTCTTTGGTAGATCTATATTACGCTGTTCACATATTCTTGCAAATTCTGTCCTGTATGAAGCATCACCACACTCATGCGCCTGACAAAGCTCCCAAAATGCCACGGAGGAGCCCATCTTCAGATTAAGATGTGTTTTAGATTTGAAGAGACAAGCAGTAGATTTCAGTCATTCCTGATGACCTTGAGCTGTGATTCTCAGCCAGGTGCCCCGATGCCACTCAGGCACCTTCCATTCAACCCATTGACTCTGTCCCCTCTCCTTGTTTCAGCTTCCCCTAGGGCATCAGCAGTGCTGCAGAGAAGTCTTTGAACAGCTCCGAATCCTGAAGTCAAATGTTACAGACGAGACACAGCCAAATTATCAAGTATAGATTGAGTAGCAAGGACCTTTGCTGAATATCATGTAGAAGAAATGAATGGTTATTGGAATGGTTATTCCTCTAATACCTGAACCTCTCTCAGATGTTTTTTACTTGCTTCCCACTTTGTTGGGAGGTTTCTCTCAGAGCAGAACTGTCTGATCACAGGTGGGTGAGCCAAGAACAAGTGGTCACTCCCACTTCCAATTTCTAATGTCAAAAATGAACAAGTGACCATTAAAAAAAGCTTGCAGGAATACTATTTTCCAGAATATTACAATTTGATTATTACTGTCACCGCTCTCATGATATTTCCAGGAAATGGTCTGAATAAATACAAAAATTAAATAAATAAATGATAATAATAAATAAATATAAATAAATACACAAACAGAGCAAGAGGGAAGGAGGGAGGGAGACAGACTGGTTTCCTTGCTTCTCAGCACAGCAAGGCAAACACTAGCTCAAGCTCAAGATTGAAAGGAATGCAGATACAGATTTAAAAATCTTCATTATTTCACCCTTCTGTCATAGATGCCTGGTGGTAAGTCTGCCCATGGTTCTGGAAAACAACGCTTGGGACTTTTTAAATTTTCATTACATTTTTTCCCACTCAATTCCCATTGCTATTTTTTTCAAGAGTCTAAGTTTTATTTTTGTGAACTCTGAATGGTATTTTCATCCGCTGCATGTTTTGTTTTGTTTTCTTGTTTTTTTTTTCTTGTTTTTAATTATTATTCTCTTTTCTAGATAGATTATTTGTACCTGTGAGATTCTGTTTTTAGTTCTGCCTGAGACAGAAAAAAAACTACCCCAAGGAAAGCAAAAGGCATTTCTTTTGCATTGTGATAAAAGACAAGCACAAAACACCACAGCTTGAGAGTTTCATATACCATCAACTTCAGCTAGTTCTTAATAATTCATGGGTACAACACATGCCGAGGGCAGAAAAGAGATTAGCCACTTTAATAGCTCCAATTTTTAATTTGTAACCTGGATCAGACAGACCTTTGCCTGGAAGTGCTCCTGCTTCTAGTCTGGAGTGGGACTAGGAATTTGTTTCTATCCAAGGGTTACTGCCCACACCATAAATGGCCCCATAAGCCTGATCAGTATCCAGGGATTTGATAAAAATGTAATTGTGGTACAGGGCCAGAGAGGGACTCCCAAGCTGCTCAAGACAGTGACTTGAGTACAGTCCTGTAGTGCTCCAATCAAGAATAAATGCACAAAAGAGAAAAAGATCGAATTTATTTTTATCATCTTAGGTAAAGGTAGGGAAGCAGAACTACTAGACATGAGCACAATGTTTTGAGCACTAATTTGTTGTTGGATAACAAAGGCCCTGCACAATCACACAATATATCAAACTTACTGAATCCCTAACAACCCCCCTTCAATAGAGGAAGATTGTGCCAGCATAAATACAATCAGATGGAAGAGTCTCTCCAAAAGACAGTTACCTAGCAATACTGGGCAGAAATTTGAGGCTCCAAATCATTTGGGCCCTAACTTCCTTTTGGAAATATACATCCATAAAACCCAAATTGCTGCTCAGCCCACCTAAGCTATCAGTAATTGTCTTATATCTTAGAAATGTCTCAACAGAGGTAGGTCTTGAGAATACAACTGCATAAAATGAGACATTCTCATTAAAAAACTGTTTCAGATTTAGAATCACCTGCAAGATTGCTGCAAGACAGCACAATTTCAGGGTCCTCTATCTCCAGATCCTGAGAGATGCCTCACTTTTAACTCATAAAATAATCCTCTGATAAATGTCAGTCCACGTCCAATCTGACTCAACAGACTACTCCATGCGATACGGCAGCTGGTGATGCATCTCTGGGAACTGTAACTCACCAGATAACTGGTTTCACTGAGGTCCTTTGAAGTGGTGTTACTATTCTTGGGATATTTTCTAAAAGCTCTTGTTAAATGATCCACATCCTCCACTGCAGCTAAACAATAATTGATTTTTCTGTTCTTTCGAAGCACTGTCCCATCGCCAACATATATTTCTTATTTAAGTTCCTGGAGCATTTTGTTGCCTCTCTAGCTTAATCTCTCCTTTCCATAAACTTGGTTTATGAGCCTCCCCATCTGTGCGAGGTGCCTGTGCACGTTCTGGACATGTATCTCTATATACAGCTGTGCAAAGACAAGGTGAATGCTTGTCTGCTACACAGCCTTGCACACACCAGGAGATGCTGTGACAGTGCTATTAAATACTGCTGCACGTCTGCTTCATGCCAAACCTGCTCCACGTTTAACATTTGTGACCACAACGAACTATATATTGGACATCCGAGCTTCTTACTGAACCATAGCCTACAAAATACATATCTCCCTGGTGTTGCACAGACTGTTTAAGGATTGGAAGCTCTTTTTGTATATTAATACTCCATCTTTGACCAATTACCACTCTGAGATTTTATACTGATAGTAAAATAGGCAATTAGCATCACATTCCTCTCTATTTGTGCACCAGTTAAAAGGTAACATCAAAATGTGGCAGAAGGAGGAGTCTTATTGCACAGTCCAATCCTCTTGGTTAATTTTAGTACCTCATGGACACTCACTTTGCACAGTTAAAGATCAGCTCAAAATGGGTTTATGTGGAATAAAGCAGATCCTCCCTCCTACCCCTTCAAGAAATCACCAATGTGTCCACAGCCCTAACGGGGAGCAGCACGTTGACGTGCCCTGGCACCTGCCCGAGTCAGCAAACTCCAAAATCAAAACTCCAAAATCACTCCCCTACCGCGTCCTGCCATGCACGTTGGACATGAACCCAGCAGCTGGAAGACTTTCACCTGGTTTGGAGAGCCGCAAATTCTCCTTCTGTGAGTTCCCCAAACAACATGTTTGTCTAGGAAATAAAATTTCCCCTTCCTTGCCAATGAAATACCACTCAGAAGTGCCGGCAAATATTGCCTCTACCTAAGGGAGAAACGCTCAGCAGCTGCCCTGAGCCTGCCCTCTCACACTCGCACTTCACGGGACCAGAGCACGTTAAATCTAAAGTGAACGTCAGTGAAAAGACCTTATCTTAGCAAGAGCATTTGTCAAATGGCCCCCTCCAGCACCGAGACTGGACCATGAAATACAGCAGGACGCTGCAGTGCTCGAGTCGCTAGTTAGGTTCACGTATTCTGCACTCCAGAACACTGTATTTACCAGCCCTAGAAAAGCCAAGAGCTAGTCTGTGCTTGGAACTGAAAGCAAGTGTTAGGAAAAGGTTTCTGGAACCACCAGTGCTTACTATTTTTTTTTCCTTTCTTTTTTTTTAAGTTAACAAATACTTTATGATGAGGTAGGAAAAGTTCTTCCAACAGCAGTGCTATGGGGCATGTTTTCCAGGTACCTTATGCCACAGCAAAGGCCGGGCTGGAGGNCCAGCCCTAGAAAAGCCAAGAGCTAGTCTGTGCTTGGAACTGAAAGCAAGTGTTAGGAAAAGGTTTTTGGAACCACCAGTGCTTACTAACTTTTTTTTTTTCCTTTTTTTTAAGTTGACAACTACCTTAAGATAAAGTAGGAAAAGTTCTTCGAACAGCAGTGCTATGGGACACGTTTTCCAGGTACCTTCTGCCACAGCAAAGGCCAGGCTGGAGGCACCTCGGGTGAGGAACTTCCTGCACGCTGGGGTGACATGGGGACACCTGTCCCCGTAGACAGGGGCTGCAGAAGAGCAGCTCAGGGCGCGAAACCTGCGAAAACCAGGACGCAGACGGGTGAGGGAGCGAAGACCAAAGAACTGAAAGGGTTGTTTTGCTGTTTGGTTTTGTTGTTGTTGTTGCTGTTTTTTTAAACACACTAAATAGAAAGTCTAAAGACTACAGCTTGCATAATTTAACATGTCTGTAAACATGGAACATGCATAATTAACATTAAACAACATGCTAATCACCTCATAATGTGATCACAGGGGCAACCTACCCTCAGCTTATGTATAAGTAACAAGACGGAAACCCGCTGAGCTCTGTATAATAGTTTTTTTTTTCCTCTTACATTTGTGTCTCAGCGTGATGGTAAGCCGCAGCTTAGGCAGGAAGCCTAATGTATTATTTATGCTCCGCTTTGCACCGAAATGCTTTTCTCTACTTTATATAAGTATATATATTACTCCTTCAAATACCATGACTGATTCCGTCAGGTCACTTTTGGAATAAGCTCCCTGCTACCAGTTAGAAAAGGGACGGAGCTCCCGCAGTGAAGGTTAGTACTGGGCTCAGGGATCCGTTTGCCAGGGCAGGGTGCCTAACGCGCTGGTCCCAGGCCCCTCCACGCTCACGTAGCTGCTTGGGACACGTTAACGGAGGGCTGAAGAGTTACACAAGCACCGCAGCCAGGGCACGTGGCAAGAGGTGCCTGCACTCACGACCTGTCATCTCTTACCCGTGCCACCTTCAGGACATCATCGCATCCACCAGGGAGTAAACACGGCCAAGACGATAAATGCCCAGCGCTGTCACTGCCCCTAACACCAAAAGGAGGAGTCCTCCTTTCCAGTAACTACAATTGGAGACTGCAGGAGACACAGGGCAAACTGCGTGGAAATAGTCTCCCTGGCGCAAATTATCCCATGGTGCTGCCCCAGATGTTGATATGGTAACAAAAAGAAAAACACAACCCAATCAGTTCTGTTACAAATAAAGATGCCAGCGGTGGCATCCACAGAGCTGGAGGAGAGCATGAAAGTCTGCACGTACCTCTTATATGGAAGAAAGGAGGGAGCAGAAGACGGAAACTATTCTCTTGTGGTTTCAGTGTCATGTCAAAGTAATACAGAGAGATATTAATAGGAAAGAAAAAATAAGGGAAAGCATCGAGGAAAGCAAGCAAACAAACAAACCAAAAACAGAGAGCAGGGATAACAGAGGGAGAGCAACAGGCAAGCCCTGCTCCTGCAGGGCACACAAGCAGATGTTCCAGGGCAATGCAGAAAGCCACGAGCACGGGGTGGTGAAACCAGGGGCAGAGCTCCTGTCAACTCCAGGAGGAACATGATCACATTTCGAAGAAAATTTAACATGAATTTTATCATGTTTCTTTCTCCCAAGGCAAGACAGACTGACCTGGACTAACAGGACTGACAGAAAACCTCAGTGTTGCATCTGAAAGTAGCTTCCATCTAGCTAACACACGAGGTCTGACTTTTGTCTCATCAGAGATCTGCCTTTAATTAAAACCAATTTTAGATAATTTACTTGGCATTTCATTAAATGCATGCTGAGTTAGACCAGGGCACTACCAGTGCAATTTAATATATCTAGGACATATGCTGAGAAGCTAAGGTCATAACAGCACATTTGTGTTTCTTTCTTCTTTTGGGGGGATCTTCTATTTAAAGATAACGCACCAAATAATATTTAACCTTGCTGTGGGTGGGTCAGCTCCCTCCCCTGGAACATGTTAGCCAGAACACTAAGAGCCTACAAATAGCCACAGACAGATGCGAGTCATTCATTTTAATGTTCTAGAGACACTTCACCAATGACACTTGAAGAGCTGGACATGAGTTTTGGCATGTCCCCACGTTCGGGTTCTGAGCTGAATGAGGGGGTAAATATTTAAGGATGGAGATAAAGGGAAAAAGAAGAGAACAAGGCAAAATGAGAAGCAAAAGACTATGAAACCAGAGAACTGCCTACAAGCCCAAAAGGCAGCACACATCCTAGCAAGGAGGAGCTGTACAGAAGACAAGGTGCTTTTCTGTCCCTGAAGGTGTAACTGCTCCCTGGGGTGACGGCTGTCCTAGCTGGAAAAGTTAATCCTGCAAAACTACCTCCAGCCTCACTCACTGAAAAGTGGGGTTTTACTCAGTTTAATCCTCCTGTGGCAAAACATTAAATGATAGAGGAGAAAAAAAAAAAATCATAGTTTTAAATGAGATGTGCCAAGTCAAGCTACCATTAGAGAAATCAGCAAAACAAAAGGCTTTAACTGCCGAGAACACGGCTCAGGACGTGGCTGAGCCTCTTTATCCATCTGGGTCAGCTCTGGGAAGCAGGATGCTCCATGCGAGCCCAAAACTGCCTCCACTTGCAGCGCACAGGCGAGCAGCAACGCGTGATCAGGGAGAGCAGGAAAAGCAGTGTCCTCGCGCTGCAGAGCAGCCCTCTCCGTTTACAAGGCTGTGAAGGAAACAAGAGCGTGCGTGCGCATGTGAGAGAGATGGATTACGCAGAGGGAAATCGGTGCGAGAGTTACACTGCTGGGAAAGAATCTCATCTCTAAGCCAGATGGAGTCGAGTTTGTTTACGCGTCTGAACTGTGATACCCACTCGGTCCATCTGGCCAGCGCTGAAGGGAAGTCCTTGCAGCAGCTACTCGGGAGGCACCGTTCCGCTGGAGCTTGCACTTCTTCCTTCCACATTTATCAGCGGGTTTTCTAGACTAGTGCTGAGGATGCCATGCAGAGAAAGCACTGAGCTGTGAAACTCAGCACTCTCTTCCTAATCAATAGCAATAATTTCTTTTAAAAAATCTCTTGGGCAAACCTTGCCAAATGTGTGCACGGGGATCTCTGCAAAGTCAAGTCCTGAATCTCCCTTCCATGAAAGATTCTTTCCAACCTGTTTACAACTTACCGGTGCCTTACAGTGACTGGTATTGCATTAACATTCATACCAAAAGCCCTTTACCCTTGGGGCTTAGAGAGATCTTAAAGCAAAAAACAGTTCAGAAAAACATTTCTGTTGATTTTTCTTTCCCCTGCATGGTTAAGACATCCTGGCTATAACCATGGTGATGTTCAAGAGGGACACATGAAGCTCGACATTATGTCACCCAGTACCCATGGTCTGTAAGACACCATGTTCATGGGCACAGTTAACCACTGGGCAAGCAGAAGACACCTCCGTGTCACTGCTGCAATGAGCTGCTGACGTGTAGCAGTGACCGGGGGGACAGCAGGACCTTGGTTTGAACGTCCTCTCAGAACAGGATGATGGAGGGCTCACAGCCATAAAAGAGCTGTGCACTAAAAGCCACCCGCATTAATATTTGTAAAGACACGCGGTGATGGGTAGCACAGAGCTGAGCGAAGATATGCAAGCTCTTTGCAGCTGACATTCAGCTCAGCTTGGCCACAATAATTTTAAGTAGATTTAGCATTTGGAAGGAAACACACTAAAGCATGCACAGGCTCCTCAGTCCAGTTATGGAGTTTTGCATCAGAATAGGATTTCACCTCATATAAGCACACATTATAGAAGCTTGCTGAGACCCTACAAATGCTTCTAGGATAGGCAAACCTTTGCTAATGGATGAGGAATTGAACCAAGATCTAGCAGAGCTAGTAATCACATGCCTGAGGAACAGATGATAGACCTTGTTGGGGTACAATCCCTCGCCCCCCTGGCAGATTAGCAGCAGGGGAGCTACATTTTTTCATACACAACTGTCCTCCTCCTTGCCCTCCACCAGGAAACAACACACTCTGAATACACATTACTGAATAAGGCTCTTCCAGAGGATCTAAAAATCACAGTAGAATTCCACAGAGATGCTTCATGAATTCCAAGGCCTTTGATGTATTCACCAGGGAACGATGAAGGGACTCAAGAAGACAGTGTTATGGTTGGGAGCCTCAACACGTTGGGTTTCAGGGAAGCTCTGCCCGCCTGCAAGCTCCCAGAGGAGCACAGTTCTTTGAATGCCAACCTCCCTCCCACAAAAAGTGAAACAGCTCTGCTGCTTTCCTGGACAGCCACGTAAAGAATTAAGCTGTTTATCTAAAAGGAACCTAGAGGATTACAAAAGATTAGATGTCAAGCTAATAGCCCACAAAGGCCAAAAAAAATAAGACCTTCCCCAATCACTTTTCTGAAAATGAAGTCTCCAGAACATGTGTAGATCACAGGCTCTCCACTGCCTTCAAATAGGCAGTGCACTGGAAGGGGAGGCCCTTGGAATGTTTGCAGAAGAGCACCTNTGGAAGGGGAGGCCCTTGGAATGTTTGCGGAAGAGCACCTTGAAAAGAAAAAAAAAAAAGGTTTTATTCAGAATAGGAGAGAAGGGGCCATCAAAACCATATCCAGGTTTTTCCTTCAGTTACCACCAGAACTAGCAGATTTTGAGCTCACACTCCCTAACTTACATTAGAGACTTAAAAAAAAAAAAAAAAAAAGGTACAGCTGATTTTTACCCACAAATCCACAGCTCATATCCATAATTAATGACCAGAACTGAAACATGGGAAGTTGTCAACATGGTCCAATCCTGCAGTGAGCAGGGAATAGTTCTGAGCCGTGTTCAGCACAGAGCACTCAATGTTATTTCAAACAAAAGTGCCATAGCTCTCCTGGAATAATAACAACAACAAACTCTAAGTAAATGCACCCCACTAATAGCACAATTTCATTAGCCTTGAGTCACTTCTGAAATTATGAAGGCTTGACATACCAAACCAAGCACAGAATGAATAAACCGCAAACAAGTATCCTACAGACTGATACTAGCTGTGAAAATTGCCTCCCATTTCAGAGGGAAAGTAACGAAAAAAGAAGCAAAACCCTGAAGAGGGCTAAAAGCAATGATTGTTGCTTTTAATTTAGAAGCGCCTGCTCTTTCCCACTGTGAGTACAGCCAAATTGCTCCAGAAAACACCCAGCTTGAAGCACCCTGGAGCTGCAGCCTGCCTGTGTTTGCGGGACAGCACTGGCATCTAGCGGCATCTGCCACCCTAACACCTGCCTCCTCCTTCCCCTGCTCCTTGCTCTGCTGGGGGATGACACTGTGCTCTTTGCTACCATTCTCCTGGGAAAGGCAGCTCAGACCCCCTTGCTGAGGGCTGCAAGGGGGCATCCCAGGAGCGAGGAGCACCTGGCAGCACTTCCAGCTCGCGCCGAGCACCGTGCCCTGCCACCGACACCTTCGTCCCCTGCTAGAAGCCATCACACGAGGCTTGCTGAGCTGCAGCGGCCCAGGGAAGGTGGTTTAACTCTCCGGCACCCACGTGCTCTCCTGGAGCTCCCTCAGTCCCTCCACAAAGCAGGATTCATCCCACACTTCTGAGCACTGAGACCGTCAGGGACAGAATTGCTCCCATCCTGCCCTCCTCCTGCTGCTGTTCAGTAAAAAGTCAAGGGTTCAGGCTGGGCAACCGGGACACTCCTACCTGGAGCTATTTGTCTAATTGCACCTTGTCCCATACACAAACGTTATAAATCTCAAGTTACTGCCTTTAACCAGTTCAAAAGAAAGCTTCTTAATAGGAGAAAAATTTTCTTAGTGGTGACACTAATCCATTAAATTCTGAGGCTGATTCTGTCACATGCACTTTCAGAAGACCCGGTGGCAAATAGAGAGAAACTGTCCCATCCTCTTGAAGCAAGACACCATCTCAAATACTAATCCTCATTTTAACTACAGCTCATTCATCTCAGTTTTACCTTTAGCCAAATAACTGCCTCTCCTTAACCAGAGCATGCACTGAGCAGAAGAGATAGACATCTCTGCTGTCCTGCAGCCTGGTTGGCATCATTTAATTTGTAGTATTATTTTTTTAAAAATCACCTTTTCAACCATCAAATCACTGCTTGCATCCAGAAGATCTTTTCATTATAGACAGCATTCCTTAATCCACGGTCCAGAAATTGTTTCCAAACTTAAATGAGAGCTACTGAAACAAATACAAAGCTGAAACCAGCAAGGGCAGAGCAAAACTGAGGCACAAGCCTGAACCTGGGGTGCTTCACTATGGAGGAGGTAGGAGAGATCCACATTTAGGAGTTGGATCCTCAGCATAGTGCATGAAGGCAGCAGCAGACAGAGTCTAATACTGTAAGATTCTCACAGCATTATGCCCAAAGTCTCCTTTGAAGCCACTAGATGTCACACTTGGACTTTCAGTCAAGGCAATTGCGCGTTTTTGCTTTGTTTTCGCCCTCGCTGTTATGGCCATTGCCACCAGGAATGAAAGCCTTCATTTTACAGCTTAATACCAGCATCCCACACGGCTGTGCTGGGCGCAATGTGCACCGGAGAAGACGCCTGCCAAATTCCCCCTGTATGAGATGGAAACTGGCCTGCTTGTAATTTAGATCAGAATGTGATCCACCCCCAAGAAATTCAGATTAACTATTTATGCTCATGACTTTAAGCAGCACCAGAAAAAGACAAGGTTTGCCAAGGTCAAATGCAACGCTGCTAGCCAGGATCAGGACGTAGGAACTGAGATCTCAAAAAACAGCAGCAAAAGATCATTTTAGTAAAACTTCCCTGAAACCCCAGGGGCAGCCTGGGTCTAGCTGTCCAGCTCTGTGGAGCAGCTTGTGGCAAACCCTTCAGCCTGACCCGCAGGGCCGCTGAAGCGGCGGTGCTCGGCGCACTCCGCTACCGCACCAAAGCCTCCCAGCGCCACGGGCACCGGTTGCCCAGGGTGTCCGCTCTGCCTCAGCCCTAGTCACTGCCTCTCAGTCCAGCGGGGCAAACCTTACCTGAAAGGCAAATTCTTGCAGTTTCCATGGTCCCAGCAGTGTTTTCCAGTAAATAAAATACTTCCACACCCTGCATCTCATGTGCATCATCTGCACTCCTACCTAAGAGGTCATCAGGCTCAATTTCCACAAACACCAACTCGGGCAGAAAACACCTCCAAGGGCTCTTGATGCTAACACTCAGGGAGCTTTGAAAAGGCAAATGAGGCCTTGTCAGCCCTTCTCTGTGTTCACTAAGCAGACAGACAGCAGGAGACCTTCTTTAGAGAGCAAAGGCATAAAAGGTGGGTATGGGATGCAGTACAAGGACACAGACATTGAAAATAATAAAAATAAAATAAAAAATAAAATAAAAAATAAAATAAAAAATAAAATAAAAAATAAAATAAAAAATAAAATAAAAAATAAAATAAAATAAAATAAAAAATAAAAAATAAAAAATAAAAAAATAAAATAAAATAAAAAATAAAAAAATAAAATAAAATATTCTTACTGGAAGGCAGGAGAAGGAAACTAGGGGTGTTCAGGAGGCATGAAAGAGCAGGGTAAAAGAAGAGCAGCAACAAACCTGGCAAGCAGGCCAAGGCAGGATAGCAAGATCAAAAGGAATTTGAGAGAATTTTTCAGAGGGTTGGCTCCAGGATAGGATTCCTCAGGAAAGGCATCTTTGTATGGCCAAGAAGAACAAAACAGTGTAACTAGAGCAGCTTCAGGAAAAAAAAGAACGATGAATCCAGACTATGAGAATATAAAACACTAGGAGACCAGATAACATCTTTCCAATTCCAAGGCCATAAAAAGTCCGTTAAAAAACAAATAGGTAACAAAAACAACCAAAAAAAAAGAAGAAGAAAAAAGTAACCGCCAGAGGCCAGAAAGTTTAATTCCTAAGTTAGAAACTCTTCCTTCCCTGAGGATATTCTGCTCTTGAGCACTGTCCAGCAGGGAGACCTGCCACCTCGCCTGTGTCCCAGCGTGTCCTCACTGCGACGGGCCATGAGCTGCTGGGGTTTCCCCACACGGGACTCGCAAGGGGCATCTCCAGTGTCACAGCCATACTGAGACACACAGCAGCGCCCTGCTGCTCTCACCAGCACCCAAAACCTTAAATCAAGTCTCCGGCAAGCTCATCCTGTCCAAGAAGTAGGACATCAGCAGCTGCAGCCTGGGACGCCGCATTCCATAGGTTGCAGAGAGGTGGTTGATGCATCCCACATTCCTGCCCTTGCTCTGGCGCTGCAGGTGGAAGGGGCACAGCAGCCTCCCCAGCTCATTTGAGAAGCCTTCTTGGATGCAGACCCTGAACCACAGCTACAACACCAGGATTCAGACCCACACCAGCACCATGTGCCCAGCGGTGGCAGGAGGAGCTCTGGGCAGGCGTTATGCAGGATTTAAAACCCACATCTGTGCCACGGAGCATCACACAGCTCATTTAAAAGGAGAGCAAGGCTGCGAATAGGCTAAACAGTGACGATGGTTCTTTCTTTTTCCTTTAATAGGTGAAAAAACACCTATCCAGCACTTGCACCGAGCCAGTGGNCTGGGACGCCGCATTCCATAGGTTGCAGAGAGGTGGTTGATGCATCCCACATTCCTGCCCTTGCTCTGGCGCTGCAGGTGGAAGGGGCACAGCAGCCTCCCCAGCTCATTTGAGAAGCCTTCTTGTATGCAGACCCTGAACTGCAGCTACGACACCAGGATTCAGACCCCACATCAGCACCATGTGCCCGGCGGCGGCAGGAGGAGCTCTGGGCAGGCGTTACGCAGGATTTAAAACCCACATCTGTGTCACGGAGCATCACACAGCTCATTTAAAAGGAGAGCAAGGCTGTGAATAGGCTAAACAGTGACACTGGTTCTTTAAATAGGTGAAAAAAACACCTACCCAGCACTTGCACCAAGCCAGTGGTCCCACTGTACTGCTAACATGCTTAACATAGGGGAAAAACATCTTAAGGGAGCTGGAAGTGGTAATGGGCCATGAAGCATATGGCAGTGTTGTGGCATCTCGAGAGCCATATGTACAGGCCTACAAACTGTCGGGATGTGATACACTACAGATAATATCCATGATAAATTATTCACTTAACCAAAAATTGTACATCAACCCTCAACAGCTGGTAAAAGCTGGATCCTTGCCCAGTACATTAAGGAAGTTTGCTTCCACAAAGCTCTACTGTTCTTTGGGGGATTTGAATTATGCATGTTACCATGAAAGCTAATGCTGTACATATGCATTCAAAGTTATTATTAACCTCATCAGGCAGAGAAGGAGTAAAGGCAGCTGTTTTTCTAGCTCATGTGCTTAGGACGTGGTGATGTTTTAAAGGACTTGCTGAGAGCCCGAACATAGAGCTGATTTTTCCTCAGAGTAGTTGAGAGCAGCCAGTTCAACCTGAGGAGTCTCCCTTGGGGCGGTCGCTGACAGCGTTGTCTTATCTTCATTACGTTAATGCTACAAAAATTATAAAAATAATAAAAAAAAGACTTTTTCTGTGACCTATGTTATAGCTTTAACTTCCTTTTATCCTCCTTTTCTACCAAGATCCCGGTAGAGCTGGCCCTGGTTTTCTTTCTTTTTTTCCCCTCTAAAACAGAACGTCAGAATGGAGCTGTTCTCAGCTTCATCCACGACCACCATTCAGTCTCTCCATCCCAGCTGGGGCCCAGAACAGAGAAACACAGAGCAGCCTTTTCTGCCAACTATCCATTTTTTCCCCCCAATCACCTTTTAATTCCCCATTAAAAGGGCTTTGATTTTCTTAAAGCAACTTTAAGCTGTTTCCTCAAATACTGCCCGTGGGACTGACATTCCTCTCTTGATCCCAACCAGCAGCAATGTTGCTGCAGAACAAACTGCAGCAGTGCCAGGGACAGCAAAGGCAACGCCAGTATCTCCTGCTTGGCACACTCATGCTCTTGGCATTTGTTTTCCAAGGCACCCTGAGCTCCCCTTTTCTCTCCCCTTAACATATTTTGATCTGCCAATGGATTCAGGATGAGGCTATCTGGATAAATGACCAGCTGGTGCCATAGCTTGGGGTTAACACAGAGAATCACTAGCTAGAAATGGGTTTGGACAACAGTCTGGGGAAAGTTTAGATCCCTTGGCCAAATTAGACACGGAGACAGACCAGACATCCTGTTGGGGCCTGAAATAAAATTTTGCAGCATTAACTGCTCTATTCCAGCAGCTGCTAGATAGAGCAATCATCCTCAAACACGACTTCTTGGTCTCTTCCTCCAGAAAGACAAGCTAATTAAAAGGGGGTTAAGGAGAGATTATACAGACTAAGGGGAGATTTCTGAAAGGCCCAAGGAGCAGCTCGGCAGCCAGATCTCCTGAAAGTCAGTGGCAACCAGGTAACCGACTCTGCTCGTTCTCCAAACAGCTCTGCTTGCAGCTATTAGAGCTTCTGCTCCGGTTAAAAGAGGAAAGCAACATCCAAGGAGCGAAGTGTGGGGATCCATATTGCTGACACATTCCCAGTTTCTTCTGGCAAAGCTTTGTATCACCTTATACAAATTCCTGGTCCTTTAAAGGATCAGTGTGTAATCCCCATATGACAATTTTTGGTAACATCATTCCTTCAGCCCATTACCAAGAGATGGGTTTCAAACACCGCCAGCCAACCCCCTTCAGCAGAAGGCACGGACCAGGCACTGTGCCCTTCGCTGTGCACCAAAGTGGCACCCGCTGTCACCCGCTGCACAAACCCGGCTATTAAAGGAGCGCAGCAGATGCCCCCCGCTACTCTGCGGACACAAAGAGAAGCAGAAAGAAATAAGGTGAGACCCTCTAGCCCTGATTCTCTGCCCAAAGAGGAGGGCCAAGTCGCCTGTTCAGAGCTCCAGCTATTTGCTCTTCTCCAGGGGGACCCTAAAAGGGATTAACAAGCCGCTGCAGAAGCCAGCATCTCATCTTGAATGTCACTGTCATTTACACAGTAAATGTCACTTAAAGCTAACACCAGAAGGAGCTTGTTGGTACAATTCAGCAAAAGTGGCAACAGCAGCTTAGATGCTATTTTTCCCATGTATGTGTATATATAAAAATATATTTATCTAAAATTGGATTTTGACTTCTAGTGACGGCGTCACGGTGCCAAGCTCGTTTGCAGCAGTAAAACCTCCTCCCACCGTGTATGAGTGCATACACGAACCCAGGCATTTTTGAGACGCTGCTTCTAAAGATGCAGGCAGTTTGCAGTTATATCAGCTAAATCCTTGGCAGCTCTGCTCGGATGAGAGGGCCAGCTCTGCCCGTGGCTTTCAGATAAGATAAACTTGTCCATCCATAACTGGACTGCGAATGGGCTGCTCATTCTGCACTAATCACTGAACGAATCATTTAACTCAAATGACTACTAGTCACTGCTAGTCTAGATTTCATCTGGGACTTGGAAACAAGCGAACAGTTTCTTGCTAACAGCCCTTTTTGCTGTCTAGGCCAAGCATCAGAGCTGCACCTCGGTATCTTAAATCAGCCAATAAACAGATCCCAGCACAACAAATGCAGCTGATCATCTTGCTGGCATTCAGAGACACTTGAACTAGTGTTTCTGATAAAGGAGAGAAGCAGAGGGAGAACTTCCAGAATTACTATGCGCTACAAGATGCCAATCACCTCCAAGAGTCCACACAAGCTACCCAGGTCCTGCGAGAGCAAGCAGGAGGGCAGGTGTGGCCAGCCAGTTTAGAAGAGTCTTTCATAAGAAGCATTTTGTCACCACCTTTTACTGCTCTAACACAGCCAGTGCACTGAGGCATGCGAACAGCATGTCCACCTGTTGAGTGGCATTAGCTGCGGTGATACTGTAATAATGTAAAACACAGACTGGAGTCTTCATTTTTTCCTTTCTTGACATAATGCAGCTGCACATAACTGAGACATAATGCAGGAGCCTCATGAATCCAGAGCTAAGCTGTGGGAGACCAGGAGCAAATAAATATTTCACAAAGTGTTAGCACAAGACACGACAGCATAAATAAAACAGAAGTGTGAGGATAAAGGCTCCAAATGCAATTTGGCTCAAGTCATCTGTGCCTTCAGAAAGAGAAAGATGAGATTTATTTCAAACCTGAACAACCCGAGAGGAAGGCAGTGATTTTTTTTTAATCATTATCTTTGACCTTTATGCAGCAGGCAAGGGAGCAGGAGCGCGGGTCACCGGCACCGCGCACAATCCACACTTTTCTCCGTGCCCTGACGGACACTTCCTGATGAAGGTGGCCGCGATGGTCCCAGGTGGCACAACGCCCCATTGCTGGGGCTTGGGGGCTCCTGGGAGGCTCCTGGGAGCCCATGAGCTCCTGGGAGCTCATGGGCTCGTGCTGCAATCGAGGGTTTGTTCTGCCGGGCTGGATTTGCCAGGGGAGTCCATCTGAGTCTGCAATCTCTCACAACAAGAGCAGTGAAAGAACTAGCAGTTCATTTTCCTAATATTATGTAGGACAGGTGTTAAAAACTCATCTCAAACACTTCTTACTTGTGCACCCATAAGAGAGGA